>CM068298.1:13086256-13666982 GCA_034768395.1 Linum lewisii | reverse complement strand
TTTCGCCGAAAACTGTAGTGTAAATTGGAGGAAGATTTGGTTCGACTTGATTGACTCCTTGGATCGATTCTGGTGCGATTCCTAGAGGTTCCAACGCCTTAGACACGTCATTGGTTACTTTATTTGACGGCAAAAACCTGTGCTATCATGAAAACACTAGAAAACCATCAAATAGACCCGAAACGGGCCAAAGTAACACAAATGGCACGAGATAGAGCAGTTGAGTGAATATTCGCTATTCTACCCTAAAAACCATGTTTTAAGCAAGGAAATGTCGCTTAAACGAGGCTGATAATCACGTCAAATAGAGTGTCATCAAAATACCCCACACTTAAGCTTTTGCTTGTCCTCAAGCAAACTGAATAGAAACGCTCAGGTTCACAAATGATAAGATTTATTAAATTGAAGTTCAATCATACACAATGAATTATTAGACAGATAATTCCTAGAACAAGAAACCTAACATGCATACTGATCAACCAAACAACCTGGTCTCACTAAAAACTGCACACGACGAGTAATAGCAACTAATTATGCACGAATTTGACCTGACCGACCAGACTCCTCACACAGGAAATATTTAGTATACGGGAAACTCTCACTCTCTGTGTCTAGGGACATGTTTCTGCTCTCAATCATTTTCTGTTACTGAATTTTGTCATTAGTTTGAAATTCGACCACATCTCCACCACTGTGACAACACGAGTAACTAGTCAAGAAGGACTTCCCTGCTAGGACTGTAACGAATTCTACACTACAAGGATTTATAATGAGATGGATGATGGGAATGTATGATGATGGCTTTGGTGCGGTGTAGCTTTCGACCAACTTCCCTCGAATCTAGCCTATGGCTTCCTACTGTCTAACCAGACACGGGTGGAATAGTGTACGCTCGTCCTATGATACCCTCAAGCAACCTAGCACTTTATTTTCTTTACACTTTTTTTTTCTTTTGACTTTGTTCTTTCATATGTAGGGAGAAGAACGTTATCGAACTAAACTTGAAACTTTTCTGATTTTCTGCTTTATTTTTCGAAACTTTCTATTGTTTTTCTTCTTCTTTTTTTTTCTTTGTGCCGATTCTTTCTTCTAGTTGCTAGAGGGGTTTACACGTTTGGACATAATAGCTAAGACCACCTGTTTAATGGCTATGGGCAGGTTTCCATAAACCAACTTCCGGTAGGTCAATCTAGAACTACAACCACAGGGATCAACGGGGAATAGATGTAATGTATATCAAACCGAAAGAACAGGCCAAGCTCAAGGGTTTACACCTAATGGATTTAACGTTAGGTAGGCTATCTGGCTTAGTAGATCAACGGGGAATAGCTGTAATGTATATCAAACCGAAAGAACAGGCCAAGCTCAAGGGTTTACACCTAATGGATTTAACGTTTGGTAGGCTATCTGGCTTAGTAGCTGAATCTAGGTGCCCCTATCATTCTAGAACTCGTGTCATCGTGTGGTCTCGAGTAGGTCTCATGCAAATTCTAACTCATTCAAGCAAATAGAAAACCACTCAAAAAGAATTGAAATTGCAAGTTACGTGCAATGGATCAAAAGCTCACATTTGGTTTGCTAGTCGGATTCGGTCATTTTCATGCAATCAAGGCTACAAACTACAAGTATGATTTTTAAAAATCTGTTCTGACCAGGCAATTTAGCATCAAAGTATACACATTGGTTTTCAGGTTCTAAGTTAAGCAGTCTAAGCATCATTAAGACAGATTGAACAACAACTTAACATAAAAAATCAAGAACTGAGCCATTCTAACGCTAGAGAGACTAGAAAGGCACCGAGAAACACACAACACACAATTAAGGGCAATCAAGTTCATGCAAGGTTCTCTAGCATCCTACCCCACACTTAAATCGTTCTGTGTCCTCACAGGACTAAACTAGAGTAGAGAGATACGAAGAACCTCGAATGAGATGGTCGGTGTAGGGGATGAGCACGGCTAGCCCGGAGCGGAGCGGAGTAGCTACTCGAGTTCCTACAAAACAAAAACAACAAAAAGATCAAAAGGATACCGGGACAAGTGTCCCGGATCCACACAGAATAAAAGTTGAACAAAGAAGGTTTAGGGGAATTTTGAAAATATTTTGACTTTTTTTTTCAAATTCCCGGCACGACACTCCTAGAGCAATCTAGATCATCTAAGCTCAAGCAGTTCAGAAAAAATCACACTGAAACAGCAGGCACGCAAAACGAGGTAGACTAAATTTAAACTCGTCAAAATTCAATAATCAGGATGTCAAAAGATTCGAAATTGAAAACCCAACAACTAACCTTTTAGACACGACTCAAGAAAATGGACGAAAAGCGACGAAGTTGGCCAAAAATGTGAAAAATTTGTTTCGGGGATAACCGGAGCTATAGAGCTCCGATTTGGACGATCAAGTATGCGTTGGAATCGGACCGTAAAAAGAAAACTGATTTTCAAAACAGACACAAGTTTTCGGCGAAAACTTGTGAAGTTTTTGCCAAAAACTTCTTCGAAAATTGGCAAAAATAATGGAGAGGTTCACTGTTTGTTTTTTTTAGAATAGTTTTCGGCGAGAAATTATAATTCTCGCCGAAAACCTAATTTAAAACCTTTTTTTCTTTTTCAAAAACTGACGAAAAACAAATCAAAACGAACGAAAATTAAACTGACACTTTGGCTCCCCTGAACCTGACTCGAACGACGAAAAAACTGACTCAAAAATTCAAAAACGGACTCCAGCCGTGGGTTGCCTCCCACGAAGCGCTCTTGCTTAACGTCCTTGAGCCGGACGATACCTGGACGGTGATCAAGAGACATCCCAACTCAGGATTTCTCTTAGGCCCGAGTCGGAGTTCATGAAATATGGCCTTGGGGATCCTTCGGCAAGTGTGAACTTCTTCCCGTGTGCGTGAATTAGCTTGGTTCGTCCATCGGGAAGGTGACCAGAAATTTCGAATGGCCCGAACAGTTCTTTCGAAGAAGCGTCCTTCAGAGGATTATTCTTCTTCGGTGGCTCGGTAGACGGGGGCTGAGCAATCGGCTTCCAAACCGCCTTCGTCTTCTCTTTATTCTCCTTCTTTATCTCGCCAGGATCTTTAACGTTTGGCGATTCATGAGGGGACGCCGTCGGATCCTCCTTCTTTCTTGGCTTTTGTGTCGACAGCTCATTCTTCAGATTAGGGACCTGTCCGACACCTGGCAAGCAAATTTCTAAAAAACTCCAGATTTTTCATTAGAACTAGAGTTGACCGAAGCCAACTCCACAGCTTCAACAGATAAACAATGCATCTCTTCTTTGACTGGGACTTGCATACCGTCCTTGAGGCGGAATGTCATGGTGTCCTTGCCGACCCTTAATGTCAACGAGCCATTTGGGACATTAATGGTAATGCCGGCTGTTGCCATAAACGGTCGGCCTAGGAGAAGAGTGACATCTTCCTCTCGAGTATCCATGACAACAAAGTCAATCAGAATAGTAAAAGGACCACAACGGACAACCACGTTTTCTATTATTCCCCTAGGTAGTTTAACAGATATGTCGGCAAACATTAAATGCATGCTAATTGGTTTCAACTCTCCTAGGTTCAATTTCTCAAACAGGCAAGTAGGCATAACATTGATAGAAGCACCTAGATCAATTACACTACGATCAATCTTCACATCATTAATAGTGCAAGGCAAAGTAAAAGCACCGGGATCTCGACACTTAGCTGGGGAGGTATGGGTGTCGCCTGGCTCTGGATGGCGGAGCATGCTTCCTCGAGGGAGACGGAAGACAACTCTTCCTTCTTCTTGTTCTTCGCAAAATCCTTTGCGATTATGTCAGCCTCCGGTATCACCTGGATAGCATCAGTAACTGGTATCTTCATATTCGTGTTCTTCAAGTATCCATACCACTTTCTGTACCGGGTGTCATGATCTTTCTCCATTGATTTCGCAGGCTTAGGGAACGGAATCAGAGGCAGATATGATGGAGGAGGTGGCGCAGGTGATGTACTTGTCAGGGGAGGCGGGGCAGTCACCTCCTTCTTGATCTCTGGCTTGTCAATGGCTATGGCATCAGGAGCCAAGACCGGGTTGGGAGCTGTAGGACCGGCTAATTGCTTGCCACTTGTTGTGGAGATGGCCTTTACGTGCTCCTTCCTAATGGTAGAGTCGTCTTGAATCGATGATTGATTAAGGAGGGGGCTACTAGTTAGCAGGCTAAGCATGTTATTCACCATGCTCTCCACTCGTTGACCTCGAGCTTAAGTTCTTGATTTAAGACGGCTTGAAGCTTGAATTTCTCCTCATAGTTATCGAGCCTTGCCATGATCAGGTCGAGCTTCTTGTCTACCTCGATATCCCTTGTGTTCCCTGATGTAGATCTCTAAGGTTGTTGTTCTCTAGTGAATCCAAAGTTGTAAGGGAGACGCACTTGGAAGCTCCTTTGTTGTTGAGGAGGTTGTCTGAACTGACGGTAGTCGGGGTAGCCCTGTTGACTGTTGGTGAAGCCTTCAGAAATGAAGTTCACCTCTTCTACAGAACAGACATTGATTTCCTTTAATCGCTTCTGGACTTCTACTTTAATAAACTCTTCTATTCTCCAATGTCTCTTAGCTCCTTCGGTCTGCCTCTCTCAATTCCTTGACTTGGAAGCGCATTTTGCAAAGTGGAGAAGAGCAGCTTCTGGTGTGAGCATGGTACAGTCTCCTTCTGCCAAAGAGTTGACCCATTTAGATGACTCTTCGTTCATGCCCCAAGCAAAGATCTCGGCTAGCTGCCTCTGAGTGAAGCCATGATGAGGGCAGATGTAGAGGAGTTCCTGGAGTTCATTCCAGGCGTTGTATAAGCTCATTCCTTCTTTCTGTCTGAACCTTGAGATGTTGTCCCTGTAAGCAGTTGTTTTGGAAGGAGGGAAGTATTCCTCTATGAATTCTTGAGCAAGATCCTCCCAGGTTGTGTAGTGACCGGGTGGCTTGCTAATGAGCCATCTCTTTGCGTCGCCTCGAAGTGAGAATGGGAAGGCTCGCAAGCACAAGGTATCCTTATCGAGGCTCCCACTCTTAAAGGTCTCGCAAAAAGCAAAGAAATCCGCCAAGTGTGTGCATGGATTATCATGCGGCTTTCCTTCAAACTGTAGATCCCTAGAGATCATTTCCAAGAAGGCGATCTTGATCTCATAGGCAGGACCATCTTCATTGCGCGGCACAAAGATGGAAGATCGAAAACTAGCAGCACTTGGCTTATTGTAATCCGCAAGACTCTTTTGAGCAGCCATTGCGGTAGGGGAAGGTGGATCGGAAGTGATTTGCTTCTGAATTTTCTTAACCTGCAAAAGAAATAAACAAACACAACCGCTGTAAAATCGAAGTGTGATGGAATATGAAAGATGGAAAGGTAGAAGAATAAAATGCCAACTCTTCTTTCAAACAATATAGAAGTGTCCCCGGCAACGGCGCCAATTTGATGAGCTGTAAAACAGTGATCAAATACTACCAAGCTAAAAGCTAAGCAGATCGTATTCCACAGGGTTTCTTCTAATCAACTACTCAAAGAAGCTGGCAATTTATTCAGTTTTGAACAAGTTATGCATGGTGTGAGTTCCACGACTTCTAGACTAAGATGCAAGAAAATTAAAATGAAATTAAAAGACAGAATGATTGGTTGGTTTAGACAGACGACAGACAAGCTTAGATTTCGAATCCCCTTTAGATCACCAAGGCAATATCAATCACAAGATCAGCGGTTTTCAATTCTCGTTCAATCAATTTCTATACACCACCATAACTCCTGACCCTTAGGTTTAAGACTGGCGAACGTTCGCTCTATCCGATCTAACTACCAAGATTAATTAATCCCCCGGGTACGGTCGCCTCTCGCAACGACTAAACTAAATGGTGCAATTACTAGTGATTAATGAGTTACTCTTGAAGCGAATTAACCCTAACTAGTTCCTACGAAAGGCACACTCCAATGAATAGGTTAATTGGTTGAATTGATGTTTTAAAGAGAGGCGAGCATTCGCTTCTATCCTCAGCTTAACAAGAATCTAAACTAGGTGATCAAGGAAGACAAGTTTATGCGCCAAAGTAGGGAAGCTGTCTAGCGACTAACCCTAGCTTGTATAAACCTAATCTAGGCGACCAACCAGAAGAGAAACATAAACAATGAAGAACAAAACAACCATGCAAAGAGAACTGATTGAACTTTGAATCTAATTACCGCCGATCTGTGACCGCTTTAAAACCCTAGGTCACTTAGGGTTCATCTAATCTAAGCTCTACGAGTTTAGGTACTCATGTTCATAACAAAAGAATCAAAGACAAAGACAGAGTTCATCTTAAATAGAGGAAGAACAGAAAAGGATCTGAAAAACCTAATTAAGACGACTCCAGCGAAGCTTCGATCTCCGGTAATCTTCAATCCTAGCTCCGAGTCTTCGAGATGAAGGGATGGCGTCACGATCTCTTCCTGGCTCTTCGAACTCTAAACTCTGCTCCAGAACTCGTGAGAATTCTGAAAATATGATGTACTATGAGGTATATCTGTTATTGGGCCGCCGGTTAAGTATTTATACTTAACCCTAATACCGCCAGATTTTGCCTAGAATTTTCGCCAAAAAACCTATGAAGTTTTCGCCGAAAATTCCTTTGTAAATGACTTGAATGCTCGGCTGTTTCTCCTGTGATTTTCAGACCTTAGGGTTCTCGGCGAAAACTTGGAGTTTTTAACGAAAACTTCTCTTTGTTGAACTCAGCCGATTTCTTCTTGAGTTTTCGCCGAAAACCTGGGGAACTTTTCGCCGAAAACTGTAGTGTAAATTGGAGCAGGATTTGGTTCGACTTGATTGACTCCTTGGATCGATTCTGGTGCGATTCCTCGAGGTTCCAACGCCTTAGACACGTCCTTGGTTACTTTATTTGACGGCAAAAACCTGTGCTATCATGAAAACACTAGAAAACCATCAAATAGACCCGAAACGGGCCAAAGTAACACAAATGGCACGAGATAGAGCAGTTGAGTGAATATTCGCTATTCTACCCTAAAAACCATGTCTTAAGCAAGGAAATGTCGCTTAAATGAGGCAGATAATCACGTCAAATCGAGTGTCATCACTGACCACGATGTTGATGACAAGGTGGATGGGGATGGAAAGGAGGATTTGTTATTTGGCCAGCAATGGTACGACCCTAGTTGTGACCACAACAAACTTCAGTTGAAGCCGAAACTTAGATTCACTGGTCCAAGCCATTTCAAAAAGGCCATGCAGACTTACTCAATAGTAGCGGGAGCTGATATCAAGTGGCCTCGGAGCAGCTAACAAAACAAGGAAGTTGTCTGTGCGGAACAAGATTGTAAATGGAGAGTCTACGCCAGTTGGATTTGGGCGGGATGGAGCCTTTTTGATTAAATCAGTTGGATAATGAGCTTAGGACTGCAATGCAAGGTGTGGGAGTGTACATGAATCCGACGACTGGTAATATGTATTACAGGGTGCATATGTTGACATTGACACATAACCGTGTAAGCACCATTCAGTCTTCTGTCTCTGCTTATTTGGGTTTCTGTTTTATGTCAGGTGCCACCGGGTGGGTTAGATGCAAGGGTTGTGGATGACGTCCATGGAACATCACAACCTCCAGCAACTCAGCCAACACAGTCACCATGAAAGGAAGGACCATCGAGGATCTAGTAGTAGGATGTAGAATGTGTTTTTATTTGGGTATGTAGTCCTCAGTATAAGGAACTTGACACTAGTTGTGGTGCATATTGTTTGTAGCCCTGATGTGGGTTCTTTTGTATGTTACTAGGTTGTATTATTTTGTGGTGAGGGATTGTAAGCCAAAACTGATATGCTTGTGGCTATTTAGGGTTTAGTTTGTTTTTGTATGTAGACATGATACTGCTTTTGAATTCTATGTTAAGGTATCGAATGCAGGAAATAACTTCATCTCTTATTCCTTACTAGCTTTTGTACCTACCGCCCTATGGGTGATGCTGTTTCACCCGTTTGTTTGATCATAATAAAGAACAAAAGAATTCAAATATAATTAATTATTATTATTTATTCTTAAATTTCTAGTTATTGTATTATTACTCACAATTTCAACACAAAATTTCAATGAGTGTTTTTTTTACCTTATTTAAAAAAAACTTTATATGTTAAATCATGTATTGAGTTAGAGATTAGTTTGACTATGGTTACTTTATTATGTATTTTTACATTAAAATAATTTTGTTTATATTCCCAAATCTTAATAATCTTAATGGTAGTATGAATAATTGGTTTTGCCACATAGGATAGAACCCTTCTAAAAAATTTCCACATCATCATTCAAATTTTAAATCAAAATTTATTTATTTCTCTTTCTTTTTATTAAATGTTGAGTGTACCAAAATTGAACACCTTATGAATAAACTTATAAGTACTTTAATGTTCAACTATATTATCTTAACGTAAAATAATATAAGTAAAAAATAATTCTAAATTATAATATCTTATAAAAAATCATTACATTTTTTTCTAAATACATAAATTTTATTAAAACATCTTTTTAATCACTTCAACAAATAATTCATTTTATTATAGTTATATACTTATTTTTATAAATTATAGACATGAAAACATAATAAACATGATATTTTATACATCTTAAAAAGTTAAATAGAAATAATTATTCTTTAAAACTTAAATCAACTATGGTTAAATGACAATAATATAAATAAATAAGTATAAATACTTGATAATAAATCATCATAGACAATTTTGGAAGAATTAGTGGTGCATAATTTTACAATTTTAAATTATTTAAATTAATCCATGGATCTCTAATTATTCAATTGATATATCATTACAAAAATTTTATTTATATTTATATGTTTGGGAATTTTGGTCATAAATCAAGTTCGATCATGCTGCATATTAGTAAGAATTATTTTTAAAATTTATGGAAGAAGTATATTTATAGCACTGGAGTATTTCAATTTATGAGAAGTAGGGTCCACTAGATAATGAGTTAATAGGATTATACGAGTTATACATGTTGTGGGTTCAATTAAATTATCAATAGGTTGGACGGTGATTATCATGTACTTAAATATATTGTTTACTTTTTCCACAGTTTTGGTTGAATATTGAGGAGTTACACAAGCTAATTAGTCTCGAGTTGAGTTGAGTTTAATAGGGGACATGTTAGTCAAATCACGAATAATTTAAATTATGAATTCATCATATTGCAAGCTTATAAGGGTCGCTTGGCGATAAATTTGAACCACCTCAAGTGAGATTTGAGTAAAAAATATGGATATATTTATAGAAAATATTTAAGAAAATAATATTAAAAATTGTAGAAAACTAGAATTAATAAGGGTCAAGACACTTGATTGGGTTGAAGGCCTTGAGTAACCCGTAATACTTGGGGAAACAAGCATATTATCATTTGGTCATGTTTGATGTTCCAACCTATGATTTTGATGACACGTGTATTGATTGCCTAAACCGATCGACGGTGTCGACTAAAGAAAAAGAGTGTGACTAAAAAAATGCTAGAGATGTTCATGGCATGGCGACGAGAATGTGGTTTAAGACAAGGATATGATTTTCAATTTGCATTATATGATTCTCATCAAACACTGATTTTTGGATTCGCGAAACAAATATGGATTTGTATTTAAATAGGTATGGATTTCTTTCCGATTAAATTTAAATAAGTATAGATATATGTTTGAAATGAAATATATTCGTACTATTCCTAACAACTTCCATGAAATAAAAATATTATATGACTGTCATTCTTAAATAAAATTCTCGACCAACAGGTCGGGTTCAAAACTATTGTAATTAAAGGTCAAAGGTATTTATCAATTTTTTCTCTTAGACTTTCGAAATATATATTTTAACCATCTTTTTTAAATAATCTTAGATTTTATTAAACGAATATTCTATTTAATTGAATAAAATAAAGTAATTTAAAAACCAATTTAACCTTATCCACACTTCATTTATTCAGCTAGTTTGTTATCAAACTCAATATTTTCATAAACTTCATTCATATCCTAAAGGTTGCTGAGAGGTAAGTTGGTGATGAAAATCCTAAGACGCTAAGTTCGAAAGAATACCTTATTTAGAAATACGTCATTCAAATATAAGAAATATAATCTTTGAGGATGAAAAATTTCATTATAAATAGAAAGCTCATATGTAGCCCGCAAAACGTCTTGACAACAAATAATTATGATCGCACTTTTGTCACTTACTGGTATAGTGTGTCACCGAAATAATATTGCTACGAAAGACCTAGTTGATACTCATTAATATATATTGACAAATTTATGTATAAAAATATTTTATTGTTAAGTTTAGTTCATGAGATTTTGAAAATAATAAATGGGTGATATATAAAATATAACATAACATTTTTATATAGACAATATATATGAACTATAAATGAGATATTATAAAGGTCACAAATAATCATATATCACGATACTATCAATGCATCCATAAAAACATTGTCAACTTCGCCCTCTAGTCATCTCAAATATTACAACTCACTTATCTCTGTCATCACAAAAACTCTTCCTTATGAAGTTCCAAACTTAGTCTATAAGGTGTTCATATACACTTCCAATTGTCATAACAACGACGAAGGAGGCGAAATCATTAGTCATGAAACTGCTAAAGTTGGTC
Source organism: Linum lewisii (assembly GCA_034768395.1). NCBI lineage: Eukaryota > Viridiplantae > Streptophyta > Magnoliopsida > Malpighiales > Linaceae > Linum > Linum lewisii. The sequence goes on along the minus strand of CM068298.1, from coordinate 13,656,323 downwards.
TTTGAATTGTTGGTATACTCTTGATTTAAATGGTTATCCATAGAGATTTTTTTTGACAATTCCATGGAGATTGATCGATGAACCCAATGTAGTCATCCACCAATTACTGCAAACCCAATGGAGTCATTGTTGCTGTCTTGGACGCCATGGCCGAAACAATCTTGAATATTAGTATTGAATGATGGACATAAAGGCTCGATCTCTCTCATTGCAGAGATTTTGAGTTGCCAAATTTTGACTCGTCATAGATTGTGATGGTTGGAGATGGGAGAATGGTAAACGTATTGCTTTATATATTAAACTCGAGAAGGAATGGAGCCTACTAAAGATGAAGATTATAGATGAAGGAGATAGAGGAAAAAGAATCTTCAGTCATGCTAAAAGGGTGTTTATGGTTATATCGAAATGAGTTGGATCTAATGGTCGAGTGTTTGATGGCATGAAATTTTAAAAAATTATTATTTTAATTGATGTGGTCGCCCGTAAGATTTTGGATGGAAAAATGAACAAAAGTGGACGAAATATCGATCTCTTCTTAAATCAAACTTGAGTCATTGATGTGTTAAAGATGAAAGTTTAAGTGACCAACATGATAAGATTGTCTTAACTTGAATGAGCAAAAATGTTATTAACCAAATTATTAATTAGCTCTTAATGTGAGAGCATTTATTAAGAGTTTATATAAATTTTATTTTTGATTTAAAATTTGTAGATGAGGTGGAAAATTGAGAGAATATCATTGTCCTATGTGGCAAAAAGAATGTGATGATCTCCCATAGATTATTTTAAGATTTGTTCAACGTAAAGCCGATGAAGACAACCAATACACACAAACATACAATTACATAACAAATCCGGGTTTCCAATACACTTTGTCTGATAGCCCTAATTTCTTCCAAAATCCTCTCGCCAGCAGCAGCTCTACCATCATCCTTCCTCTCCAAATACACTGCAATGTCGACGGAATCCTCCAGATTAAACTGTCTGTGATGCAAAGTCGAGGAGTTCCCCTCTTCCGTCACCTTTGGTGCTTGATCCACCCATCTGAAGAAGCCAAGTCAACTTTCCGATCTCTCCAGTATGGACATCGATAAAAGGAACGACCCATATTATTGGGGGTTCCGGCGACATTGACGACAACTACGGAATGATGTTTGAACCTAGTTCCATGAGCGCTCTTCGAGACTCCATTCGAATTAGAGCTCGTTGCATTTGAAACCATTGTTTCAATGCTTGGGCTTCTCGCTAATCGACGGCTGGAGGAAGAAGATGAAGTTTAAGGGAGAGAGAAGACCGGAATAAGGGAGAGAGATAAATGGGGAGAGAAGATGAGGGGTGGGGAAGTGTGAGGATAATGTTGGGGAAGTGGGAGGGAATTAAAATTTAAAAACCCAATTTCTACATATCAGCACAGTTAGCCTATGACGTGTCTTACGTGTTCATACCAACTGTGCAGTAAGCACAGTCAGCACACGGCATTATGCCAGGTGTTATAATTTTTTTCCGAAAACTGACGGCATGCCAGTTTGGTAAATGGGTTCGTAAGGTCGTGACATAATTGGAATTCGAAAAAGGTTGTGTATAGGTTCGTAATAAGCCAATAGTTCATGCTGTACACGGTTATTAGGCCTTTTATTTATTATAGTGAAAAGCCTTGGATTTGAATTGATTTAAGGGGTCGTTTCCCACAAGGAATTAAAAACCAGATGGAATTGCCTCTTCACATGGAATTAAATTACTAAGAGAATTGTGCACTTACCAGCAATTTAATTCCTTGTTTCCTTGTTCATTTTAAAGTATGGAATTAAAAATGTAGAGGGAACAAAATGTCCATATTACCCTCAAACAGCTTATCCGCCATTCACCTTATCCACTAGCTTATCCTTTATTTTTTCTCCTCTTCTAACTTCAACAACAAACAAAAATCACAATCTTCTTATCTGTCCGTAACCAACATAATTTCATAAACCACCGCCTTTTGCTTGTTTCTCTACCCTCGATGTCCACCAGAGATCCGTTATTCAGCCGCTCCGCCCGAAGCTAAGATGAAGAAATCCATTACTGATTGGAGCGGCGAAACAAGCACGAGCGGCGTAGTTGGAGAAGGGAAGAGAACGACGATCAAATGATTGAAGTTTAATTTCTCCAAGAACAGGCGGCGGAGTTGGAGTAACTCCAACACCTTCGCTGTGAAGGGGTGTGGTGTTCTCAGCGACGAAGGGAAGAGAAGAGCGAGAGTAGGTGGTTAACGCCCGGTCGTTGGTCGGGATTCAACCAAATAAAAACTACTAATGCTAAGAAAAAGCTTATAGCAGATCGTATTCCGAGGGTCTCTATGAATGGTTACTTCAGAACTAGCAAAATACTCGAAGGAAAACACGTTGTGCGTGGTGTGAGTTCCACGACTTCTATTTCTAAGAAATGCAGAAAAATTAAAACAAATTAAACTAAAGCAGATTGGGAATTAGGGTTTGAAAACAAGAATGACAGACGAACTTAGACTTTGAATCCCCCTTCGTTCCCCAGAGCATTGGCAATCAACAGATCAGCGGATTTCGATTCTCATTCAATCAATTACTAAGACACCACCATAACTCCTTACCCTTAGGTTTAAGACTGGCGAACGTTCGCTCTATCCGTTCTAACTACCAAGATTAACTAGCCGCCCGGGTACGGTCGCCTCTCGCAACGACTTAATTAATTGGTGCAATTACTAATGATTAATGAGTTACTCTTGCAGTGAATTAACCCTAACCGGTTCCTACGAAAGGCACGCTCCAATTATAAGGTTAATTGTTTAATTCGATGTTCTAAAGTAAGGCGAGCGTTCGCTTCTATCCTTAGCTTAACCAGAATCTAATCTAGGTGATCAATCCAGACAAGAAACATGAACAAAGAAAAACGAATCAAACATGAAAAAGAACTGATTGAATTTTGAATCTAATCACCGCCGATCCGTGACCGCTTTAAAGCCCTGGGTCACTTAGGGTTCATCTAGTCTAAGCTCTAAAGAGTTTAGCTACTCATGATCATTACAGAAGAAACAAAGACAAAGAAAGAGTTCATCATTCAGAGGAAGAACAGAAAAGAATCTGAAAAACATAATTCAGACGACTCTGACAGACTCCGATCTTTGGTAATCTACACTCCTAGCTCCGGTTCGTCGAGGTGGAAGGGATGGCGTCACGATCTCTATCCGGCTCTTCGAACTCCAACTCTTCGCTCCAGAACTTGAGAGGATTATGATTCGAAAAGTTGTGTTTTGCGAATTATGATTGTATCGAATGCCTCCTCCCTTGTTTTGGGCCGCCGGGTTAAGTATTTATACTTAACCCTAACTGATCCGGAATAGTGTATTATTTTCGCCGAAAATTCCTTTGTGTTCGGGAGTGCTTTCTCTGCCTTGTATTTTCGGTCCGAAGAGTACAATGTTTTCGCCGAAGATGTCCTTTGACTCGGCACCAGTTGAATGCACTAATATTTTCGCCGATTATGCAAGCTCAATTTCGGTGAAAATCTCTTTGTACTCGGGCAGGATTTTGTTTGACTTTGACTGGCTCCTTGGGTCGATTCCGGTTTCATTCCTCGAGGTTCCTACGCCTTAGACACTTCCATGGCTACTCTATTTGACGGCAAAAACCTGTGCTAACATAAAAACACTAGAAAACCATAAAATAGACCCCAAACGGGCCAAGGTAACACAAATGGTACGAGATAGGGCAATCGATTGAATATTCGTTATTCTACCCTAAAAACCATGTCTTAAGCAAAGAAATGTCGCTTAAATGAGGCTGATAATCACGTCAAATCGAGTGTCATCAAATACCCCACATTTAAGCTTTTGATTGTCCTCAAGCAAACTGAATAGAAATGCTCATGTTCATAAATGATAAGATCGATTAAATTGGAGCTCAATCAAACATAATGAATTATTAGACAGATCGATCCTAGAACAAGAAACCTAACATGCATACAGATCACCCAAACTACCTGGTCTCACTAATAAACTGCACACGACAAGTAATTAGCAACCAATTATGCACGAATTTGACCTGACCGATCAGACTCCTCACACAGGATGTATATAGTACAATGGGAACTCTCACTCTCTATGTTCAGGGACGTGTTTCTACTCTCGATCATTTTCTGTTACCGAATTCTGTCATAGGTTTGCATTTCGACCACATCTCCACCACTGTGACAACACGAGTATCTAGTCAAGAAGGACTTCCCTGCTAGGACCGTAATGAATACTACACTACTCGGGTTTATAATGAGATGGATGATGGGAATGAATGATGATGGCTTTGTGCGGTGTAGCTTTCGACTAACTTCCCTCGAATCTAATCTATGGCTTCCTACCGTCTAACCAAACACAGGTGGAATGATGAACGCTCGTCCTATGATACCCTCAAGCAACCTAGCACTTATTCTTTTTCTTTACACGATTTTTTTCTTTTCTTTTCAACTTTTCTTTTGACTTCGTTCTTCCATTTGTAGGGAGAAGAACGTTTTATTGAACTACACTTTGAAACTTTTCTTATTTTTCTGCTTCTTTTTTTTCTGAAGCTTGCTTCTTTTCTTACTTTACCTTTTTTTTGTGCCGATTTTTCTTTTAGTTGCTATAGGGGTTTACACGTCTGGACATATTAGCTAAGACCACCTGTTTAATGGTTATAGGCAGGTTACCACAAACCGACTTTCGGTAGGTCAATCTAGAACTACAACCACAGGGGATCAACGGGGAATGAAAGAAATGGGGAAATGGCTGTAATGTATTATCGAACCGAAAGAACAGGCCAAGCTCAAGGGTCTAAACCTAGTGGATTTTATCGTTTGGTAGGCTATCTGGCTTATAGCTGAATCTAGGTGCCCCTATCCTTCTAGAACTCGTGTTATCGTGTGGTCTCGAGTAGGTCTCATGCAAATTCTAACTCATTCCAGTAAACAGAAAACCACTCAGAAAGAATTAAAATTGCAAGTTACGTGCAATGGATCAAAAGCTCACAGTTGGTTTGCTAGTCGGATTCGGTCATTTTCATGCAATCAAGGCTACAAACTACAAGTGTGATTTTAAAACTTCTGTTCTGACCAGGCAATTTAGCATCAAAGCATACAAGTTGGTTCTCAAGTTCTAGGTTAAGCAGTCTAAGCATCATTATGAAGGTTTGAACAACAACTTAACATCAAAAATCAAGAACTGAGCCATTCTAATGCTAGAGAGACTGGAATGGAATCACGAGGCACACATAAAACACAATCAAGGGCAATCAAGTTCATGCAAGGTTCTCTAGCATCCTACCCCGCACTTAAATCGGACTGTGTCCTCACAGGACTAATTTAGAGTTCAGAGTGGAATGTAAGAACCTGGATGAGGACAGTTGATTTCAGAGGGTAAGCACGGATCCTGAGAGCGGAGGGAAGTGTAACAGAACCTGAAGCAAAGGGAGTCTACCGATTGCCTACAAAACAAAAACAAATGAAACATAAAAAGGAAACCGGGACAAGTGTCCCGGATCCACACAGAAAAAAGTTGGACCGAAATCCAAAAATAATAAATAAAAAGAAGACACAAGAAAATGAATACAACCCGATCACTGCTGGTCCGGTGAGCCGGGAGGTGGAAAGTGGAGAAATTCGCCGAGCTGGCGTTGCCACGCCATCTGTGCCTCATATCGCCGGTCGGTGCGGCGCATATGTTGCTGCATAATAGTCCATCGCGCCTCTTGAGTGGCGTTGTCGGTGATGCGCCACTCCTGCAGTCGCTCGTATAACTCTCCAACATCCACGGGTGGTGTTGCGGCTGTTGAGTATGCGCCGGATATGGATCGGGGATGTGCGGCGATGACTGATGGATGTACCCTGCCTGATGGTGTGGCGAGGGTATATAATCATGAAACTCAGGCGGCGGCTGCGGCTGCTGCTCCTCAGCATCATCTTCTTCCTCTGACTCGACCACAGGCTGGAGTGGAGGATCATCTGCTACATGGGGACTGAGGTCGAGTTCTAAGTCGTACTCAACCGCCAAGTCTCCTCCAACGGTCCGAACTGGATGTCGTGGAATGTGCGGGCCATACTCATGGCTGATGCCGAAGGAGAGGATGAGCTGTCCTATGAAGTTGCCTCCCAAGAGTTTGCGGGGTGGCATCTTCCTCTTGGTCTTCTGGCGGAAGATGCGAGCCAGTACCCAACCGGGGTGGAGAGGGTAGCTCTCTCGGATGGCTCGGAGGAGCATGAGCTCCTCCTTGAGGATATGGTGGCGATCCTTGTCTCGAACATATAAAAGTGACCTCCGCTAAACCATATGAATAAATTTATAGAGCGGGTGAGAGAGAGACTTAACTGAGTTGCTCTCCCCGAGACGATCGCCAGGTACGCCTGTCATGTGGCTCCAAAGCGCGTTGTACTCCTCGCCGTCATCATCTTCTCCCCAACCGAGGTGATGACCGTGATAGTGCTCTTAGGGGATGCCGAGATGAGCGGCAAACTCATCGTAGGTGAGCTGCCTGTACACCCCACCAAGATAGAAGGTGATCACCTTCTGGCGTTGCTTCCTCTTGTGCTCATCCAGATCAAAGGTTGCCCAGAACTCCTGGAGGGCAATGTCTGGGAACTCGGCGGCGATGGTGGTCAGCTCGAGGAGACTAGCCTGTGCTAAGGCGTCATGCACGTTCCGGTGGTAGTCCTCATCATGATCGTGCAGGGACTCCATGGAGAGAGGGCGCACGTCAGCTCCCCGAACGTGCTGAATCTTCTGGAAGCACTCAAAATAGAAATCCGGTAGACGGGCGATGGTGGGATGATATCCAGCATGGCGGGGTAGAGCAGGTGGTGGACCCAGAACAGCAGGTGTGACGGGAGCGGCAGCTCCTGAGTTCGAGGCGCCATCAAGTCGCGCCTTAGTCCTGCACTCATAAGTGGTGTTCCTAGAACCAGAATGAAACCAGATTAGTCAACCAAAACCTTACACTACAACAGAACGGAAATTTTGTCACAGACAAAAATGCAGTTTGTCGCAGGCGGGCCTGTGACAAAGTACAAGGTTTGTCGCAGGCGCCGCCTGCGACAAAGTGCGTTTTTGTCTGTGACAAAATGAGCCGCGACAAAGCGCATTTTGTCGCAGGCGCTGTCTGCGACAAAGTTTGTCGCAGGCAGTCGTCTGTCGCAGGCCGTCTGTGACAAACGTTTGTCGCAGGCGGCCTGCGACAAACGACTGCCTGCGACAAACTTTGTCGCAGACAGCCTGTCGCAGGCACGGCCTGTGACAAACTTTTGTCGCAGGCAGTCGTTTGTCACAGGCGCCTGCGACAAACGACTGTCACAGACGGCCTGCGACAGACGGCTGCCTGCGACAAAGGATCTGGACGGGCCCGACCTGCTTGTTTCTTGGGCCTCTGGACGGGCCCGACCTGCTTGTTTCTTGGACCTCTGGACGGGCCCGACCTGCTTGTTTCTTGGGCCTCCGGCAGGGCCAGCTCGCCCGTTTTTTCGTGGGCCTCATACTGGACTGGTTTCGTGGGCCTGCCTTTTAGTGGGCTTTTCGTCGGCCTTTTAGGTTTAGCAAGAACTCTATAACACAACCAATGAACGCTGGAGAACCCAAATATAATACAAAATCTGATACAAAAAATGAAAATAATCGTATTAGAATACAAAAAAAAAATAGTTATGCAATATGATGAACAAGAACAGAAAATTACAAAAAAAATAAGAACGAAATTCCGGAAACAATCCCGACGCACTGCCGCAGAAAACGAACAACCACCAAATCTCCACGAAATCTATGAACGAAGGAAACCAATCAGAATCATGCTAAAAAAAATTGAACAAGATAATGACGAACTGATGATCTTTACCTTAGAATATCAATCTGTCATACGAATAGGAAAACCGATCTGGCCTTGATGATCTGACCCTGATGATCTGACCTTGATGAATCTGGGGGAAAAAAGCCATCAGAAACTCGTTTCATATGAAAAATCAAGAACTCGATTAATAGGAAAATTGATCGGAATAGATGATACTCACATGGAGATGTCAGAGATTGTCGGTGGAAGCGGCAGTACGTCGGAGGGGTTTCAGTCGTCGGAGGGAGGCTTCGCTTTTTGGAACGGATGCTTGGGAGGGGGCTTGGGACGGCGGACGTTGGCTTGGAACAGCGGACGTGGGCTGTCGGACGTCGGCGGAGAGAGGTTTGGGATGTCGGACGGCGGATTAAGACGTCGGACGGGGGTTCGGGATGGCAGAAGTAGGCTATCGGACGGCGAGTTGGGCTGTCGGACGTCGAAAGAGAGAGAGAAGAGTTTGAGAGAAGAGTTTGAGAGAACTAACGAACTGAATGGCAGACCTGAACTTCAGGGTGGTCATTCAGTCGTTTGTCGCAGGCATAGGCGCTTTGTCGCAGGCGGCCTGCGACAAAGCCCGTCACAGACTGTGCTTTGTCGCAGGCAGCCTGTGACAAACCGCGTCACAGACAACGCTTTGTCGCAGGCCGCCTGCGACAAAGCGCGTCACAGACAGACGCTTGTCGCATGCGGCCTGCGACAAACTTGTCACAGACAGACGCTTGTCGCAGGCCGCCTGCGACAAACTTGTCACAGACATGGACCGGCCTGCGACAAAGCCCTCTGCCTGTGACGACGTTTGTCACAGGCCGGTTCTTTTGTCACAGACAGCCTGCGACAAAATGACTCTTCTGTTGTAGTGTTACCCCACACTTAGTAGAAAAACTCGATTTCACAAAGAAATGAGGGGAACTAAGTGGGGTAAGCAAAGCGGAGTAACCGGTAATCATAGACAGTAAAATACATACTTAGGAACAACCAGAATCGGATAAGCACCATCAGAGTTCAAAAAGTCAAACCGACATTTTGGAAGTCAACATTTAAGCATATTGAACCCTAATCATGGCAAGACTATCATAACGTGGAGAATGACGGTAAAATATGATTTCAAATGGCAGCTCGATAATATGAATGAGAATGAACACATCAGACAGCAAAATGATCACAACAGTTCAAAGTCAAACCGACATTTCTCACAAAAGTCAACTTAACAAGGAATTAATCGTATGCATAGCAACATAAGCTCAAATGATATGAAAATTAAGCACGAAACTCCCTAAGCATGCTAGAACAGTTCTATAAGTTCTGCTAATCCTAGTTCACACGAAACAGTCGGCACGCAAAACGAGGCAAACCGAAAAGTCAACCGAAAATCAACCCGACGAAATTCAGCAATCTATATGTCAAAAGATTCGTATCGAAAAGTTATACAACTTACCTTGAAGTCATGATTGCTAAAAAATGAGCGAGTTGAGAAGAATCGGTGAAAAACTTGAAAACTAGGTTTTCGGTGAACTGGAGCTGCAAAGCTCCGATTTGGACGTTCTAGGGCTCGTTGGGATCGGAAAAGGGAAGGGAAGGGAGAAGCGGCGGTCGGCGGCGGCGGCGGCGGCGGGTTACGGCGGCGACGGCAATTTGAAATGGTGAAAGGCGGTCGACGATTTTAAAGAGATAAGGGGGGTTTCGGTGAGTTGAACGAAAATGGGTGAAGGATGAGAGAGGGGGTGGACCGGATTTTTTAAAGGAAGATTTGGGTGATTTTTAAAATTATTTTCGGCGAAAATAGGAGGGTGGTTTTGCCGAAAATATCAGTTCAAATGGCTTCGCCGAAAACAAAAACTTTTCGAACCGAAAAAAATGAACAGGGAGATTGAGTTCGAAAATTGAAAATCAATTTCGCCGAAAACAGGGGTGGTTTCGCCGAAAATTTTGAACTGTTCGGATTTTAAATATTTTCGCAAATTCGGCCAACTTCAGAAAATCACAGTTAAATTCACAAAAATCGGAACGACCTCAATCAACTTGCAACTGACTCTATGACATGCAGACTCTACACGAAAAATAATAAATCAAAAAAACTGACACTTTTGGCTCTCCCGAACCGACTCTAAAATACCAAGTTCAACAAAAATTAAAACAGACTCCAGCCGTGGGTTGCCTCCCACGAAGCGCTCTTTTATTAACGTCCTTGAGCTGGACGATACCTGGACGGTATTAGGAGACATCCCAACTCAGATTCTCCTTCACGCTCGCGTCGGAGTTCATGAAGTACAGCTTCGGGTCTTCTCCGGTAAACGTGAATTTCTTCCCGTTCGCATGCAAAAGCTTGGTACGTCCGTCGGGAAGATGATCAACGAACTTGAATGGTCCGAACAGCTCTCTAGAGAGATCATCCTTCTTGAGTGTGACGATGGAAGGAATGAGGACTGTCGGTTTCTCTTTTTCTTTCTTCTTCGGCTTGTTATCACCAGGATCGGTGATCGTTAGTACTTCCTTAGGAGACGCTTTCGGCTTCTCCTTCCATACTTGTTCCGGCGCCGGTTTCTCGGAACGAAATGGTGGTGCAGCTGGCTCGGTGGAAGACGGCGAAATTTTTGGTCTCCAGACCATTTGGGTCTTCGTCTTCTTGTTCTTTCCTCGAGGTCTGCTCGGTGGTTTAGAAGAGGCTTGCAGTTCCTTCTTCTTCTTCTTAAGCGGCTTCTGAACCGAAATTTCTGGCTTCTTCGTAATGACCTGTTTAATATCTGCAGCAACAGCTGATCTAAAGACACTGGGAGAAGCATTAGTAACGGAGTTGACCGGAGTCAACCCCACCGTTTCAACAGCTAGGTAGTGAGATTCTTCATTCCTAGAGTCATATTTCATGCCATCTTTAAGACGGAACGTTTTTGTTTCTTTACCGACTCTTAAAGTTAAAGAACCATTTGGAATGTTAATATTCATTCCAGTAGTAGCCATGAAAGGTCGACCTATGAGAATGGTAGCATCATCTGTACTAGTATCCATAATCACATAATCAGCTAAGAACGTGAACGGACCACATTTAGTGACAACGTCTTTAATCTCTCCCTTAGGAGTTTTAAGCGATCTATCAGCAAAGACGAGTTGCATACTAGGCGGTTCAAGTTCTCCTAGGTTTAACGTTTCATATAGACTCACAGGCATAACATTAACAGATGCTCCTAGATCAACTAAGCAACGTTCAATCTCAACATCATTAATGACCAAAGGCAAAGTAAAAGAACCAGGATCAGATAACTTAGCTGGATATGGAGAAACAGGTTTCTTAGCACGAATGTCAGGATATCCTTCCGTGTTCCCCTTCATGCCAGTCTCGATCCTTGCGTTTGGCAGCAATGCTCTAGGAAAATGAGGCTTTACGATGTATGGTGCAAGAGGAGGATCCTCCTTAGGCGCCGGTTTCTGTTCCTCTTCTTCCTCTTCTTCCGGAGTTTCAGCGATCCTGCGTAAAACAGAATAAGCATCAGCAATTAAGTTTGGGAATTTTCGAGCAGTTACCATTTTAGCCTGTTCTTTTCTCGGGTTTGGCTCTGTCTGGCTTGGAAGCTGGCCAAATGGTCGACCAGATGCTAGCATGCTCGAGATGTTGTTCACGACTTGCTCAATTCTTTGTCCAGATGCTATCTGTTCTTGATTGAGAAGAGCTTGAGCCTTGAACTGACTGTCATGATCATCGAGTCTTGTGATGATCTGGTTGAGCGTCTTATCCAGGTCACTGACATTATTATCTCTTTGATGCTGCTGACCTGGATAGGTATTGTTAAGATATTGATTCTGGCGATTGCCAGGAGCAGTTCCATAATTACCCGGATTGCGATGCGGCGGCTGGTAGACACCTGCCGGCGGATGGTTAGGCTTCTGATCCTGAGCTGGACCAGCCGGGCGGTTATTCTGGTTCTGGTTATGATTGGCGCCAGCATTGTAGGGGGGTCTGTCTTGATAGTTCCCTTGCTGTCTGAAGTTACGGTAACCAGCATAACCATTCTGATTATTGACGAAGCCTTGTTGTATGAAATTTACCTCTTCGGCAGACCAGACTTCTGCCTTACCAAAATTCTGACAACGGCCTCCATTATGTGAGCAAGCTCCACACCACTCGCAATCAGCAACATAGACAGAAGCTGCCGGTGGCTTGATCGGTGTGGTAGACTTCTTCAAATGCTTCTCTACCTCTGCTTTGATAGTAGCTTCGAGATCTAGCTTGCTCCTTGATCCTTCAGATTGTCGCTCCCAGTTCCTTGACTTGGAGGCACAGTTTGCGAAGTGAAGAAGAGCAGCTTCAGGAGTGAGTGTAGTGCAATCCCCTTCAGCTAGAGAATTGACCCACTTGGCAGATTCTTCTCGAAGTCCACGAGAGAAGATTTCAGCTAACTGCCTCTGCTCGAATCCATGATGAGGGCAGGTGTAGAGAAGTTCTTGGAAACGATTCCAGTATCATATAAGCTTTCTCCTTCTTTCTGGGAGAATCTGGCGATGTTGTCCTTGATGGCGGTTGTTCTGGCTGGAGGGAAGTATTCTTCAACAAAGTCCTGAGCCAGAGTATCCCAGTTAGTGTAGTAGCCAGGTGGTTTGCCAGTAAGCCACCTCTTAGCAGCGCCTTTTAGAGAGAACGGGAAGGCTCTCAGACAAAGGGTGTTTTTGTCGAGGTTTCCGCTCTTAAAAGTACTGCAGAGATCAAGGAAGTCTGCAAGATGCGTGCACAGATTATCTAGGGGTCTGCCTTCAAACTGTAAATCCCTAGAGATCATAGTCAAGAATGAAATCTTGATCTCATAGTCAGGATCTCCTTCTATGCGTGGAACGGCAATGGCAGATCGAACGCTAGTCGCGCTCGGCTTGTTATAGTCTTCTAGACTCTTCTGTGCAGGTGGTGGTGGCGGCGGTTGATCGCCATTTGGTGGTGGTAATCTATCGTCCATGGTGGGAGATGGAGGTGGTGAAAGTGACTCGGTGTATGAAGCGGATGAAGATGACGGTATAGGTGAAGATGGAGATGAGGAACTCTCCTTCGGTTCCTCGATCTTGATCGGAGTGATGAATGGATTGGATCTGCATTCTGTAACACCCGACCCAAATCAGCTCGGTGAAACCCGAGGTTGAACCGGTATCGAGTATTACCCAGTGGAAAACGACAGAGATAACAAATCAAAACCAAGCTTTAAATAAGAGTTTAAGTGAGAGGCCTCCATAAACCATGAAAACATAAACTGTTTACAACTCCAAATCCATCTTAAAACCCATAAAATCCAACATAATCAGAAAGATACATAAATCCAAGTAAAACCCCCAAAATGTCCCAAGTCAACTGAAATATAAAAATAGGTCAACTCCAAGTAGGCTCCAGTCTTCACCTCATAGCTTCAGCCCAGCACTTCTCGGAATCCACCCTCAACTCTGACACCACACCACTCTCTCTAGCCACGAGATCCTGAAAGGGAGAAAGGGATCAATTTCCTATTGAAATTGAGTGAACCCACTGGGCCTACCTACACGTGGTCCTACTCTATGGAGCGGTCCCAACTCCGCACAAGACATTCAACAATGGAACCAACCCAACCCCCCTTTCCATATTTTAATTCCCTAAAGCAGTCTAGGTGATCACGTTGGTCAGTTCTTGTTCTCAAGTACAAATCGAATAGCAGAATAACATAGATCAAGCATCAATTCCCTTCGCAACAACATTACCACAACACCAGTCAACCAGGTCACCATACAACACAACACAACACATTCACATTCAAATTGTCTAGGTGAGTTATTAGGCGCCAATAAGGAGTTTATCCCGCACCACCCCTGCCGGCCTGACGCACCTCTCTCCCCTGGAGAGGTCCAAGACGCATCCTCTCCCTTGGAGGATACCACGAGACCTTTCCCCTGAAGGAATCGTTAACTTTACTCAACCAAACACATCACGCCTTTCCCTTGAAGACGTGACCGCACCTCTTTCCCTTGAAGAGGCACTTAGCACCCATAGTGCAGTTTTAGGGGGCAGTGCAGGCTCCTTCCGGTTCTATTTCCACACATACAATTCTCAACATCACATTCTCAAATCATACATCACATCTACTACCAACATACAACACAAATCAGCCACATCTCATTCATAGTCCATAGTTCACAACACATCTCGTCCTCCATGCCCCTGTCATGTTCCCAGCACACACATCACAATCAATAGGATAACCGGCTAGCTCACCGACCTCCCCCACCTGCAAGTATAGGGGAAGCCATGTCATGAGTCTAGGGGTCACCCACCTGTTCCTCTTATTCAGAGCGACCCCACATTGGCAGGGCAACCCTCCTGCATCCACAACCAGCAATTCATAATATCATAGCACCCGCACTCATTTCCCAACCATCCTAATTCTCACTTCTATGTCAATCCATACTTAATTCACTTCAGTTCACACCGAACCCCAAGTCATAGCAATCAACAACAATGATCAACCACGGCAATCGTCAATAGCAATCAAGTACATTCACAGAGCAGTTTATCCCCTTTTACGCTCATCATTTTCATGCATAACCTAGGTTTTGTTCTAAGTCCAATTGAAACTCCTCACGCTGTCCAAACTACTTACACAACGCTAAGCCCTCACCTGAAATAGAAGACGAGGCTCTAATCGTCTTCTAGTTCCCCAAAAACTCGATTCCCAACCACCAAACTCGTAGCTCTACCCTTCCTTACTGCTCACGACCTACACCCAGAAACCCAAAATGGAGGTTAGCAATCTCTTCTCCTCGTCGCTACGAATCCATAGCAACAAACGGAACTCAATTCCGACCACTACAGCTCCCGGAATCACCCTTCGAAGATTGCTCGCACTAGGTTCGTCAATGGCTTTTCGGGGAGAGAGAAAGGGGAAAGAAGTTATGAATTTCCGTGCAAATCCGTCCTTTTATGCACGAAAAGTGCGCCTGGTATGTCAAAAAGTGCGCCGGCGCACATTGACCCCTAAAAGGCGCACATTTTGAATATTCCGCCGAAAGTTTGCTGAATTAATTGAAAAGTGCGCCTGGCACTTCTAAAAGTGCGCCTGCGCACTTCAGGGCCCAAAATCGGCACTTTTTGGTGCATCACCGATCCCCTCTTTGCAACTTCGACCCAACTTAAACCCGAATGACCCAAAACTCAAGGGGAGCTTAAGAGCACTGATTCCAGTACCCTAGTCTACCGATCTTGAGTTCCAAACCGTTTGGTTGAGCGGGGATGTTACAAGTCTCCACAACTTCAAGGATTTCGTCCCCGAAATCATCCCTAACTCATCCTAGCAATATGATACCGAACACACAGCTAAAATTGCAGCAATCCAAGTATCCTATTGACTTCCGAAATTCCTAACGACGAACCACCAGCCTTCCTTTAACTACTCATCAGCCCTACACCCACTCCCAACACTCTACTTTCACCGAGCACACCCTAGACCTTCTTGGAACCAACACCACAACAAGCAAACACAAAAGCATACATCAAGGGAAATTAATACCTGAATCATACACTTCCACTAACTCCGGGTACCGCCGCCTCATACTCTCCTCAGTCTCCCAAGTAGCCGACTCGCTCTCATGGTTCCTCCATACCACCTTGAGCTGCGGAATCTGCTTATTCCTCACGACCCGGACTTGCCTATCCACGATCGCGACTGGCTTCTCCTCATAAGTCAAGTCTTGCTCAATCTCCACCTCCTCCGGCTGAAATACATGAGAAGGATCCCCATGATACCGCCTAAGCACGCTCACATGGAACACATTGTGTATCCTTTCCAACTCCCTCGGCAAAGCCAACACATAAGCCACCGGACCCGACTTAGCGAGGATCTCATAAGGACCGATGTAACGAGGCGCCAACTTCCCTTTTCTACCGAAACGCATCAGCCCTTTCCACGGCGACACCTTCAAAAATACTTTCTCCCCAGTATTGAAACTCAGCTCTCTAGCACGACCGTCGGCATACGCTTTTTGCCTATCTTGAGCCGTTCTCAATCTCTCCTTGATAACCTTAACCCGATCAGCCGTCTCTTGCACAACTTGAGGACCCGACAACACCCTCGTACCTTCCTCATCCCAACACAAAGGCGTCCTACACTTCCTCCCATACAAGGCCTCAAAAGGAGCGGACTTCAAACTACTATGATACGAGTTATTATAGGCGAACTCAATGAAAGGTAGCAATTCAGTCCAAGGGTTTGAAACTCCATAGCACAGCTTCTCAACAACTCCTCCAAGGTAAGGATCGTTCTCTCCGATTGCCCATCAGTCTGAGGATGATACGCCGTCGAGAACTTTAGCTTAGTTCCCAATGCCGTATGCAGCCCCTCCCAAAAATGAGACGTGAAACTCGGATCCCGATCAGAGACGATGGATTGAGGAACCCCATGCAACCTTACCACCTCCTCTATATACAACTTTGCTAACACCTCCACACTAGGCTTAAACCGAATGGGTATGAAATGAGCAACTTTCGTCAAGCGATCGACTATTACCCACACGGCATCTTTCCCCTCTCTAGTCGGCGGAAAACCCGATACGAAGTCCATGGTGATGTCCGCAAACTTCCACTCCGGAATAGGTAGGGACTGAAGTAACCCACCCGGAGCTCTATGCTCCGCCTTAGCCTTCTGACAAACCAAACAAGTCGCCACATAACGAGCCACATCCTTCTTCATCCCCGGCCACCAAAAACTTAACTTCAGATCATTGTACATCTTCGTCATTCCGGGATGCATAGCATACATCGAAGAATGAGCCTCCTCCAATATCCCCTTCCTCAACTCCTCTACCTCCGGCACACACACACGACCCTTGCATTTCAACAATCCGCCAACCACCTCAAATCCATTATCCAAGCCCTTCTCAACCTCCCCTCGGATAGCCACCAGAGTAGCATCCTTGAGCTGCTCCTCACCAATCCTATCATTCAGCATAGGCCTAATGTTGAGCTTGGCAAGCAAACTTCCCACATCATCTAACTGCATCTCCACCCTTAAAGCTCTAAGATCCACCAACTCCTTTCGACTTAAAGCATCCGCAACCACATTAGCTTTACCAGGATGGTAGTCAATGGTACAGTCATAATCCTTCAAGAGCTCCACCCAACGCCGTTGTCTACTATTCAGTTCCTTTTGATCCATAAGGGGCTTAAGGCTCTTGTGATCGGTCATGATCTTAAACGTCTCACCATACAAATAATGCCTCCACAACTTCAAAGCGAACACCACTGCAGCTAACTCCAAGTCATGAGTTGGGTAGTTCACCTCATGCACCCTAAGCTGTCGGGAGGCATAAGCGACAACCTTCCCATTCTGCATCAACACACAGCCCAATCCTTGCAAAGACGCATCACTAAACACCACATACTCTCCACCTTCTACTGGCAAAGTCAACACCGGAGCTGAAGTCAACCTCTTCTTCAACTCCTCAAAGCTCCTCTGACATCTGCACCAATAAAGCCTCACACCCTTCTTGGATCAGAGAGAAGGCTTGCATTGCTGAAATTACCCCCATATGTGCGGATTCTCTCTTCCTAACACCCTTGAACACCACTTGACCAACACCCCCACCTGAAGCAACACCTCCTTCCTCTGGCAATCAAGCAAGGCCCCATGCCTAGCCAACCAATCCATGCCGAGAATAACGTCGAATTCATTGAAAGGAAGCACCACCAAATCAGCCAAGAACTCTACACCTCCCACTAGCACTCTACACCCTCTACACACTCTATCCACCCGAACAGAAGTCCCCAAAGGAGTTCTGACGCCCCAACTAACACCCAAACTACTAGCTACAACACCCAAACTACTCAAACATTTCTCAGATACAAAGGAATGGGTTGACCCCGAATCAAACAAGGCATAAGCTGAAAGGCCCAAGATTGAGATCATACCAGTCACCACATCGTTCGCATTTTCTGTTGCGCCCTTAGTGAGAGCATAAAGCCGTCCTTGATCCCCTCCAGCTCCCACCGGCATGGCATTAACACCCGTTCCTCGTCCAGCTCCCGAGGCTCCCCTGCCATAACTGCCTCCTCCTCTACCCCCTTGACTCCCCGACGGAGCTCTAGGTCCCTGCACCGATCCCACAGACTGGGTCGGCACCGCACTCCTGGTCGGGCAAACATTGCTCCGGTGTCCACGCTGCCCACAGGTGTAGCATGTTACTGAAGCGGTCCTCACCAGATGACACATGCCTAATGAGGTTTCCCACATGTGCCACAGGTGGGAAGCCCAGTTGACGCCCCTCCCGATCGAGCCGAACCTGCACCCCTCATCTTACAAGTCGCGCTCTTGTGTCCCGGATTTCCACAGGTGAAACAGGTCACCACCCCACGCATCGGGGCCGACTGAGTGCTCCTGAACCCCGAGTAGGACTGATGTGGTCGCTTAACAGTCTGACTCTGAGCCACAGACTGTGAAGGCGGTGCTGTCGCCTTCCTCTTCCGGTCCTCCTTCTTCCCCAGCTCTAATAACTCCCTCTCCATAGCAGCCCCTTTCACCGCCACCAAACTCCCCATGTCACCAGATGTGACCCCCTCCTGAATCTCCCACCTCAGACCCCTCTTGAACCGACGAATCAACTTTTGCTCTCGGTTAGCATGCTCATCGTACCATTGGGAGAGGTTGGTGAACTCCATATAGTACTGCAGAACCGACTTCTCACCCTGCACCAGCTCGAGAAACTCCTTGGACTTTGCCTCCCTCCAAATATCCGGACAAAACTGGTCACGGAACATCCCTAAGAACTCCTCAAACCCCAGCTCAGGCGGGTACACCTGACTCTCCGGCAAGGACTCCCACCACTCCAAGGCATGACCCTTTAGCAAGAAGGTCATGGCTTGCAACCTCATCTCATCCTCAAATCCAGCCCTCAAGAACTTGAAGTTGCACTCCTTAATCCATCGCTCAGCCACAGCCGGATCAGCCACCTCCCCGACGAACTCACTGAAGTTCCAACCCTTCAAGTCCGACGGCCGAAACCGACGCCCCACTGCTCCATGCTCGGAGTGACCCACGGAGTGACTTCCCATCGACTGGTTCTCACTACAGGAGGACATTAAACATTTCAGTTGACCGCTCAAGAAAATTCAAACAGTTGACTCATCGTTTGCTTTCAAAACTCCCCACCCATTTAAAACAGTTTGACAAAAACCCTTGGAATGTCGGTCCAGTACCAATGTCTCATCCTCCCTCCCAACGAGGTTAATTACTCCCCAAAGAGAGAAGATAAACAACCGGTACAGCAACGACAAACCAGGCTCTGATACCATTTGTAACACCCAACCCGAATCAGCTCGGTGAAACCCGAGGTTGAACCGGTATCGAGTATTACCCAGTGGAAAACGACAGAGATAACAAATCAAAACCAAGCTTTAAATAAGAGTTTAAGTGAGAGGCCTCCATAAACCATGAAAACATAAATTGTTTACAACTCCAAATCCATCTTAAAACCCATAAAATCCAACATAATCAGAAAGATACATAAATCCAAGTAAAACCCCCAAAATGTCCCAAGTCAACTGAAATATAAAAATAGGTCAACTCCAAGTAGGCTCCAGTCTTCACCTCATAGCTTCAGCCCAACACTTCTCGGAATCCACCCTCAACTCTGACACCACACCACTCTCTCTAGCCACGAGATCCTGAAAGGGAGAAAGGGATCAATTTCCTATAGAAATTGAGTGAACCCACTGGGCCTACCTACACGTGGTCCTACTCTATGGAGCGGTCCCAACTCCGCACAAGACATTCAACAATGGAACCAACCCAACCCCCCCTTTCCATATTTTAATTCCCTAAAGCAGTCTAGGTGATCACGTTGGTCAGTTCTTGTTCTCAAGTACAAATCGAATAGCAGAATAACATAGATCAAGCATCAATTCCCTTCGCAACAACATTACCACAACACCAGTCAACCAGGTCACCACACAACACAACACAACACATTCACATTCAAATTGTCTAGGTGAGTTATTAGGCGCCAATAAGGAGTTTATCCCGCACCACCCCTGCCGGCCTGACGCACCTCTCTCCCCTGGAGAGGTCCAAGACGCATCCTCTCCCTTGGAGGATACCACGAGACCTTTCCCCTGAAGGAATCGTTAACTTTACTCAACCAAACAAATCACGCCTTTCCCTTGAAGACGTGACCGCACCTCTTTCCCTTGAAGAGGCACTTAGCACCCATAGTGCAGTTTTAGGGGGCAGTGCAGGCTCCTTCCGGTTCTATTTCCACACATACAATTCTCAACATCACATTCTCAAATCATACATCACATCTACTACCAACATACAACACAAATCAGCCACATCTCATTCATAGTCCATAGTTCACAACACATCTCGTCCTCCATGCCCCTGTCATGTTCCCAGCACACACATCACAATCAATAGGATAACCGGCTAGCTCACCGGCCTCCCCCACCTGCAAGTACAGGGGAAGCCATGTCATGAGTCTAGGGGTCACCCACCTGTTCCTCTTATTCAGAGCGACCCCACATTGGCAGGGCAACCCTCCTGCATCCACAACCAGCAATTCATAATATCATAGCACCCGCACTCATTTCCCAACCATCCTAATTCTCACTTCTATGTCAATCCATACTTAATTCACTTCAGTTCACACCCAACCCCAAGTCATAGCAATCAACAACAACGATCAACCACGGCAATCTCAATAGCAATCAAGTACATTCACAGAGCAGTTTATCCCCTTTTACGCTCATCATTTTCATGCATAACCTAGGTTTTGTTCTAAATCCAATTGAAACTCCTCACGCTGTCCAAACTACTTACACAACGCTAAGCCCTCACCTGAAATAGAAGACGAGGCTCTAATCGTCTTCTAGTTCCCCAAAAACTCGATTCCCAACCACCAAACTCGTAGCTCTACCCTTCCTTACTGCTCACGACCTACACCCAGAAACCCAAAATGGAGGTTAGCGATCTCTTCTCCTCGTCGCTACGAATCCATAGCAACAAACGAAACTCAATTCCGACCTCTACAGCTCCCGGAATCACCCTTTGAAGATTGCTCGCACTAGGTTCGTCAATGGCTTTTCGGGGAGAGAGAAAGGGGAAAGAAGTTATGAATTTCCGTGCAAATCCGTCCTTTTATGCACGAAAAGTGCGCCTGGTATGTCAAAAAGTGCGCCGGCGCACATTGACCCCTAAAAGGCGCACATTTTGAATATTCCGCCGAAAGTTTGCTGAATTAATTGAAAAGTGCGTCTGGCACTTCTAAAAGTGCGCATGCGCACTTCAGGGCCCAAAATCAGCACTTTTTGGTGCATCACCGATCCCCTCTTTGCAACTTCGACCCAACTTAAACCCGAATGACCCAAAACTCAAGGGGAGCTTAAGAGCACTGATTCCAGTACCCTAGTCTACCGATCTTGAGTTCCAAACCGTTTGGTTGAGTGGGGATGTTACACCTTCCTTCAGAATCTGTGATCGTAGAGGTGTAGCAGAACTGCCTGGATTCCCTGCAATCTTAGCCTGTTCGTTTGAGAGCGAGTCCAAGGACGGTGAGGCATACACATGTAAACCTACAGATAACAAAGACAAACAAAACCAGTGTAAAATTGAAGTGGGTGGAAAAGTGAAGGATGGAAGATAGAAGAATAAATTGCCAGTTCTTCTTTGGAACAATCAAAAGAAGTCCCCGGCAACGGCGCCAATTTGGTTAATGCCCGGTCGTTGGTCGGGATTCAACCAAATAAAAACTACTAATGCTAAGAAAAAGCGTATAGCAGATCGTATTCCGAGGGTCTCTATGATTGGTTACTTCAGAACTAGCAAAATACTCGAAGGAAAACACGTTGTGCGTGGTGTGAGTTCCACGACTTCTATTTCTAAGAAATGCAGAAAAATTAAAACAAATTAAACTAAAGCAGATTGGGAATTAGGGTTTGAAAACAAGAATGACAGACGAACTTAGACTTTGAATCCCCCTTCGTTCCCCAGAGCATTGGCAATCAACAGATCAGCGGATTTCGATTCTCATTCAATCAATTACTAAGACACCACCATAACTCCTTACCCTTAGGTTTAAGACCGGCGAACGTTCGCTCTATCCGTTCTAACTACCAAGATTAACTAGCCGTTCAGGTACGGTCGCCTCTCGCAATGACTTAATTAATTGGTGCAATTACTAATGATTAATGAGTTACTCTTGCAGTGAATTAATCCTAACCGGTTCCTACGAAAGGCACGCTCCAATTATAAGGTTAATTGTTTAATTCGATGTTCTAAAGTAAGGCGAGCTTCGCCTCTATCCTTAGCTTAACCAGAATCTAATCTAGGTGATCAATCCAGACAAGAAACATGAACAAAGAAGAACGAATCAAACATGAAAAAGAACTGATTGAATTTCGAATCTAATCACCACCGATCCGTGACCACTTTAAAGCCCTGGGTCACTTAGGGTTCATCTAGTCTAAGCTCTAAAGAGTTTAGCTACTCATGATCATTACAGAAGAAACAAAGACAAAGAAAGAGTTCATCATTCAGAGGAAGAACATAAAAGAATCTGAAAAACCTAATTCAGACGACTCTGACAGACTCCGATCTTCGGTAATCTACACTCGTAGCTCCGGTTCGTCGAGGTGGAAGGGATAGCGTCACGATCTCTATCCGGCTCTTCGAACTCCAACTCTTCGCTCCAGAACTTGAGAGGATTCTGATTCGAAAAGTTGTGTTTTGCGAATTATGATTGTATCGAATGCCTCCTCCCTTGTTTTGGGCCGCCGGGTTAAGTATTTATACTTAACCCTAACTGATCCGGAATAGTGTATTATTTTCGCCGAAAATTCCTTTGTGTTCGGGAGTGCTTTCTCTGCCTTGTATTTTCGGTCCGAAGAGTACAATGTTTTCGCCGAAGATGTCCTTTGACTCGGCACCAGTTGAATGCACTAATATTTTCGCCGAATATGCAAGCTCAATTTCGGCGAAAATCTCTTTGTACTCGGGCAGGATTTTGTTTGACTTTGACTGGCTCCTTGGGTCGATTCCGGTTTGATTCCTTGAGGTTCCTACGCCTTAGACACTTCCATGGCTACTCTATTTGACGGCAAAAACCTGTGCTAACATAAAAACACTAGAAAACCATCAAATAGACCCAAAACGGGCCAAGGTAACACAAATGGCACGAGATAGGGCAATCGATTGAATATTCGTTATTCTACCCTAAAAACCATGTCTTAAGCAAAGAAATGTCGCTTAAATGAGACTGATAATCACGTCAAATCGAGTGTCATCAGTAGGAGACTTTGAGTTGGTTGGAGAAATTAAAATGGAACCCAGCAGACAGAGAGCTTCTGGCTTCGTTATTCCCCCACCTCTGATGACAACGAGCTTATTTATGAGGAGATTAGTGCCTTGTAAGTTTGATTATAATGCATATTAGTATTGTCATTCCATCATTCCTTCCTGGAAAGTTACAGTTTTGTTAAAGAATTTTGTCCTATTGCTCTGAGTTTAGATTGACTCCAGCATTTGTTTGTTTTAATTCTGGAATGTGTGTTAAACACTTATGGTTTGATTGGTTTGTAAGGGAAGAAGGAAGCTATGCTATTACTTATCCCCTTTTGAATTCATTACTGCTATTGGTTTGTGACATCCTTGTTCACTTTTAGGACTGCAATTTATCAAGAAGATTGCAAGATTGTTGTTCTCATTTTCTATCACAAACTCTGCATAAGCAAATTCATTACTGATTGGAGTTCTGGGCAGGCCTCATCACGAAGATATGGGTTGGAGGTTATGAATGTTGGTGCCTGCAAGTTTTGACATGAACACAAAATGCCTCAAGTTTTAGACTTGAGGTAATGGTTCAGTTGCAAACTTAAGGAAGCATAGTTCAGCTTTAGCTCATATCACAAAATGCCTCAAGTTTCAGACTTAAGAGAGCATGGTTCAGTTCCAGACTTAAGCATAGTGACAGTTTCAGACTTTTTGTGTAATGGTTTTGATTCAACTCATTTTCTGCTACTATTCAACAATTCATTTGTATAAAGAAACCTGAGTACTGAGTATTGCATTTTGTATAAAGAAACACGGCTGCATTTCTATATAAAGAAACACTGCATTTTGTATGACTAGCTCTTGGCCTTCTGTATAAAGAAACACTGCATTTTGTATAAAGAAACAGATTCAAATACTGCTATTTCAACACAATCATGAACGGTATGACTAGCAAAAAGGTATATAAATGGTCCAAACATTCATAGCATAAAGTTCAACAAAAAAAACCCTACTGCAAATGAAACATGAGTACTGAGTACTGCAAAATCATAAATGTCCAAAATCTTTCTGACAAAATCAACTCATAGTACGTAGCCCTACCGTCTTCAGAGAAGAATACGCTCGATGAACCGCTTGCGAGCATGATCTGAAGTTACGTTGAAGAAAATCTCCAACAAACTATCATCTTTGCCAAGACGTAAAGTTGCATCAACCACTTGATCCTCCGTGAGACCTTTAATCTTTCCAATTTCAGTGAACACCATTGCTCGTTGCTTGTGTACCACATCTGATTCTTGTGCCATTGATCTAAGAGAAGTAACAACGTCCTCAATCAATGGCGTCAACCCAGAAACATCATCCCCACTTGTCGGATTAGATCGACGAGCTCTCTTTGGGCGGTTAGTGGCTTCAGATGGTGGTACGCTACCTGACATAGGACTTGGTACATCGCGTTCTTCTTCTTGGTTGATGTTCGGTTGCTTGCTTGGCTCCGTTCCAATATTAGAATTTGTATAATTCCACCCCAAATGCATCTTGTTAGGCACCTCGATCCCCGGACACCCAGATTCCAATTCTTCAACCCCAACAACACCTTTACCAGTTGCTCTGCCCTTCCCGAAAACGTATTCAAGCCCATCATACAATGGAAATGGAACTTTGTTCATCTTAGCGCAATGAGCATGATTCTGTAAAAATAAACCAAATTATGACAGTTTAGTAGACTAAAAAGTACTAACGGAAATATTTTAATGAAAGGAACATACCGCTACATATTCATCGTAAACCGTGTCTTCGATGTCTACCGACTTCGCAACGTCATCCCAACTAGCACCACTCAACCCTCTTAACTCTTGCATTGCAAGAAATTTCCCCTAAGAGTTTTGACTCGTGATATGATGTTGGGGTCAGCTTTGACTTTACACCCCGGTTTCTCATGTTCCATCATCTGCTCCAGAACGATATATGCACCAGCTATGAATTTTCCCTTTGGATCAATTTTCTTTTCGTCAACCAAATTGCGCATACACTTGACAAGAACTCGATCGAGCTCGTCGTTCCATGGGAAGTAACCCGAATTCTTCTTCCTCGACATGATAGCTAAATACAAAAGTATTTCACAAACAAAAAAAAAAGGTTAGTTCTCAAGGCAATGTCGACAAGGCTACTTTTCCAATTAAAATAAACAAACTTGTATAATTAGTATAGATTAGTAAAATATAAAGCTTTCACACTAAACCAACATCCAATAAACCAAGTACACAGTACGCTATGAGAGTCGACTAGATAAAAGCACACTATTAAAGAATTCAACACGTGATAATAATGGAATCAAACAACACAGAATCAACGTCTGGTTCTATTTCGCCACATCTCTTGAGCTTTTTGGTTACGAAATGTTGTCCACTCAGCTGTTGGTTGCATGGTAGAGCAATAATCCTATATTAATTATGAATGTGAGAGTGAAAATGTGAACAAGAGAGGGATTATTAGGAAAAATCAGCAAACAAGTTTGTAATTCATTGAGGTTGGGATATATGTGGGTTTGTCAATTCAGAGTTGTTCCAAATGTAAACAAGAGAGTGATTAGCAGAAAAATCAACACTGATTTCTTCATCTGCAGTTTCTGGGGCAGAGAAGCTCCTAAGTTTACGAAGAAGAAGCTTTTTATTACTGCTGCTCTTAAGTTTCATTTTAATTGGAGGATTGTTCAAAAGGGTTGTTTTTTAGTTGTTGGGTTTGTCTTTGAAATTGGTGCCACAAAATCAATATGAAACTTGTTATAAATCTACATTAGAATGTAAAGCTACATTCACATCTGTTTGTTTAAACCATAATACTATGTTGTACATGTAGTGATTTATTGAAGAGAGTAAACAATGCTATTCTGCAAAAAATGCAGCAGTCGACTGCAACAAGTTCAACAGGCAGCAAGAAACATCAGAAAAAAGAGAGGGGAGTATTAAGAAGACTGGCGGCTAGAAACGAAAGGGAAGAACAACAGCAGAATAGAGTTCTCGGCCATAAACAGAGAATGCCAGAAACAGAGTTGGAAGAACAGAGGCGTTTTATTGCTAGTCAGATTATTGCCATGGATAGTTGGTTAAAAATAGAGTTTGTAATCGAAGAATATGACATGAGTGTAGGATTGAAACACCATTGATGATAACAGAAAGAACAAAGACCTAGACAGAAATAAATATGAATGGCAGGTAGAACTATTTTTTTTGATCTGAATGGTTTTGTGTGTATTATATACTACAGGAATACTAGCCAAAAGGCATCCCTCTGCCAAAAAGCGAAAGACAAAGTCAAAACAAAGTACAACAAAGTTGGAAACAGAGCATGGACAGCAAGAACAAAACAAACCACTGCAACTGTAAACAAAAACATAAGAATGGCAGACTGTGAACAGGAGACAAAAATATGAATAGCAGACTGTGATCGGAAAGAAGAAATAAGAATGGCAGACTGTGAACGGCAAAAAGAAATTAGAATGGAAGAGAACTGAACGCTAGAAGACATACCTGGTTCTGGATGAAGAAGATGCTGAAAGTAAGAAAAGTCGGGAGCCGCAGGGCAGCAAAGAAGAAGAGCAGGCTGATACATATTTTGCCGGGTAAAAAAGATATTTATAATAGGTTTTTTGCCGGGTAAAAAAAAAGGGTAAGGGTGTAAAGAAATTAGGATAATTGTTAATTCCTTCTAAAACCTTCGCGTTTCAAAGGGATTTGTAAAACCTATTCGGCGATGATTTAGGGTTGGCTAGGGAATTTAATATCGCCGACTTTGATGTACTAATTTCGGTCAGGAAACAAGGAATTCAGAGGGAAGGGGAATTCGGCTAATTCCAACCCTTAATTCCTTCCCAGGAAAGACCCCTAAGTTTTCTGTTGACCAGTAGGAGAAGGAAAAAGTAACTGGGCAGCTTCTCAAGAGTTCCATGAGAGGTGCTACTTGGAGTCTAGTGAGCTCTAGAACTCCCAAGGGTACCCACCTCCTTATATTTCTTCCTCTTTGCCTGCTGCTCTTCTCCATCTCCAACTCACGAACCATCATCTGTTGCGCACCTTCTAGTAATCCTCTCCAATCTGTTTTCTCTTCATCTCCGTTTTTTAGTTACAACCGCAAGGAAGAGATCGTCTACTGAATTTCACGCTCTTCAGGTTTGTTCTCCTTTGTTACCCTTTCTCAGAAATTTCTACACAGTCTGTATACACTGGTATGGCTTTTTGCTTTCCTATCTATCTCCTCTGTTTAAATCGCTTCTTAACTCAACGCCCGTAAGGTGTTTGATTAAAGTCCTAAGTGAACAATTTTTATCTAATCATTCGCAATAACTATTACGTATTTTTGTGCATGGAAGGTTATTTCTTGATGTAATGTTATTCGACTCTGGTGCTATCTCCGTTAACAGTGATTTCGTTCACTTGAAATGTTCCTATGCAGAATGGCTGAACCCCAATATACTGTAGCATCTGACAGCGAAACAACTGGGGAGGAGAAATCTTCGGCAGCTTATCCAGAAATTGCGTTCGGAATAGATATTGGGACCTCACAATGTAGCATTGCAATTTGGAATGGTTCTCAGATAGACCTTCTTAAGAATACCAGAAACCAAAAGCTAATTCGATCATATGTCTCTTTCAAGGCTGAAACCCCTTCTGCTGGAGTCAGCAATCAACAGTCCCATGAGCGTGAAGTCTTGTCCGGATCTGCAATATTCAATATGAAACGCCTCATAGGCAGGGTTGACACCGACCCTGTTGTTTGGTCGAGCAAGTCCCTTCCTTTCATGGTGCAGACATTGGGAATTGGTGTTCGTCCGCTCATTGCTGCCTTGGTCAACAATGCTTGGAGGTCCACCACCCCTGATGAAGTTCTTGCAATATTCCTGGTGGAACTAAGAGCCATGGCTGAGGTTCAACTGAAGAGGCCTATTAGGAACGTTGTTCTGACTGTTCCGGCTTCTTTTAATAGGTTTCAGTTAACAAGAATTGAGCGAGCTTGTGCCATGGCCGGGCTTCATGTTCTGAGACTGATCCCGGAGCCAACAGCTGTTGCATTGTTATATGCACAACATCAGCAACAGATTGTTCATGAGAATATGGGAAGTGGTAGTGAGAAAAATGCCCTCATATTTAATTTGGGTGCTGGATATTGTGATGTCGCTGTCACTGCTACTGCAGGTGGAGTTTCTCAAATTAGAGCTATGGTAGGAGCGGCTGTTGGGGGAGAAGACATGCTTCAAAATTTGATGAGGTATCTCTTGCCTGAAGCTGACTGTTTTTTCTCAAACAAATCAGTCGATGCTATTAAGTCCATGGCATTACTACGGATCGCAACTGAAGAGGCCATCCATAAGCTTTCCTCCCAATCCAGCATTCAGGTGGATGTGGATTTGGGAAATGGTACAAAAATCTGCAAGGTTGTTGATAGGAAGGAATTTGAGGAGGTGAACAAAGTGGTGTTTGACAAGTGTGAGAGCCTGATCACACAATGCCTGCATGATTCGAAGGTGGATATTGCAGATTTGAATGACGTTATACTTGTTGGTGGATGTTCCTCTATCCCAAAGATTCAGAAACTTGTTAAGGCTACTTGTAAACGAGAGGAACTCTACGAGGGAATTAACCCGTTGGAAGCTGCAGTTAGTGGAGCAGCATTAGAAGGTGCGATTGCTTCAGGAATGAGCGACCCATTTGGATGTTTGGATCTTCTAACAATCCAATCCACTCCACTTGCCTTGGGAGTAAGAGCTGATGGTAACAGCTTTTCTCAAATCATACCTAAGAATACTACTATTCCTGCAAGGAAGGAACAGGTTTTCACAACCTCTACTGATAACCAGAAGGAAGCACTTGTTATTGTTTACGAAGGTGAAGGGAAGAACATGGAGGAGAATCATGTTTTGGGGTTTTTCAAGATATCTGGAATTCCATCAGCGCCTAAAGGAGTTCCGGAGATAATAATCTCCATGGACATTGATGCTGGAAATGTACTGAGAGTGTTTGCTTGCGTGATGATGCCTGGAAATGAGCATCCGGTATCTCCTTTCATGGAAGTTCGGATGCCAACAGTTGATGATGGGCACGGTTGGTGCGGCGAAGCCTTACAGAAGGGTTATGGGTCTGCATTAGACCTGGTTACTGTCCATAGAAATATATAAAGGTCACTGTGAAAATAAGGCGGAACCATAATATTGTGAGGTCATCAGTGCAGTGTTTATGATTTCTAAATATAACTTCTTGTGAGATGTATTATCTACAATATTGTGTGTGTTTGTAACATATCAGCCATTGTTCTGCAGAGTTTTCCAGAATGAGTGGAAAATAAAGATATTAGTTTTCGTGTCTATATATCTATCTTCTTATACGTCAAATCCAAAATTTTGATTAATTTTTTTGCTTCATATTCAGATTTTATGCTAGCCAAATTTTGGAATAAGGGCGAATCAAAAAGCTTGTCGTAACATCAAGTATGCTAGCCATATCTTTGTCACTTATTTTTGCATGTGATACGAGTTTATACTTAATGTGGTACAAATCACATTATAAATGACAACTTTGAGAACGTTTTGCATCCAAGGTAAATTGTTTCTTATCCATTTTTTATTAAGCGAATGAACTCCTCATGTTCAACATCTATTGGTCCAGTGTCCGTACCATATATATTTATTTTCATATATTCGTTCTCATTCAACCTTGCAGAACTAACACCCTCATCCTAATTTCCTACAAAGTGTACTTCTCTGATAACCCCAAAAGTAACGTGTAAGAAATTTTGCATCATCCACATCCTCATCGTACACAGAATTGTCCACTATAGTGAGATTTGAAGCGTTATCCACCACAGTAGTACATGACTTGATTATTCTTCGTCTCCATGTTTGTCATCGTGGATATTCCAAAACTTGCATTTCACAAGAAAAGAATGTCATAATAAGTGCTCAAACACCTTGTCGCGATCTAGTCTTTTGTTGCAACGACAACTGTGACAAAGATAGAAGATTGTTTGTAGCATGTAGGGCATGTGCAAATGAAAAATCTAATTTTTTTAATCCCACCTACATACTCTTGTGTATTCCGCGACATGTGTATCTAATACTTATTCATCTTTTATACTCAATGTAAATAATTAATAAAGTTATTATAGTATCCAAGTAATAATGGAAGTATGAGTAGTTTTGACATGTGTTGTGCTAAATTTGCAAAAAAAAAAAAAAAAAATACATGACTTATTCATGTGAATTTCTAATCTCATACTCTTCAATCTGTAAGGAAACTATTTTTCAACAATACGTAATATTATATATAGTTCATTGGTAATATAAGTGCATTGATATACTTTCAAACACATCTAAAAGTATAAAACGGAGAATTATGTGAATATGGAAGGGTTTGGGCCAGGAATAGGAGCAAGTACTGGAAATGCTAGGAGTAAAAGGACAACAAAAGGAAAACAGAATAACATGATGGGAGAAGGGAAGAAGAAGGCAACAATGGATGGTGATATCTCTCATACGACGATAGTGGGAGGTGAAGGGAAAAATGCTAAGGAGTCGGTGGCCTTCCATACGCCACCGCGAAAGCCATGAGGCTCTTATGCTGGAACGTTAGAGGGGTGGGCTCCCTCTAACTGGGAATCATCTACATAGGATGGTAAACCAATTTTGCCCATCCATTCTCTTTTTCATGGAAACTAAACAAAATCAGAATTTCCTTGATCATAAGAGAATGCGGTTTAATTATGCGGGTAGCTTCTATGTAGATCCTATAGGATTGGCTGGTGGTTTATGTCTTTGGTGGAAAACGGGTATTGATGTAAGGGTCATAAGTAGTAGTAAAAATCATATTGATGTTTGGGTAGATTTAGAGGGGGGTTTCTACATTACTTTTGTGCATGCTCCATCTACCATAGGTGAGAGACGCATCTTTTGGGATTTTTGTAATAGCCTTAGGTCCACTAGTAGTGAACCTTGGTTATTTGTAGGCGATTGTAATGTTGTGCTCTATGAGTACGAAAAAAGTGGTGGCCCCCCTCTTCGTTACGATTCTGTGCAACCCTTTAAATCCTTTATTGAAGTAAATGCCTTGGTGGATTTGGGGTGCAACGGTGATCCTTTCACCTGGTCTAACAACCAAGAAGGACCTATGGAAATTAAGGAACGACTTGATAGAGCTTTGGGGAATCAGGAATGGGTACAAATGTTCGAAAATGCAACAGTGACGCATGAGCTTCCGATTGGGTCGGATCACAGTCCGCTGATCATTGACCTGTCAAAGAGGCGAACCAAGAAGTCTATCCCTTTTCGTTTTGACACTAGATGGCTAAAGCATCAGTACTGTGAGGACCTAGTTAGAGAAAGTTGGAACGGTCAAGGGAATAGTGGAATCAAGTTAGAGGTGTGCAGACAAAAACTTACGTCGTGGGCTAAGGATTTTTATTCTCAACAACATCAACGTGAAAAGAGCATTAAAGACCGGCTTCTGGAGATTCACGGAATGGTTAAGACCAGGGATGTCCGTGAAGAACAAGCCCAACTAGAAAGGGATATCGAGATTCTTTGGAAGGATGAGGAATTGTTGTGGAAGCAAAGAGCAAACCTTAATTGGTCCTTGGAGGGGGACCGTAACACAAGATTCTTTCATTCAGCTGTTAAATATCGCAAGCAGAGGAATTGCATTTCGAAGCTACAGGATGATAATGATAACTGGATTTCTGACCCTCAGCTTCTGGAAAACTTAGCTACAAACTTTTTCACAAATCTCTTCAAAGCAAATCAGAATATATCTGAAGGAGACTCCCTGGAGGGGTTCCCGAGAATTGTTGGGGAAGAGATCAATGGTGACCTGTGTCGTCTTGTCACCAATGAAGAGATCCAAAATGCTGTCTTTCCTCTTGGGGCAGGTAAGTCTCCTGGCCCGGATGGTTTTTCTGGACATTTCTATCAGAAGTTCTGGATGTAGTGGGAAATGACCTCTGCAACGAAATCAAGGAATTTTTTGCTACTGCTACTTTTAAAGACGGGTGGAATGATACTCACATTGCTATGATCCCGAAAATTCCTATCCCAACCAGAATGAACCACTTCAGACCTATCAGTTGTTGTAACTTCAGGTACAAGGTGATCTCTAAAATCATGTCTTCTCGTCTAAAACAGTGGCTGCCCTCATTGGTTTCTGAGGTGCAAGCATCTTTTACTGGGGAAGAATGATCCAGGATAATGTGATCATTGTCCATGAAGTTCTCCACCAGTTTAAAATTAGGAAAAAAGGCAAGCAGTACGATATGATGATGAAATTGGATATGAAGAAAGCTTATGAGTTAGTCGACTGGAATTGCTTAGAGAGGATCCTTGCTGCTTATGGGTTCAGCGCCTTATGGATTTCGTGGATTCGGGCCTGTATTCGGACGGTCAAATTCTCCATTTTATTCAATGGCCACCCGACAAACTTTTTCTGTTCGTCTAGAGGCATTCGCCAAGGTGACCCCATCTCCCCTTTCTTGTTCATCTTGTTATCCAATGCTCTATCTTTCTTGGTGGAAAGAAATGTGGAGCACAGAGCTTTCTCTGGGATTCACTTAAGGAGACGCTCCCCTCTCTTAACTCATTGTATTTTCGCTGATGATACGGTAGTCTTTGGTAAAGCTACAGTCGGTGAGGCTCAAGCCATTATGGGGGTTCTGTCTACTTATGGTCAGTGTACTGGCCAAGAAATCAACCCTGAAAAGTCATCTATCTTCTTCAGCGCAAACACTCGAAATAGCCTCAAGGAGGATATTACTTCTGAGTTGGGGTTTGCTTCTTTAGCTTGTCACTCAAAGTATCTTGGTGTCCCAACTGATTGGGGGCGCTCTCGGAAGGAGACCTTCTCCTTCCTGATTCAGCGAATGGAAAAGCAAGGGCAGGCATGGAAAGGTAAAATGCTCTCCCAAGCAGGAAGGGAAACCCTGATTAAATCGGTGATACAGGCTATCCCTACCTACCTCATGAGTGTCTTCTTCCTACCCTTGGGCCTGTCTCGAAAAATGGACTCTCTTGTGCCCAACTTCTTCTGGTCAGGAGACCCCCTTAAACGGTCTATTCACTGGAATGATGGTGAGACTCTTTGTCTTTCAAAAAAGGAGGGAGGATTGGGTTTTAGAAACTTCTCAGATTTCAATCTAGCTTTGTTAGCAAAGCAAGGGTGGGGGATCATGAACAACCCAAACGCCCTCTGGGTTCGTCTCCTAAAGAGTATCTATTTTCCTCGCCGTGATTTCTTCAATGCAAAAAAGGGAGCTCGCCCCTCCTGGATATGGGCTAGTATCTTCAAAGCGCGGAACACTATTGCTGTAGGGGCAATTAAAGGAATTGGCGATGGCTGTACTGTGGATATCAACTATGACCCTTGGATTCCATCTCTCCCAAAGTTCTTGACTCCTTTCAACGGCTGCCTCTCTAGACTGCTTTCAGATTGGATCGACCCCGTTTCTCGAGAATGGAAGGAGGAAGAGATTGCTCGCTATCTTTCTCCTGCCCACACAAGAGCAATTCTCTCTATCCCTATTGGCCCTCAAGGAATGAAAGATGAATGGAAATGGAGCTTTACTAAAAATGGGGTGTTCACTGTTCGTTCAGCCTACCACGCTAAGAGAAACGGTGATTCAAGAACCACCCCTCCAGGGATGGTAAACACAAATGAGAAGCTATGGAAATGGCTTTGGAATCTCTCCCTCCCTCCAAAAATAAAGTTCTTCCTCTGGAGATGTGCAAAAGATGGCCTAGCCACCAAAGTTAACCTCTTAAAACGGAAGTGCACCCCGGATGATCTCTGCCAGGTCTGCCATCAAAAGGCAGAAAATACCTGGCATTGCCTCTTCAATTGCCATCATGCAAGGGAAGTTTGGTCTTCTTTGATGCCAGCTTTTTCCCTTCCTTTGAATGATATGGATTTTGCTCAGTGGATTTTTATGCGGTTTTCCATGTCAGATGTTCAAGACATCAGAAAAATGGCAGCAATGATTTGGAACATCTGGAAAGCTAGGAACGAAAGAATTTTTCGCGGAACGGACCCTTCCTTGTTTACAACCTCTCTCAATGCTTCGCGGGACATGGAAATTTGGAAGGATTGTGCCAATTACAAGAATCAAGACACGACCCTGATAACAAACTCCGCTCGGGCCTACTCCAACCCACCCCATCAATCTTCTTATCCACCGCCGAGAATTGCTGACCTAGTGATTCACTGTGATGGGTCTTTTGAAAAAGACTCCCTGAAGGCGGCTTATGGTGTTGTCATGACTAACAACCATGGACAGGTTTGCGATGGAAGGAGTGGCACTTTTTTCTGCTCATCTCCTATAGTTGCGGAAGCAAAAGCAATTTTTGAAGCAGTCAATCTTGCATCGGAGCGACACGTTTCTACCATGGTTTTGTCAGATTGCCTAACCTTGGTCAATGTCCTTAATGACTCGCTCACTCAAAGGCCTTGGGAATGCGCTGCCCTTCTCTCTCAAATTTTTCAGAAACTTTCAGATTGCCCATGGATCATGATTAGGTTCACTCCAAGGAAGTCTAACTGCAAAGCTGATTGGGTGGCGAAATCAGCCAGAAGAAACGCTCTCCCGGATGACTGGATTGAGACTCTTAATTCTTAATCTACTTCACGTTGTTTGCTTGTATGCTGTCTTCGCAGCTGTACCGCTTCTATATGAAATCAATGGAAACTTTTACTCAAAAAAAAATGTGTATGAATGACATTTGTTTCAATATATAAATGAACTAAATATTAATGGAATGGTTAACTAAACACAATTCTATAATTGTAACTAATTAATAAGTAAGTTAA
Source organism: Linum lewisii (assembly GCA_034768395.1). Classification (NCBI taxonomy): domain Eukaryota; kingdom Viridiplantae; phylum Streptophyta; class Magnoliopsida; order Malpighiales; family Linaceae; genus Linum; species Linum lewisii. Next base: position 13,621,388 of record CM068298.1, on the reverse strand, counting down.
TAAGTGATTACTTGTAAAACTATCGTATATATGAACCTCATAAAATAGATAACCAACCTTGAATTGATAAGGAACGACATAGGTTGTGGAGTGGATATCACTAATGAGCTAGACAAGATAAATCAATTGAGTCACTAAAAGACTAAATCACTAATTTTGAAACTAAACCTAATTTCTAGTCGTCAATGTTACCATAACAGAAGAGGAAGAGGGGAACGGCGGTGACACACTAGTGGGTGGTGGACTGTCGATCGTCGGACGACAAATTAGAGAGGATTAGCAGAGAGAAGACAGTAGTTGTGAATGAATTTTTAAAAACTACGCTGCCTCTTCCGATATATATCCCAGATAGCACATAACAACATACAAATAACTGTTCTTAGGATATCTTTTTAACATAGGTTAGATATCCTCTCTTAAAATTAAACTTTCCGTTGTTAAATAAGAGAGGCTAACAATAGTTTTCTATCCGATGTTAAATACCCTTATTGTACGTAGTGACATTGGTGATGCTTCTCTTCTTATTGATGATGTCCTTGGGAAATCTAGCGCATGAAGGAATTTTTGTGAAGGACTCCAAGAAGGGGAGAGAGACTTCCTATTTGTTGATCATTTGTGGGAACCGCTCAAATTCCTATGCCATGTACTGCTTCTTGTTTGTTGTCAAATAAGAAGCTTTGTCTTGTAAGGGACCATGATTGGTGGGGGTGGTGTAGTGCTCGATCCCATGCCCTTAAAAGGTGAATGAGACGCTTCCTTTTAGGTTCTTCCTTATGAATATCAATGACCACTTCATTTGGCTCCAATATTTGCCCTAATGTTGTAGTATTCTTTTTGCTCCTCAATTTAACTGCATGAGCTAGTTGGTTGTTGTTGCGATTGGCGCAGTTATTTGATTTAGCCTCAGTGTTTCCAAGTAGAGTACTTGGAGTACTTTCACAAAGCTTATCAACCAAAGCTCTAAATTGTGCCCCAAACTGCTGCTAGTTAGCTTGTTACCCCTTTAACAACACATGTTGAGAATTAGCTTCTCAAACATAGCTTCATGCATCTTCTCTATCTTCTTCGAATTGTCAACATTAAACCCAGAGTCCTGAGATGGTTGTGTATTTTGTTGCTGCTTGAATGACTTACTAGTGAACCCAAGAGGTCACTAATAATTATTAGCTCTAAAACCCTCCATTGTTGAAGTTCCCAAAGCTAGACTACTTCCTATCTACATTTTCCTACCAATACCCATTTGCATTGATATCATCTTCTAGAGTCTAGAGTAGGCCTAGGTTGATAGAAGAAAGTACGACCTCCTCCTTGCTGGTATCCTATGCCATGCCTACCTGCAATAATAGCAAATAGGTGATTTTGTAGATATTTTGCATAACCCTGATGGTTTTGTGGATACCCTTGTGCCACAAATTCAACCACTTCAACAGTAGGAGCATCGATATTCAAAAAGTTTAGGTAGTGCCCTCCCTGTGTGTCACATTCTCCACACCAAGCACAAGCGAAGATAAATCAACAAGAATTGTAATGAGAGGGAGTGTCAAATTTGTACGTACACTTCTTCTCCAAAGTAGCTATCTTAGCCATGAGAGTAACATGTTACAACTACATTGACAGGTTTCACATAGGAATTTTTTCCCAATTGTTGATTTGGCATCCATGCTCGCATACTGAGCAAGAACAACATAAGGGGTGAGAGTAGTAATATCACCCGCTGTTAATTGATTCACCAACGTGAATGTAGAACGATCTAGAGCACAACCAAATATATCCTCTAGCTGTGCACTATCACGTCCTTGGTGTGGGCAAGAATCAAGAAGCTCATCAAACCTGCTAAAAAAATCATAAAGGATTCACCATAATTTTTTTTTGAAAGATGAGTCAAATATTTAAGTAATCCCGAAACTTTGGGCCGAGTTGCAAATTTTTCACAAAACTTCATTTTGTTGCAGACTCGTCCCGTTAGTACAGACCCCTTTACAACATGGTCCTATTCACACCGCCGATCACTTTTCACGACATATTTTCCATGTGATCCGGTCCACGTCTTTAAAATACAATAAAAATAATAGTTTCAGCCTGAATCGATCAAAATACTCTAATCGAATCGGTCAACTTAACCTAAAACAAAAAAATTTGAACCCAAATCAGTGTCATCCTAACCTAATTGGAAACTGGAACCATCAGACTTCTAACTTCTCTTTGTACCAGAGATTCGAACCATAGATTGATCCCAACTAAGCTTATGACGTTCATTACCCAAGCTCCCATAATAGAAACAACAAGATTCTTAGTCTCGATCTCCCTTTCTACCACTTCTCTCTCCACAGTTATCGCAATAGTAGCCTCGTTTTCCTCTATCGACTATCACCCTCGGTCGTCAACAACAATAACCAAAACTCACCTCCCTCCTATATCTCTCCTTCCCCTAAACTCAATCTTGTGAAACTCTCTCCCCCCCCCCCCCCCCCCACCCCACTCTTGTGTAATTGGAATGGGTAGTTAAGCCCAAATCGAGGACCCAGCCCTAAACTCAATCTTGTGAAACTCTCTCCACCCCCCCCCCCCCACTCTTGTGTAATTGGAATGGGTAGTTAAGCCCAAATCGAGGACCCTAGCTGGGTAAGTTGCAAGAAGCAAGAAACACTACAACGGAAAGCAGAAATAGTCGCATGAGTCGCAGGAAACACTACCAAATGGATTGAAGCTATTGGTTGTAAGCTCAAGTCACACATTTCGTGGATCATTAGCGAAATCTGGGTACTTGGCGTTGAAATTTTTCCATGCGTCTCTGTCTCTGGTATGTCTACGCATACAATCATCAGTAATCATTTCTGTTGCATGCCAACTCATATCTTCTGTTGTGTATGAACACATGTACAACCTCTTCAACCAAGGAATTGTTGAACGTCATCGTAATACTCAAGAATATGACGCGACTTTCGAATCCAAGACTTGTCCATCTATATTTGCCTAAGTATTGGCAATTTGAATTTGTTAACCGGTCATGGTAAATAGTATAAAATATTAATAATCTATGTAACTTAGCATTAACTAAGTTTGCGGGTTGGTTACCTAAATCATCACTGAACTTTGAGCAAATAACCCTTCAGTCACTGAACTCAGAAAAATTTCCTAGCCATCACTGGACTTCAACCCATTATCATAGCAGTCACTACCATCAACGGACATCCAAAATTCCGTTAATCAGCTTATGTGGACATGCCAACTGGGATTCCACGTCACACAAGTCAGCTTAGGTGGCAAATTATTGTCCAATCAACTAAACCCATGTAACCAAAACACCCAACCCAATTTCCAAAACCCAAACCAAAACCCAATCTCACTTCATCTCCCTCCTCCTTCCTAATCTCAGATCTCTCTTCTTAACAAAAATTCCGCTGTCGGCCATCCCCACCAGACCGCCGCCGACCATCCCACAAACACTTCCTCCTCTCTCTCTGTGACTCTCGGAGAAGGCGTTACAGTGGCCGCCAGTGTTCAGCCTCTCTTTCTCCTCCTCGACAATACGGTGGCTACAGTGGCGGCGAGATTCTTCCCGTTTAGCCGCTCCGAGAGCGCGTAGAGAAGATTCATGTACTGACCGCCTTTCCCCAAATCGATATCCACCAAATGGAAAACGCTCTTCTTATTGTTGTTATTATTGTTCCCTTCTTCAAGAGAAGCTTCGAGAATCGCGAGATTGGCAACCATGAACCCTAGCTTGAACCATGAACCCACAGGCGGCGGATTCTCAGCCGGATTCACCCTCGATTTAAGTGCCGAGAACAAGTAATCCATCAGTCTCTATTCGGAATTCCCCTTCGCGTTCGAGGACCTGGTCAATCGAGAAAAGATCTCTGCCGCCTATTCCGATTTCCTGTCGTAAATCGCTTATGCGGCTTCCAACAACGCCTGCCTAGAACAAATCGTCGGGGAAGGAGCCGTCACCGCCGCTACAGTCGCCACAGTGGTTGTCGAGGAAGAGGTAGAAGACGACAAAGGACTCAGAGACGGAGAAATCTGATTGTCCGTCTTCCTCCGCCTCCTCATCGTCGTCCAGAACTTGATGAACCTATGCTAGATTATTGTTTGAATTTTTGAACAACTTCGAATTAGGGATTATGTCTGAAGAGCTTGATGAACTTGGCCATCGTTTCTTATGTTTTGTTTGCGATCTTGATTGTCTTGCTATCTGATATCATGTATTGGTCTTTCTCCAACAACCGCTTCTTGCAATGTTGGAGTTCAGAGGTTTGAGGTGGATTGGGTTTTGATCAGAATTGATTTCTTGGGCAGATTGGGTATGATTCAGTTTAGTTTAGGGAGTTGGGTTGGGGACCGGTTTGGGTAATATGCTCAGATGATTGGGCATCTTAGGAAATGACGTGGCAAACTTGTGTTGACATGGCAGCCCATGTGGCGAGTCCACATAGGCAAACAGATGGAATTATGGATGTCCGTAGCTAACAGTGACCTCTAGGGTTATTGGCCAAAGTTCAGTGATGGCAAGGAAATTTTTTGAAGTTTAATGATCGTTGGGTTATTCGGCCAAAGTTCAGTGATCATTTAAGTAACCAACCCCTAAGTTTGCCTAGTTATATTAATTACTTAAACTAGATTATCAACGGCCCATTGGCCAATTTTTTGTGTTAATATTTTACCGGAAAATCATTTTTGTTTATTTGTATTTAGATTACTTAGAAGGGTGGTTGATTTTTTTCTACTTTTTATTTCTACTTTTTAATATATAATAATTTAATTCACATGTTGGTAAAAAAATTATAAATTTGTTATCAATTGTTGGGGATATGATAAACAAAAGCATTATAGTTATGCTTTCTTGTTGTTACGTTAAAATCACTGTCACTTTTCTTTGATTAAAGAACAAAGTATTGTAATCATTAGGTGTGACATTATTGGTTGTTCACTTTGTCTATTTACCATAAGGTTGAGAGTTCGATCCTTGGTCATGAGAAAAGAAATAAAAAATTTTGTTTATCAGAATCGTTTTTTTCCAAAATACCATCATTCCTAAAATGAAGGAGGAGCTCTAAAATCTGCTTTAATGTATTAGTAGATACTATATTTACCAACTTAGTTTAACATAAGTTGATAAATACAATACAGATTAATTAATATTACATAGTGATTGACTATGTTGTTAATCAAATTAATATTTTGAATATTAACTACCGAGTACATTACATGCATATATTGTTTTTATTAAACACATTAAATTAAGTCCTATATAAATCCCGATAAATTACATCCATATATTTTTATTAATAAGACCAAATATTATTTATAATTACATGCATATCTTTCATAATAATACCATAAAACTAAATCTTATTATATTAATTACATTCATAAATATTATATTCAATAGACTTATAAAGTAAATTTCATTTATTCATTAATTAAATAAATTACATGCATATATATTTTATAATAATGAAAAATAACTAAATCTTTCAAATTGCATGCATTTTGTTTATGAAAATAGTAAAAAATTAAACCCTACTAAATTCATTGCATGCATATATTTATCATTCATTACAATAAATTTAAGCCTAACCTATATTAATGCTAGTGTGCATACTTAAAACTTTGCCATTCGTCAATTTCTTTAAATTAAATTCACAATAATAGTTTATATGCATACATTTTAATTCGTAAAATAATTTTTGCACACTCAGGATTATCATTTGTAAAACTTGCCAACGAATTTTATTATATTATAAGTAGCGTACCTGAAAATCGACGGTAAAAGCTATAACTGGTACCAGAAATAACTAGACGACCAAAACCCAAAAAACTAATACAAACAAATTATGAGCAACGAATTAAAACACTAAAAATGAGTAAAACTGATAATGCAAAATAATAAACAATGAAAAAATGTATCTATCCAACCTGAAACAGAAAACGAAGAACATATGGAAGCTGTTAATCTGCCGAACCCCACACAAGAACAAAACAGAAAAAATATTTCGAACAACTATAATTTGCATAATCGAGAACAACCAAAATAAAATTAATCAATCAAACCCACAGTTACTAATCGAGAATTGAAGTTCAAATCTGAAAATTAAATCGCATAAGCGGAAGAGTGAACCTTAGTTGAATCGAAGTCCAAAACTGAGCAATGTGAAACTTCTGTTGCCAATCGAAATCGAATCTTCAAGAATCGTTCTTCCCCACGGATTCCGTTCAAGAGTCGACCTATGAATTAACAGATACGGTGACTACGATAATCGCACTACTGGAAAAAAATACTGAAATCCACCTAAATTTCAAACTCATTTCCACGTGCCTTGACTAAGTGAGAAAGGGTCGAGGCTCGTTGGAGGAGAGTGAAGAGAGGTGCCTGGCTCATCGGAGGGTAGAGGGCTCGTCGTAGGAGAGTTGAGAGACGGTCGGGGCTCATCAGAGGGGAGTGGAAAGAGGATCGGGAATCATCGAAGGGGAGTGGAGAGAGGGCCCTGACATGTTGAAGCGGAGTGGGCTTATCGGAGGAGAGTCGAGAGTGGTTGTGGCTCGTTGAAGAGGAGTGGAGAGAGGGTTAGGGCTCGTCGGACGTGATGGTGTCGAGAAGGAACTTGAGAGGAGGGGGTGTACAGAGAGTTTAGGAGGAGTTTAGTCGAAATGTTTCCTAGAATGAACCCTACGCTTCGGATTAGGGTAGTCATTTTGGGCTTAGTCACAGGCGTAGGTGCTGTAACATTCGAACCATTTCTGAAAAGATATTGTCCTCTTTGGGTCTAAGCCGTCATAGATTTGTTTTTGGGTGCTGGTGGAATTCGGACCGACCTCCTCTCAAGATCAAACCCCCACAACTACACCCCAAAATGCATCATATTAGTTAAGATTGAATTATTCCTCATAGCCCATGGATCTCTCCCATGCTATATCGATGTGAGATTTTCCTAGGATGTCACATACACCCCCTCAGGGACTCAACACCCTCATTAAGGTTTGTAACACCCCAATTTTATGAAACGTAAACGACAACGTGTCCCGGGACAGACGATGACTCAAAGGTTGAAAAATACAACTTTGACCAACTACTTTCAAACCAACCATAAAAATAGGGTATTAACCGTCAAAACATTTACAGCGGAATTGGGCCCAACGACTTGAGAGCAATTCTCCAAGTCGCCATTACACCGTCTCATGATCCACTGCTCCGGCACGCCTTTAGAAACTCTGGTGGCCCGTTGCTTGTCTAGGAAATTCTTGCAAAACTGGTGGGTGGCTCGGGGTCAGTCCATTATCATGATTATTCCGTATAAACATGAATAAACACATTTAATGGAATTAACAACGCAAACCAGTAATTCCACAATCATCCTTCCGTAACGGAGATTACCGTTACCATCTATCGAATGACTTGTCATAAGGAATATTAATCCAACATCCCAATCATGACTTATATGTGAGACATTAACACACATAATCACAAGTCATTATGACATCCCATGAACTATTCTAATAGTACCACACAACATCGAGATCAACTCGATCAACTTTCATTAAACAATAGGGCGTCCCCTCTTTCCGCCTAGCTAACCTCTGCGCCATCATCGATAAGGCTTACTCCTGAGCCTGTAATAGGGACTTCGCAAGAGTCGTTATTCTTCCCGACTACCATGAATCGATTGGGGCTCACAATACCCAACTCCCATCATCCGGTCGAGGCTATCCGTACTCATCTACCGTGAATCGATTGGGGCTAACAATACCCAACTTCCATCACTCGGTAGGAACCCGTATCCATCGATGTTCCCGGCGGAGGACTAGCTAGCGAGGCTTTACTTTCCACCTGTATACACAAGGTGCCAAACATCATCAAATAACATCACGATTTAACCATAGTCGAATCAAACATAATTAGGTATAAAACCGACGGTTCCGGAAAGATAGAACTTTCCGTAGAAACGACACCTTGTTGTCAAAACCAAGACTTTCCGTCTTAATTTCCAGGTAAGTAGGGGAGTCACTCGGACTACTTAAGTCCCTCTAACCTTAGGCATCATAACTTTATAAACCGGAATTAATGAGGATCTGCGTCGCTCATTATTTTGAACAACCAACAAACAACAGTTAGTCATCCAAATCATCAAGGTATTATAGTACCTACAAGTAATAGATTTATAGTTTATATGGATTTAACAATCCATCACGTCATCCATTGGTTTAATTAGCCACCAAAGCAATCGAAGCCACATCGTTTCACAAGCGATCTTATTCCGAGTTAAATCTAACCCTCGGAAGATAGCTGATTTGAATAGGAGTTATGGGTGATATATAAGTCCTCGTAATAATATCATAACAATTATTACGTCATACTAAGGAATTAATATTCCCTAAGGAGTATAACACTTATCCAATAATCCAACACTTCTATTCATCCGATAAATCCAATGTTTCGTGTTAGGGTGATTACCGGAGCTCATTTCCAAAATAAATGGGAATGGGAATACTTAATTAAACAATTTTAGTTAATGGAATGTAGATTAACTAATAAAAATATTAGGAATTTACCCCCTTGAACCAACCCTCCTATAAATCGAGTCGGTTGACTTAGAAATCGGTTCCATAGCTTGAATCGGATGGAAATAAGGAGTTAACGAACCGTCGTAACTCCCGGGCCAAATTGTACTAACTGGAAAGTTAGTTGGGCCAAATCTGTCACCATTTAGAGTTTAGGATTAAACTAAGGGGTCGTTTCCTGGGAAGGAATTAAGGGGTGGAATTAGCCGAATTTCCCTTCCCTCTGAATTCCTTGTTTCCTGACCGAAATTAGTACATCAAAGTCGGCGGTATTAAAATCCTTAGCTAACCCTAAATCACCGCCGAATAGGTTTTACAAATCCCTTTGAAACGCGAAGGTTTTAGAAGGAATTAACAATTATCCTAATTTCTTTACACCCTTACCCTTTTTTTTACCCGGCAAAAAACCTATTATAAATATCTTTTTTACCCGACAAAATATGTATCAACCTGCTCTTCTTCTTTGCTGCCCTGCGGCTCCCGAATTTTCTTACTTTCAGCATCTTCTTCATCCAGAACCAGGTATGTCTTCTAGCGTTCAGTTCTCTTCCATTCTAATTTCTTTTTGCCGTTCACAGTCTGCCATTCTTATTTCTTCTTTCCGTTCACCGTCTGCTATTCATATTTTTGTCTCCTGTTCACAGTCTGCCATTCTTATGTTTCTGTTTACAGTTGCAGTGGTTTGTTTTGTTCTTGCTGTCCATGCTCTGTTTCCAACTTTGCTTGTTTTCACCTGACTGTTGTACTTTGTTTTGACTTTGCCTTTCGCTTTTTGGCAGAGGGATGCCTTTTGGCTAGTATTCCTGTAGTATATAATACACACAAAACCATTCAGATCAAAAAAAATAGTTCTACCTGCCATTCATATTTATTTCTGTCTAGGTCTTTGTTCTTTCTGTTATCATCAATGGTGTTTCAATCCTACACTCATGTCATATTCTTCGATTACAAACTCTATTTTTAACCAATTATCCATGGCAATAATCTGACTAGCAATAAAACGCCTCTGTTCTTCCAACTCTGTTTCTGGCATTCTCTGTTTATGGCCGAGAACTCTATTCTGCTGTTGTTCTTCCCTTTCGTTTCTAGCCGCCAGTCTTCTTAATACTCCCCTCTCTTTTTCTGATGTTTCTTGCTGCCTGTTGAACTTGTTGCAGTCGACTGCTGCATTTTTTGCAAAATAGCATTGTTTACTCTCTTCAATAAATCACTACATGTACAACATAGTATTATGGTTTAAACAAACAGATGTGAATGTAGCTTTACATTCTAATGTAGATTCAGAACAAGTTTCATATTGATTTTGTGGCACCAATTTCAAAGACAAACCCAACAACTAAAAAACAACCCTTTTGAACAATCCTCCAATTAAAATGAAACTTAAGAGCAGCAGTAATAAAAAGCTTCTTCTTCGTAAACTTAGGAGCTTCTCTGCCCCAGAAACTGCAAATGAAGAAATCAGTGTTGATTTTTCTGCTAATCACTCTCTTGTTTACATTTGGAACAACTCTGAATTGACAAACCCACATATATCCCAACCTCAATGAATTACAAACTTGTTTGCTGATTTTTCCTAATAATCCCTCTCTTGTTCACATTTTCACTCTCACATTCATAATTAATATAGGATTATTGGCCTATCAAACATACTTCATGGCGAGGTTGACGACTATAACTTCAACCCGGAGAAGAATGCGGGTTACATTGCAGTTTGTTTTTTCTCTCATTATGGTGTTACTGATTTACTTGCAAAGACAACGTCGACCACACGTCAGAATGGAAGTTGGGACAAGCAGGCTCGAGAAGTTGTTGCGTAGTGCCAGAACTAGGGCAGATTTTATGTACAATGCCACCAAACATAGCAATCGCTCAAGCTTAGGCAGCATTAGAATGAACAAGGATGTGTTTGCCAAGCTATGTACTGCATTAGTGGTTGATGGTGGGTTGCAACGAACATCAAACGTTGACATAGACGAGATGATCGTGTTATTCTTGAACACGTTGGGACATAACGTAAAGAACAGAATATTGCAACAAGTGTTCGGTAGGTCAGCAAGAGTAGTTTGTGAAGTCATCCATGCAGTCCTCGTAGCTGTTCTAAAGATGCATCGCTACTTATATCGTAAAGCTGTTCCTGTACCACAAAATAGTCAGCATGTTAATTGGAAACATTTCAAGGTTTGACCACAACCTCTTCTCTATCAAATTAATAATTCCATTTCCGTTGATCTACAATGGTTGTGACACATTTTTTGTGTAGAATTGTTTAGGGGCTTTAGACGGGACACATGTCAAAATCCGTGCTCGAATTGTAGACCAACCAAGATATTGAAATAGGAAGGGTGAGGTTTCCATCAATGTGTTAGGTGTTTTCAATCCAGAAGGTGAGTTTATTTACTGCTTATCCGGCTGGGAAGGCTCCGCCCACGACGCACGAGTGTTACAAGTGGGGACGATGTTTCTGGGTTGATGCCATTGATTGAGGACGCTGTTACTTCTCTTAGATCAATGGCACAAGAATCAGATGTGGTACACAAGCAACGAGCAATGGTGTTCACTGAAATTGGAAAGATTGAAGGTCTCACGGAGGATCAAGTGGTTGATGCAACTTTACGTCTTGGCAAAGATGATAGTTTGTTGGAGATTTTCTTCAACGTAACTTCAGATCATGCTCGCAAGCGGTTTATCGAGCGTATTCTTCTCTGAAGACGGTAGGGCTACGTACTATGAGTTGATTTTGTCAGAAAGATTTTGGACATTTATGATTTTGCAGTACTCAGTACTCATGTTTCATTAGCAGTAGGGTTTTTTTTGTTGAACTTTATGCTATGAATGTTTGGACATGGAAATTTGTAGTGATGATGATTTCTTGATTGAACCATTTATATACCTTTTTGCCAATCATACCGTTCATGATTGTGTTGAAATAGCAGTATTTGAATCTGTTTCTTTATACAAAATGCAGTGTTTCTTTATACAGAAGGCCAAGAGCTAGTCATACAAAATGCAGTGTTTCTTTATACAGAAATGCAGCAGTGTTTCTTTATACAAAATGCAGTACTCAGTACTCAGGTTTCTTTATACAAATGAATTGTTGAATAGTAGCAGAAAATGAGTTGAATCAAAACCATTACACAAAAAGTCTGAAACTGTCACTATGCTTAAGTCTGGAACTGAACCATGCTCTCTTAAGTCTGAAACTTGAGGCATTTTGTGATATGAGCTGAAGTTGAACTATGCTTCCTTAAGTTTGCAACTGAACCATTCCCTTAAGTCTAAAACTTGAGGCATTTTGTGTTCATGTCAAAACTTGCAGGCACCAACATTCATAACCTCCAACCCATATCTTCGTGATGAGGCCTGCCCAGAACTCCAATCAGTAATGAATTTGCTTATGCAGAGTTTGTGATAGAAAATGAGAACAACAATCTTGCAATCTTCTTGATAAATTGCAGTCCTAAAAGTGAACAAGGATGTCACAAACCAATAGCAGTAATGAATTCAAAAGGGGATAAGTAATAGCATAGCTTCCTTCTTCCCTTACAAACCAATCAAACCATAAGTGTTTAACACACATTCCAGAATTAAAACAAACAAATGCTTGGAGTCAATCTAAACTCAGTGCAATAGGACAAAATTCTTTAACAAAACTGTAACTTTCCAGGAAGGAATGATGGAATGACAATATTAATATGCATTATAATCAAACTTACAAGGCACTAATCTCCTCATAAATAAGCTCGTTGCCATCAGAGGTGGGGGAAGAACGAAGCCAGAAGCTCTCTGTCTGTTGGGTTCCATTTTAATTTCTCCAACCAACTCAAAGTCTCCTACTCTCGCTCTTCTCTTCCCTTCGTCGCCGAGAACACCACACCCCTTCACAGCGAAGGTGTTGGAGTTACTCCAACTCCGCCGCCTGTTCTTGGAGAAATTAAACTTCAATCATTTGATCGTCGTTCTCTTCCCTTCTCCAACTACGCCGCTCGTGCTTGTTTCGCCGCTCCAATCAGTAATGGATTTCTTCATCTTAGCTTCGGGCGGAGCGGCTGAATAACGGATCTCTGGTGGACATCGAGGGTAGAGAAACAAGCAAAAGGCGGTGGTTTATGAAATTATGTTGGTTACGGACAGATAAGAAAATTGTGATTTTTGTTTGTTGTTGAAGTTAGAAGAGGAGAAAAAATAAAGGATAAGCTAGTGGATAAGGTGAATGGCGGATAAGCTGTTTGAGGGTAATATGGACATTTTGTTCCCTCTACATTCTTAATTCCATACTTTAAAATGAACAAGGAAACAAGGAATTAAATTGCTGGTAAGTGCACAATTCTCTTAGTAATTTGATTCCATGTGAAGAGGCAATTCCATCTGGTTTTTAATTCCTTGTGGGAAACGACCCCTAAGAGAATAGAATATCTGAGGGGCCAAACTGTCAAAGACTAATAGGCTTGGACCACGATAGTAATTAAATTAAATTGGAGGACTGAACTGTGACATAGAGACTTGGGTGACCAAACTGCAACTACTCCATCTTCTTCTTCAATTTGCAGGAGACAATTCCCTCCTTTTTGGTGAAGCTCCGGTGAAGCTCCGATTCCCCTAATTCTCGCACGAAACTAACTTTTGAAGGTTGGAAAAGATTTCCATGCTTAAGACGATGTCGGGTTTGTTCTTTCCAAGGGTTGGGCATGCTTGGAACGCTCCGCCGCAACTCTCGTCGGAGCTACGACGGTGAGGTTCCGTGACTCAAAGTCGAAGGCTTGTTGGCTTTTATAGCCGACTCAGAAGCCTCTCGATGCCCTCTGGAGTACCCCAAAAGTCAAGGTCACGAGAAAGAAAGGAGTGAAAGGTCGTTTATTAGTGTGGTCGACGGTAGCTTCGTTTTGGCGATATTCAGACCAATAATGGAGCTGGAGGGGTCGGAATTCACGTGGTGATGATTTACAATCATCAAAACCCAACAAACATCCATTATATGAAGGATTGGGCATGCTTGGAACAGAGAAGCGGCGACGGCTTCTGCAAATTGGAGAAGGAGATGCTGATGTGGGGGTGACGTCACTATGATGTCATCATCTATCAAAACTACGTCGTTTTGAAGAAAGACTGAAAACTAATAAAAAATAAAGGATTTGCTGAAGCAGGGACTTGAACATGTGGCCTTTAGGTTGTTGGTTCAGTTCCTCAACCAACTCGGCCAAGCAGAATTTTTGACTTCCATGCAACCGTGTTCCATTAACCCTTACCCGCCTTCCTTTGGAATCCGACTTAACCAAATTATAAAACCATTTGATTAACGAGGACTACCGCATTGAACACTTCACACTATACTGGGGTTAAATAAATTCGGGCATAGATGACCAAAATTTTAGCGGGAAGGTCGTACGTCCAATCCAAGTCGAACCCAGGTCCACAAGAGTCGAGTCGGTCGCTTAACCTCTCGCTCTGCCCATTGGTGAAATAAATCCGTCTTGAAATTATTTAAACGTCAAGTTTCTCAAACGTATGGAAAAAAATAGTTTCGAGATTCGGGGTGTAACATTTCTCCCCTCCTTAAAAAGATTTCGTCCCCGAAATCAGACGACAGTTAACTTTGACGGTGTCGAAACCAGAGCAATTCACAAACGTGAGAAAACTTAATTTTTCATTCGAGAAAACTAAAAGGAAGGCAAGCCAGAAACAAGATCACTAAACAGATGATGATCGCCGTTTTCTCGAATGCTTCCACAGGTCCATCGAGGACGCCTCTACGATAACCTAGACATACAAAGTAAAAGAAAGAGACAATGAGAAGGAGGCATCCTATTCCGAGGATTATATCCTTCTTCATGGCGTAGTCCTCGTCGTAGACCCTTTCCATTCTTGAAGCGACTGCGATGGAGGACTTCAAGATTTCCACCGGCGATTCGGTTGTCGAGAGAAAGAAGAGAAGAGAGGGGGGTTCTTAAAGAGAAGGGGAAGAGGAGGTGTCATCATTGAGCCTCGCCCACTTGCGAGTGTCGGCAAGTATGGTTAAACAGACGCGGATTACGAGATCATCTTTTTAAATTCACTAGTTAAAGAATCGATACAAACTATTGGCATCTCTTGGTTCACCTGCCATCCGCAGGGATTCTGAGATACAAAATTCTTACCAAGTAGCCAGAGATTAAAGAACGTATGCACCGTCTGAGACAATAATTCTTATGTCCAAGACAAAAACCACAAGAAAGAGAATAAGGTTACAACATGAATTCGAAGAAATACTAAGGCATGCGGGATGGGACTTATGTTCGACTCCGCCGAACTGGTCCTTCCGGAGGATTTTCTTGACGCCTTCGCCGGTCTATGTGTTTGCATAATTTTAGGATGAAGGTGATAGCCACGAAGAGAAGAATGACTATCAGAAGGATGAAATTTATCCCACTCAAGATTTCTGTTTCATCAGAACAAGTCATTTTTCTTTAGAGAATGACTTAGAGGGAGGGCGTCAATTTAAAGAAGAAGAGGTTACGGTTAGCTTGCCCAAGAAGCCGCCGTTCGGACTCGAAAGTCAAAAGCAAAAAGAATGACATGACAACACAAGTTCAGGATTTAACGGAGCCTCAAAAGTAGAGCTGATGCGGTGGACGATTCTCAGCCGTTCACGTGTCTTCGCAGAAAGCGAGAGATTTATCTAGATCTTGTGTCGGAGATCAACGTTTCCTTCACTTGGATATTTAACCCAGATGAAGCTTGGTTCCAAGTGTCACCTGCATGGTGCTCTGAGGGAATTCCGTCAATACTTACGGGAGGTTCGAATGGAAGTTTTCGGTGAAAGAAGGAAAAATGCAGGAGCGACTCCATTCCTCAACTTTTTTTCCACCACTGAGAGTCTGCCAGTCCCTCCTGGTAATCCTTACTTGACCGATTTCTGTCCCTTTTGCGATTCTATTAAAATAGAATGGACACTAGATAGCAGCTTCCCTAATCACATGACTTCGAATTATAGGGAAATTATTTTCACTTTTAATTATTGTAATTTTAAATATTAAAAATAAATCATGTTTAGTATTTATTTAATTTCCGTAATTATCTCTTAAGATAATCTCTAATGATTTAGTTCCCTTATTGTATACAAACTCTGTATAATCTTTACCTATTAATATAGAACCACCAGGCCAAGATCGGGAGGTGAGACATTCTCTCTTTATGGTATCAGAGCTACCCATCTCCGTCCAATTTGACTGACGTCTCTTTTCCCTTCCAAAACCCTAAATCTGCTTCTCTTTTCACTCACCAAAACAGCTGCCCAAACCCTTTTCCACAGCCATCATGACTACCACAAACCCTTCTGACATCTTCACTCCCAACGCCAATATCCCATCACTTCCCACCCCTCTCTCCGTTAAACTCACCGCTGAAAATTATCTCGTGTGGAAGCTCCAATTTGAGCCAGTATTAGCCAGCCATGATCTCTACGTCCATATCAACGGAAACACGTCGACTCCTGCTGCCCTCCTCGCTGACGGGACATAGAATCCTCTATTCGCATCCTGGCGGCGGCGAGATTAGTTTGTTTTCTGATGGATCATAACTGCTATTTCTGAAGCCGCCTTACACACTCTCATAGGCATCACTACAGCGCACGGTGCTTGGACGGCTCTTGCTGCTGCTTACGGTGTCGGAAGTCCATCTCAGATCCGCTCTCTGAAATCCCAATTATACGACTTATGACAAGGATCCGACATAATGACGGTATATCTCCAACGCTCAAAATCTATTTGTGATCGACTGGTTTCACTTGGTGCTGCAGTTTCAGAGGATGATTTCGTTGAGTTCCTCACTCGCGGCTTAAACGTCTCATACAAGCCATTCGTTCGGAGTTTGTGAAATCGGGTGACGCCGACGAGTTATTTGGAGTTACATGGCCTGCTTGTTGTTGAGGAGACAAATATGGCTCCCGATGATCTCATGGGCCAACCCCAGGCCCATTTTGGCCGAAGTCAGCCTGTCTGAAGTCGGCCCCGTCATTAGGCCCGAAGCTGTTTTTCTCAACAGCCTTCGGTGGTTCGTGGCACATCTCTAGGCCCATTATTGCTGACTCCAACTGGATATAACACGCCTCCCTCCAATATTGGGCACAATGGTCAACAAGGCCCACATTCCTATACATAGCAACATGTTAGCCGTCCACTTATTTGTTTTAATTGTCAGGGTCATAACCACCATTATCGGAACTGTCCCTCTCCCCAACAACATAACTCTTAACTACCGCCTCAAGCACAGTATGCCACCTCGCCACACACCTCTTCTATTGGTTCATGGATGCTAGTCATCACTTAATGAACGATTTGGTGAATCTGTCTATCACTCCGAGTATCAAGGAACTGACCAAGTACAACTCAGTGATGGTAAACATGTTCCCATCTCTCGCTCCGGTCAATCTACTATGCTTTTATCTTCTGCGCCTATTGCTATGAATCAATTGTTATATGTGCCTCAGTCCTGTCAAAATATGTTATCGATCAGTGCATTAACTCGTGATAATAATGTGGTTGTTATCTTCTATCGATATATGGTGGTTATACAGGACTTGGTCACACGACGCCAGTTGTACCACGGCCAAAGTAAAGATGGTTTATATCTGATACTGTTGGCTATGCTTCATGGTGCTTCTCGGCCACAAGCTCATTCAGCTTCCTTACCGATGTGGCATCAAAGATTTGGTCACGTGAACTTGGAGAATGTGAAGACGTTGTTTCATCATTATAATTTATCTTTTTCTAATAAGCGTATTCCAGCTATTTGTCCTGATTGTTGTTTAGGAAAAATGACAAAATACCTTTTCCGGTTTCAAATTTTCCGGTTCTACTTTGTGCAATTCAGATCTGGTCTGCTTAACGTCTTTATCTAGTTCCGCACTCTAGTAGAGAAATATTTTAACCGCCCGATTCGGTCATTCCATGCAGATTGGGGAGGAGAGTATCAAAAAATTTCTTCATATATGAAACAGGTTGGCATCCTAGAGCAAACGTCTTGTCCTCACACACCCGAACAGAACGGTTGCGCAGAACGAAAGCATCAACATATTGTTAAAACTAGTCGCACACTTATACATCAAGCTAAGCTTCCTCTTCACTATTGGTCGTATGCTTTTGAAATGGTAGTTTATATAATTACTCATCCGTCGTCTTCTGTTCTAAATAATGACACTCTGTATCATTGGTTATTTAATGCTAACCCTGATTACACGTCGCTACGAGTATTGGTTGTTTTTGCTTTCCCTGGTTAAAATCGTATGTTGCCCACAAGTAAGATGCCAAGTCCGCACCAAGTGTATTTCTGGGATACAATAATCGTCACAAGGGCTACTACTTCCTCACCGCCACAATCTGATGGGCCTACTTCTGAGCCCACTGCTCCTATTCCACACGCACTTGTCCCGGCTGCGTCTACGGAGCCCATTTTGGTTCAGCAACCACCTTTGGCCCATACTACTAGACAGCCGCCCACTGGCACGTGCCATATAGTCACACGCCGCCAAACAGGTTCTCTCAAACCAAAAGCCTGGTTGGCCCAACAAGCTGCCGTCAGCGATTTCGAGCCCACGTGTTTCACCATTGCAAACAAAAATCCCATATGGAGTACAGACATGGCCTACGAGTTCACAGCCCTACTTAGTAATCAAACATGGAAGTTGGTCCCTCCCCCACTCATAATCGGGTGCTCGGGAATAAATAAGTGTTTCGCATAAAAAAGCACCCAGATGGCACAATAGCACGACACAAGGCGCGGCTAGTCGCAAAAGGATATCATCAAACAGAAGGTGTGGATTATCTTGAAACCTTTAGCCCTGTTATTAAGCTGGCATGTGTTTGCTTAATTCTCTCTATTGCAGTTTCGAATCGTTGGCCTATAAAGCAACTAGATGTCTCCAATGCCTTTTTACATGGCAATCTGGAAGAAACTGTGTATATGGAACATCCATCGGGGTTTCAGGACCCACAACATCCGACTCATGTATGTCTTCTGCAACGCTCTCTCTATGGTCTCAAACAAGCGCCTCATGCTTGGTGCTCTACTTTTATTTGGATTCCATGGGTCGAAGACGGATCATTCTCTATTTTATTATCATCAGCACAAAGTGACTCTCTATTTACTCGTCTATGTGGATGATATCATACTCACGGGCTCGGAAGCACCTACCATGGTTCGGCTACTGGACTATTTATCGGCTAAGTTTCGGATCAAAGATTTGGGGAAAATCCATTATTTTCTTACAATAGAAGTTTCAGCTGCTTCTAATGGCCTCCATCTACATCAAACCAAATATGTGAATGAACTTCTTCACAAGGCAGGGATGTCTACGTCAAAACCATTGTCCACACCGTTCTCCACCACACTTGTTCCCTCCGACTCAACGTTGTTTCATAATCCAACATTATACAGGAAACTAGTAGGTAGGCTCCAATATTTTTCCGTGATGAGGCCGGATTTGGCTTACGCAACGACCAAACTACCCTAGTACATGCATGCGCCCATGACTCAATATTGGATGTACCTCAAACGAGCTCTTCACTATCTTCGCGGCCCAAAGGAACTCAGTTTGATAATACGACCGTCAACCTCCACCTCCCTCCAAGGCTACAGTGACGTGGATTGGGGAGGAGACTCTTATGATCGCTGGTCGACAAGTGGCTACGCCACTTTCTATGGCCCTAATATTATATCGTGGTCGAGTCGGAAGTAACGTATCTTCTCCCGCTCCTCCACTAAAGCTGAGTATCGGGCTCTAGGGATGGTAGCATCATAGATAACATGGCTGGTCTCGATTCTCAAGGAAATAGGCCGCCCGATTGAAACCGCTCCAACTCTTTGGTGCGACAATATTCGTGCCACCTACCTGTCCGCTAACCCAGTGTTTCACTCTCGTTCAAAGCACTTGGAGATCGGTTTTCCTTTCGTGCGTGAGCGAGTAGCCGATCGCTCTCTTCATGTGGCCTATATTTCTTCTAAAGATCAAATCATCAACGTCTTAACCAAGCACTAGCACCGTCCCGATTTGCACTCTTGCGGTCCAAGCTAAAAGTCCAGGAGCCCTTTGGCTTGCGAGAGGGTAATAAGGGTACAACTAATATTGTATTTATTTAATTTCCGTAATTATCTCTTAGGATAATCTCTACTGATTTAGTTCCCTTATTGTATACAAACTCTATATAATCTTTACCTATTAATATAGAACCACCAGGCCAAGATCGGCAGGTGCGCCATTCTCTCTTTAAGTATCACTTTATTTTTATTGATTTGGAAACTAGTTTTGAAAACCATCATCATTTTTAAAGAGGAAAAAAGATGATTTCAAAAATCAAATTTTTTTTTCGTTTTCCGATTTTAACAGACAAAAAAACTGGAGCTATTAAAACAACCCACTATTCAAATGCAACATTTGACTTTTTATATTTTTTAATTTTCTGAATAATTTGAACAAGATATATGGATTGTACCGTTTTATATTCTTTGCACCCTCCTGCCTTATTTATATTTCTATCAATCAGTTCAATTAATTTGTCACTATTACTCTCACTTGGTGTGATACAATAACCAAGATTGTGATGCAATCACAACTATAGAATATATCAACAATTCATCTCAAATCAAAGAAATGGTTGAAAGGTGTGATTCAATCGCAAACCATTTATGGAATAATCATCAAAGTACTTGATTGACTCGGTGATTCATCATACGTATAACAAGTAGTTGTTAGTCATGCTATTTTTGTAATAAAATTAGTCTTCTCATAATTTTTTTTTTGGTTGAATGGCGGTGCAAAACACCTAATTATTTATATTAATTGATATGGGAGGGAAGTCCCGATACAATCCGAAAATAAAACAAACCGGGTATCAGAGTTACATTCAGCCAATTGGTGGCAGCCAAAAGCCAGGGAATGGCCTTGGTGGGCATGGAGGTCTGCTACGTAGTTACCTTTTCGAAAAGTGTGGGTGAACCGGACCACACAATCTCTATTACGGAGCTCGCGGATCCGATGTAGGATCAGGCAATGTCGACTCGTCGCACAAGGGTCACTCTCGATGGCCTCAATAGCGGCTTTGGAGTCAAGCTGCAAATTAACTTTCCTGCAACCTGCATTCCAAGATGTCTCAAGACCCAATGCAGCTGCGCGGAGCTCTATGCACATGATAGTGCACCGGCCGAAGTTAGCTTGGAAAGCGGTGATCATAATCCCATTGGAGTTGCGAACAATACCTCCTCCATCTGTGAGGCTGGATAACGGAACCATCAGTGTTCACGGTTATCCAGTCATCAAGAGCCGGGATCCAACGAACGAGTGTTTCCCTCCTCCTTCCGACTACCTCTGAGAGAATGAGTGAGCTAGCTTTCATTGTCTCTCGAACCCTGGCGATCCAAGAATGGACTCGTAGGCGGAGCTGATCGCTAGTCACCTTCTTGCCCTTAAAGATATCCTCATTTCTTTCCTTCCATAGAAGCCAGAGGGCAATGCCAAGCTATAAATTGAAGTCCTCTTTTCCAATGAATTTAAGGAGCCAGTCCTGAATGTTACCTGCAAAAAAGGAGTCTTCATTAGACAGAGGAGAGAAGTCCTTCCAGAATCTCCTAGCCAGGCTGTAATCGCAGAGGACGTGCATGCTATCCCCCGTCGAATCTGGGCAAAGTCGGCAGCAATCACTGTCAGCCATGTGACGTCTTATCCGTTCTGAATTGGTCAACAGTCTATTATGAGCAACCAACCAAAGGAAATGTTTGATCCGGTTGGGGCCTTGCCATTGCCAGACGCGCTTCCAGAGATTGGTTTCTGGGTCATTGTTGGTAGAAGGCGCGATCTCATAAGCTTTGGAGATGGAGAATTGGCCTTTTGGGTCCGGACCTCAAATCATCTCGTCCTCAGCATCACAGTTTGAAGGCGCCTCCATTCCAGCAATTTGTTCGAGGTAGTTGGGTGGGAGGCGCTCCTGAAGTAAGCTCCAATTCCAGTCTCTGAGCTCCATGGTGGCCTCGGCCACTGTTCTCTCAGCCTCCATTTCGTCTAGGGGTTGTGTGGCCCAATCCGCCAGGTGAGTGTCGCTATCCAACCATCTGTGCTGCCAGAAGAGGGTCGAATGTCCATTTCTGATGCTGTGCTGGCAGGCGCCAGCCATAGCAGGCCATGTTTTGCGGATGCCCCGTCAGAGAGTAGAGCTGCCAGTTTTCCTTCTGATAGTGAGTCCATTGTCGGCATTCTTCAGCTATTTGGAAGTGAGCACTTTCACCCAAAGTTTTTCTGGTTCCTGAAGGATAAGCCATCCCATTTTCATCATGTAAGCTTCATTAAGCTCCCTTGCCTTTTTGAGACCCGGGCCACCCTGAGATTTAGGCCTGCAAACAACATCCCAAGAAATTAAGTGACTCTTCTTTTTACCGTGATTGTCTCCCCAAACAAAGTTACGGATTTTAGCATCAATAGCCTTGGTAGTGGAGGAGGGAAGGAATGATGTTTGCATAGCTTAAGAGGGAATCGAGTTGAGAACCGATCCCGCAAGCGTGACACGTCCCGCGAGCGAGAGGTTCTTTTGCTTCCAGTCCTCATGCTTTTTATCCATAAGCTCAAGCAGGTATTTATAGGTTCCTTGATTAATCCTACCGTGTAAGACCGGGACCCTTAAATAGCGCCCAAGGTCAGCTGTTTCCAAGAAATCGAGCTCTCTACATATGCTGCGGCGAGCCTACTTGGAAACATTTTTAGAAAAGAAGACTCTCGACTTATCTTTGCTAACAAGTTGACCAGAGGCTTTGCAGAAGGTATCAAGACAGGAATTGATAATCATGCATTGGCTGGCTTTCGCTTCCCCAAAGAGGACCAGATCGTCTGCGAAGAAAAGGTGGGATAAACCCAGACCTTCCTTAACAAGACGAATCTGTTTCCACGACCCCTCACTAACAGCATGGTGAATGAGAATGGCCGAACGCTCAATGCAAAGAGTAAAGAGAAAGGGTGAGAGAGGACATCCCTGACGGAGGCCGCATCCTGGAGTGAGCCCGCCATTCTACAGAACTTGCGTCGAAATAGTGTTGATGCTTGAAATGATAGTCTCAACCAAGCTGGTGGGCAGATTTGCAGTGATCAAAGTGTCTTCAATGAAGCTCCATTCAAGTCTGTCGAAAGCCTTGGCTAGGTCAAGCTTGATAGTCATCCAACCCATCCGGCCTTTCTTCTGATTCATCGAGTGGATCACCTCCTGCAAAATAACAGTGTTATCCTAAGGGAACTAAATTAGTAGAGATTATCCTATTGTGCCAATTACTAATTCAATTTCCCTTATTTAGTGCTAATTTCAGTAATGTTTGATTTAGTTCCCTTATTAGTCTTCTCATAATTTTCATTTAAACACAGTTTCAATTTTAGTTTTCAATTTCTCAAAAAATTAATTGTGTCAACTAAACAGGTTTTCATTTTCAACTTTCACTTTGATTGCAATTTGTCTTGTTTCCAAATTGTCTGTGTTTTCAAATCAAACCAAAATTGATACTAAAAAAGCCCTAAGTATCAGAGGCAGAACTAAGATTAAAAAATGCCTCAAGTCGAACTTGAAATATTTTTTTTCATAAATTTTCATAATAATATAAGAGAGTTACTACTAGAATATATATTACATTACATATATTATTTACTTTCTCTAATGATATTTGTCGCTAATTCATTGCGCCCAATATATTTGTTCTAAAGATTACTAGTATTACTCTTGACCAAATGAAAATTGGAATGTGTCACCGACAATTGTTTTTATTAATTTGAAAGAGTTATTATCATATATTATATTCTTACTTATTCATAAATCGAAATAAAATGGTATTAGACTTACTCAACCATCTATAAATTTCGGGCCCAAATCATTTTGGCATCTGAGAGGTTTTCCGAGGATGGCAGGTTAGGAATTACGATTGTGAGAGTTGCATTTATAGGGACAGGTTGATGCATGTTGTGCCCTGGTTTATCTGGACCAATAGGAACAACAACATTTTTCAAGAGAAGGAGCTGACAGCGGAAATGATGGTTTGGAGAGTGGTTGCGGCTATTGGTCAATGGCTAAGTGTTTCGGGTATCATATCCAAATATTAGCTATGGGTTTGGCTTTCTTTATGGCGAGCCGGGCACGATCCGAGCTGAGTTTGTACTTTTGTTTGTGGTGTTGACTCAGGTTCTCTACTTTGACTCAATTATGGGTGGTTTCTTCTTCAAATGGTTGGATAAAAGGCAACGAATCAATCGGTTAAAACCTAACCCAACGAATCAATCGATTCCATTATGAGCTAGTTTGATTTTTGTTTCCAACGGCTAAGAGGGGATTTCCCTCTCTTCAACCCTTTCTGGGTTTGATTTTAGTTGTCCAAAGAGAGGCATATGGTCACCCTTTGTATAGTACTTTTTACGGATTAGTTGTTTGACGGATGTGATTGGTAATATATTCATCATTCATTAAAAAAAACATTAATATTAGAGAAGGTTATGGTTAACACGATTGAGTATATTATCTGTTCTGCTCCCATTGTCGCGGAAGCGCGAGCGCTCCTCGAAGCTGTCTCCCTAGCGAGCAGCTATCAGGGGCCTTGCACGGTATTCTCGGATTGCCTCATTTTGGTCAACTGCCTTAAGAACTCGCCACACCGGTGGCCCTGGGAGTGTTTCGGCCTCTTGGATTGCGTCTCGAAGATCATCACAGATTTCCCCATGATATCCGTACAATTCTATAACCGGCGATTCAATCGCTCGGCAGACTGGATTGCACGATGTGCTAGAAACTCTACTCTCCCTCCAAACTGGCTTTGTAACCTTCCTGCTTTTCCACCCGATCCAGGGTAATCCTTGTATGTGCTTCCTCCCCTTTGGGAGTTAATAGATAACCTCTTTGTTCAAAAAAAAAAGAGTATATTAACTATATTAAGTTTTCTTAAAAAGACAGGTTTTAAAATATATTTAGTTTTTTAGTTTGAAATTATAACAATGAACTTGGCCGAATTAATATGACATTGAGCCAGATTTAAAATTTGCACTAAGCCAGATTCGAAAAAAATCATATATTTACAGTTGAACTTAACGACTAAGTATGAAATATTGTTCAATGCTTCTTCATGAAATAACAAAGAAAATTTTAACATGGAGGGTAAGAAAACACTCAGTCGTTAGTAATCGATATGAACAACACAACCAATTACTTGAACCTTAGGGTTTCTTGTTAATCGGCAAGGTAAAGAATGAAGAATGAAATTAAATTGTATGTAAAGACTCCTTTTAATTGCTAGACTTGATATGTAGTCCAGACGATTGAACTGAGACAAATAAGGGACTTGCCTTGCTATTGTGAAGCAAGCTCATACACATGCACCAGTATCAGCTGGTGAAATCAGTGAAAATCGAAATATGCGTGAGAGAGAGGACACTGAGGTTTAACGTGGTTCGGCAATCAATTCTTGTCTACATCCATGTCTCGACCAAAGCTCGAAAGTGTAACTAAGATTAGAGAACAAAAAGACCCCAAGATTCACAACCGCATCTTGATGGAAATTCTGAATGAAACAAACACTTAAATAGCAAGACCTCACAGTACACTCGTGAGTGACAAAACTTTCCCAAAGGATCAAAGCTCGAAACTCTAATATGATTTATGAAATTCTCGTTCTTTATGTAGTCGATTCCACTATGAGATTGCGCCATTTTTGCAGCAAGGATTTTTGCTTGATTTACTCCTCAATTTTGTTTCATGATTCCAGTCTTTCATTAAAACCTGAAATCAGAATAACTTCCTTCATTTCTCGGTTTGGTTAGATGGTATGGGTCAACTCTACAATTCAAATGGTTGGATACAAGGCAACGAATCAATCGGTTAAAATCCAACAATCTCCCCCTAAGTTGGATATCATCAAACAAGGAGAGCACATGTACTTGGAATAGAGCCTAGTTCATTATTTATTGAGAGCAACAAAAAATCTAGCAGAACCCTTCTAAAAACACCAAAACAACATCCAAAACTAAATCACAACAATACCAAGACAAAAGAAAACAATAGAGATCACAAGCATAGCAAGGAAGAGAGGAAAAGCACAAAGAACATTATTCTAAACACAACTCAAGAACAGAAAGACAAGGTCTAGAAATCAATATCTGGATCACTTTAGTCTGACGCATCATCCCTTTCTGGTTCCTTATCATACAATTCTTGATTACTTTCCTTTACATTAGTTGCCTCTTGATTGGTTCCACGGTTCATGTTTTGCAAGTCTTCAATTTCCTAGTCGCCTCGTTCTTTAAGTGTCTTGACGAATGAATTGATGCTATTGTGCAACGTTCCTCATAACAGGTCTTCAGTGGGAATGTCCTAGTTGTTGTGAGAGAAAACCGACGTGGATAGACGATTCAACTTAGTGATGATCTGGCCCCGTGGACAACAAAAGGCGATGCCTTTTCCTCCCCTTTTGGTGATGTCCAACTTGGGTCGTTGGGGTGCAGTTTGAATTCCCAGCTTTCTGGAACTGCTTGCAGGTGAAGAGGGACAACCATGGGATCTTTGAGCTTGAATTCAAGGTCAACTTCAAGGGTTAGGAGCAAGCTAGTAATGAATGAACTTAAGGGCAAGGGACCAAGATAAGAAGAGTGAGACGCATCATGAATGATTTGCATTCGAAGATGGGGAAGGCTCAAAGGGTGTTTGGTGACAATAACATGGAACAGAATCCCTATGTCTAATGGAAGGACGATTTCTCGATCATGAGATCTAGGAACAAAATGGTGAGTGAGAAAGAAATGAAGGACTTGGAGTTGAAAAGTAAGGGAGTGAACCAAAATCCGAGAGTTGGGTGGCGGAACAAGAATGTGGAGGGAAGACAGAGCACCACAGATGTCAAATATGGTCATTGCGAGATGTTGTTCATTTTGGATGGTGAGGCCAACATCCGGTGTTCCCATGATACGAGCAATGAGGTGTGGACTGATATTGATCATATCACCAAACACATGGGTCTGTATAGCAAAAGGTGAGTAGGACAAAATACGGATGTCGCCGTAGAAAATTTTGACAGGTTCAAGACAACAAATGGTTGGGAAACGGAGAATGAAAGAAGACCAACTAGGAGAAAAAAATGGTTCATAAACCTCAATGTCGTACTTTAGGTAATCATGAGAAAAATGGAGAAGTGTGATGACTTGATTTATACATCATTGAACCCCCCATGTTTGACACATTTATTGTGCTTTTAAATGATATCTCTAGATTGTTTTGTGATGATTTGTGTTCATTTATCGTAAATACCCTCTTGGGACGCTTGTGGTCCATTTTAACTGCGTTCAAGGTGTTTTTTTTCAGATCATGCCACGGTAGAAGATAGAAATATCCATAGGTTTGAACTATGGTCGATTTGGAGTTCGGATGCTCAAGATATCGAAGAAATACCAAAACTAGTTCAACACTCCGGACAAGGGCTGAGCGCGAGTTTCAATATGAAGCCACCGCCAGCATTCCCAGCCAAGTTCAGCAGCTATAAATGATGTTTTTTCGGGTTTCAAATGAGAATTTGACCCCAACTCGTGTCCAGAGCAATTTTGACGCAGGGAAACCTCTCCACATCCTCCCCATCATCCTTAGACACCCTCCACTCACTTCTAATCATCCCCAATCATCGTCAAACACCTTGGAAGCAACCTCCAAGAGGGGCACGATATCCACGATGGACAGGGTGTCAACGTTGATGTCTGTGTCTGTGGCGCCCGTGGAGGACAGGATGTCCGCGTCGGGTTCGCGATCCACGTCGGATTCAGCTATGGTGCACGGTTCGGCACCTTTTTCTATTGGTTCTCCATGGTCAGATCCTCTTTCTGGGTTGGTATACATGTAGGGCACGATGTCCACATCGGACAAGGTTTTCGTGTCTGTGGTGTCCGCGTCAGCTAGTGTGACTGTGGCGGTTTCAGTATCCTAGTTTGGAGCTCGGATGTACATGGCTGAAAACTTCTACAGGCCTTCAGGTATGATATTTTCATCATCATCTGATCTGGTGTTCACCTCTTCTTCAGCCTCTTCTTCCTCATCATCAGTCACGACCTCTCCATCTCTGATCACCATGACTTGTTGATTTGGGAAGTCTTTGGCTATGTGCCCTCTCCCTTGACACTTGAAACACACGATACCACTAGGTCTTGGGTTAGAATTCTGAACAGTGGTATTAGGTTTAGGGTTCACCCTTCGTGCTTAGCTTCGAGTGTTAGCGTTGGGTCCCTTTGCAATCCACTGGTGAACTTGGCCACTCTTGCTTCTTCATCCTCCTTGAGATCCAGCCGGGTCACGAGCATCTCAATCTCCTTGTTGTACTCCTCCACCGACAGGTTTCCTTGCTCCAAGAATTGAAGTTTGGCGTGCAAGTCTCTGGTGTGGGCGGCAGGTACAAATATTTTCCTCATTTTTCTCTTCAGATCCCTCCATGTGGTGATGGGATCCTCCTCATCTCTTTGAACCTGTCTCCTGAGTCGACTCCATGAATGGGCTGCATAGTCAGTAAACTCAATAGTGGCTATGGCTACTTTCTTCCTTTCAGAATAATTATGGCACTCCAGGAAGTCCTCCATGCTCCTTTATCAGTCAAGTACTCATCAGCATTCCCCTTGCCAGCAAATTTAGGGACTGACAGCTTGAGGTTGCTCACATCATCATCCGACTCATGGATAGTCCTTCGTGGTTGGCGCTAATCATCATGTGGTCCAGCTCCTCCTCCTCTTTCCTACTCAATAAAAGTATTGAGAGTCCGAGCCAGGGTTTCCATCTGATCCTCCAAAGTAGCCACTCGTTCCTCTGCCATTATTAGTGTTTTGTAGCACAAAAAGACCTCAAAATCTCTCCAATGAACTTAACACACTCTTTGTTTTTCCTCTCGTTTTTTGTATTAAGTAAGCTCTCAAAGAAGTATGAAATCAGAAACAAACAGTTCAAAGCTCAAGTTCTAGCAATTGATAGCTCTTCCTAGCCGATTAGTCAAAGTACAATCAAGCACAAAATCAAGCCTCTTACTCTAGGATTTCTCTAGGGTTTAAGTCCAGTTCTTTGCTATATTGTCTCAACTTAACTTAGCATGCAAGCAAGCATAATTAAACTAGAGTCCTAAGGTTAAATTGACTACGACAGCAAAATTTACCCCTCTTCTTGTGTTCAACCTTAACCAAAACTAAGTGTAGTGGCCTAGGCTTTGTTTCTGTCGACTGCTTTTCTTTAAGACCTCTTTTATTTTTGTTTTCTCTTCTTTTATATGGTCACCAGCTTTTACCACCTATAAAAAACGGATAACTGATTAGCAAAACTAAAAACATAAACAGAATGAAAGAACAATTTTTTTAGGGTTTTTCATTTTTTTTTTCAAAACAACAAAAATAAAGGATAGATGTCCTTGTGTTTGAACTGTGGCTCTGATACCAAATGATATGAACCGTCTGCGACGATGGGCAGCGACCCATAACAATCTATGGCAAACAAAGTTAAGGAGTAAAAAATCACAAACTTAGATGGAACGGAGTTTGACCCACTAGCTATAATGAGCTAGGAACCAGAAGTATCAAGAGTCGAATGATGCCACAAGCGGTGATGACCTTATTACCTGATATACCTAACCTATCAAGCCAAGCAATCCATGCAAGCACTAGAATAAACAAAGAACTAGAAGTTCTGAAATCAATATAATCTTCAGAGTTGTGTTTACATCGTAGGCCAAAGGCCTTTATTTATAGGGAAAGGGTTCGGGAAAAAGCTCTCTGAATCCTTGTGCCTATCTACTTCTAAGAATTAAAATAACCCGAAATAATCTAACTAAAGTGGAAGAAATCCAACTAAAATAGGCTAAACCCTAAAACCGGAAAACCCTAAGTCGGCGTCTTGTCCCAATCCGGCAAGGATTGTGTATCCTCTAGTTTTCCTACTCCCAGAAGGACTTGGAAACCGAAGGATTGTCCTGTGGCATCAAGTTCTCCTTGCCCAGACTGGAATCCTTCATGCGATCGGATTTCTGAGGTAATCCTTGCCACAGTTGGATTTGTGGTGATCCGGCCCTGGTGTAGATTCAGCGTGTCACTTCGCGGTTTGGTTGTCTGTGTCATTACTCGGTGCGGGCTCGGTGTTCGTGACTGGATCTTTGGTGTTTGGCTTCAGCATCTTGGGTCGGTGCTGCATCAGCATCTTGGCTCGATCTGGAATCCAGTATCAGGGCTCAGTCTAGCATCAGCGTCATGTCTTGTCCGGCATCAACATCAGGGCTCGGTCTGGTATCCACATCATGGTCTGAGGCTTGGGGCCGGGTTCCTTCATTTCTAGAAAAGTACAGCCTTCTCTCTTGAACCTCTCTGCATCTTCCTCATGTCTTCCTTTGCTCCAGGCTTCTAGGTATGCATTGATTCTCTTTTTGATGGTTTTCACCTGGCTCCTTGTGAAGGGTATCTCGGGCCGGGTTCAGGGAACATCGGGCTCATCAGAGGAGGTACTCAATCACTAATCAGTGATTGGTTCGATAGACAGTGGAGAAGACAGCCTAGAGCCCTAGGCATTCATGACGACCTATAAAGGAGATCTCGAAAGGATTTTTCCCAACTTCCCAAACACGTCACGCGGAGGGCTATTTACCAGAATAGCCTCAAGGTTAAAATACACAGCATGCACGTGAGTGGAGGTGATGCACCCAAATATTGGTGTATTCAATCCCGCATTAGACGACATATTCACTGTGTTTTAGTTGTGATTGGATGAGATATTGATGATTATTTGATCGTTTTTCTCTTTTACTCCCTTTGGCCCGTTTTATGTCATTTTGTATGCTTTTGATGTATTTCAGGATATACACGACATTAGAGATCGAGGAAGAAACATTGAAGACATTAAATTTAATTGACCCGAAGGGTGATTAAAAGCAATTAGATTACTTTGGCCAATTGGTGTTGAGAGGAAAGTTGAAGATTCCCATCTCCAACATGCAACAACTTTTGCACATAAGCTTAATTAAAATGGAGCCAAATTATTTGGTTGTGATAATTCCATGTCATTTAATTATTAAGTGGACATGTTATGAGAATTAAAACAAGAATTCAGCAGGGGATTTGCTCATTCAACGCCTTAATTTGAGGAAGAGATTAATTGGGCCTGGCCCAAGGTGGATTCCCAACAGAGGAAGAAAAGCAGGGGGTACGAAAATGAGAAGCAGGCTATCGAGAGGCAGCGGGCTGGAGGCAACGAGTAGGAAGGGAAAAGAGCTGGGATTTAATCCCCAGTTCGACAACTTGGAATTGAAGACGACGATGGATACAAGCGTGAGAGTTAATTGTTTGAAGATCAGCTCGTTAATAGCAGAGGAATCAAGGCCAACCTTGATGAATCGGTGGTTTGCAGCTTTCTTTCTGATTAATCTCATGAGTAGCTAGGTTTTCTTTTCTTTCTTGGGTTTTGTTGATTTCTTTGAGATTATGAGTTGATACGTTGAATTGGATTGTGGATTAATGATGATTGATGATCTATTTTGTTATCTTGTCGCCCCGTTCTTAGACTTCCCTGTAATTCGAGGTTTCTAGCAGTTCTCCTTTTTTAGGTTTACTGTACAGTTTGCTATTGGATTATTGGTTGAATACGAGTTAGAGTGTGTTGCAGGAGGTTCTTGGTTGTAGCACTACAAAAAAAGGCTCTTTCGCGTCGCTTGGAGGGGAAGAATTTAGCGTCGATCGACCAAAAACTGACGCTAAACCCTTGACTCGCGTTTGACCAAGGGTTTAGCGTCGGTCGACACGTGACCGACGCTAAATTCTGACCAAAACCGACGCTAAATCTGGTTTTGGGTCAGAAACGGAGCTCTTGCCCAAAACCAGATTTTGCGTCGGTTACCGACATATTAACGCGGACCTATTTAAACCACCTGGAGCTTCAGTTCCTCTCTCAGCCGCCACCACCCTAACCCTAACTTCTCTCAACCCTCTCCTCTCTCCTGAAACTCTCCCAACTTCTTCTTCTTCCTTCTTCCTCTTCTTCTCCTCTTCTCTTCTTTTTCTTCTCCTTCTCTTCTAACAAGCCGTCGGACCCCCTTTTCTTCCAACCAGCCAGAGCTTCTTCTTCCTCTTTATTCTTCCTCTTTCTTCTTCCTCTGCTCCTTCTCCAAATATCCAGATCCACCTCTTCTCCAAATATCCAGATCCACCTCTTCTTCTTCACTTCTCTTCCTTTTCTTCTCCCCAGCCAGCCTCCACCAGTCATCCGCCACCGTCACTCCGATCAATAGTTCGCAATCTAGATCTAGGTGACATGACCAAAATGGTGACCTAATAAATCTAAGTGACCAAAATGGTGACCTAACAAATCTAAGTGACCTAATTGGACATTAAAAAATGCAGTGACTAATTTTTTTATAAAAAAAAAAGAAAATGAATATTAAAAATGAATATAAAAAACGAAAACCAAAAATAAAAAATTGGGTTCGTCAGCAACCCATTCGGTCAAGGATTTAGCGTCGTTCATTAACCGGATTTAGCGTCGCTTGATGTTTGAGCGACACTAAAATTTAGCGTCGGAAGAATTGGCGTCGCTTTTCTGAGCGACGCGAAAATCTTTAGCGTCGGTCAGTGACCGACGCTATACAAACGTTTTTTTTGTAGTGTAGAGTCGACCGACCCAACCCTTAGAACCTGAAACTGATTGTCATCCATGTCCTGCTAGTTCTGTAGCTGCATTTTCTCATAATTTCTTAGAAGGATACAAACCCAAGCAAGACCTTTCCCCACCGTTGATCCTACTTGTTAATTTGTGTTTTAGTTATTAGTTAGTTTTTACATTTTTCTAAATTAATCAAACCTTCGATTAAAACGATTTCGCTGACTAGCAGAACTAAACTGAGTAAGGTAGCTTGAGTAGAACCGTGGGAATAAGCCTCTGAGAACTCTCAGGTTTATTTGGTGTTGGGGCCTAAAAATCTCATTATCAGGAGGCACTGTACGACGATCAAGACAAGGAAGTCAGTGATTGCCTAGGGATAAAGTCCACCCCTCAGACGTGATATGAGCAGTGGACTTGGGGGCAATTGATATGCCCTAACCAGCGATCATTCAGGGATGATCGATAAACAACTTCAGACGATTAAGGAATTAGCATACCGCTTAGTAAGAAACTAAGAGATAGGCTTCGGGAAATTTATAGGCCCTGGATGCACGATCATGGGCCTCATGAATCCTCGTCCAGAGCCTAGTGATTAGACCACTAGCCCAACGAACACATGCCCACCAGTTGTCCCAGAAGTAAATGATCCAACGATTCGTTGAGCTCAGGGTTGGATTGCCTCAGAATGGCGGCTCAAGTTTAGGCCTCTAAGGCCCACTAATAGGGCCCTAGAGATCGTTGGGTTTCAAGCAGCTTAAGAGACGTGACATCATCACAACGACTATGGTGAACTGCCACGATCGCTATAGTAAGGCGAGCAATCCACAATGGACACGTCACCAGAGGACAAAGCTATAAATACTGCACTGACTCCTCTACAGAAGGGACATACAGTTTGGCAGGGAGAATTCCCTCCGTACGTTTTCCCCTTTCATTAACTACCCTCATTCCTGGGTATATATATGTGGGTAACACTTCGGTACCCTAGCACTAAAATTTCATCATATTTGTGTTTGAATTTTGGAGTTTGAGGGCTTTAGTTTAGTGTTCAGAGGTTATGATACATTGTTAGGGATTTCGAGTTTATTTTTGGCATTTATCAATTTTTAATTTGGACTATCATTAAATGTTAGAGTTTGGGATACGATTTAGAGTTTGAGTCTATGATGTAGTGTTTGCGGGTTGAGATTTATTGTTTAGGGATTCTATTTTTCCTGTCCGTTTCAAACCACGACACTCAACAAGAGATGATAACTTCTCTAAAGAAGGGTGATTAGGAACATCAACTTGGCAAAGACTCAACTAAAAGTCTAATATCTCTATTTCTTGTTCAGAAAAATTGAGAGGATAATACTTTTTTGCTATCTCTATCTTGTAAAAAGACTCAATTGAAAGTCTAATATATCTATCTCTATTTTTTGGATTGATGGTGATTAAATACTTAATCACAATATGTGAAAGAAAGGCTAGGATTTGAGAGAAATTTAAAGAAATAATGAATGAATGAAAATTAATTGATGGTGATTAAATACTTATAAATGTTATAGTTTTAATGATAGTATAAAGAAAAAGAAATAAATTTTATAGGCCCTGTGCGTACGATCGTGGACTTCATGGATCTTATCTAGAGCCCAGCAATTAGAGGTTCCATCCAACGGGTACGAGATCCACCGTTCGTTCCGAGAGTCAACGATCTAGCGATTCATTTACCTCGTCCTTAGGGTGGGATCACCCCGAAGCGGTGGCCCAACTTCAAGCCTCGAAGGCTCACTACAAAACCCTAGCGACCCTAGGGTTTCAGAGCAGCCTGAGAGACATGGCGTCATCGCAATGATTTCAGTGAATGGCCACGATCGCTCCGGTAAAATAACCAATCCCAGTGGACACATCACCAGAAGACATGGCTATAAATACTACACTGACTCCTCTGCAGAAGGGACATACACTTTTTCAGGGAACATTCCCTATATACATAATTCCTGTCACACGACCATCCTAATTCATTTCCTTGTTAATCACCCAGGAACTGACTACTACCTCCCTTTTCCATCTCATACGACGTACTCCCACAAGGCCAGGCGAGTGGGCTTGCATTCTCTATTTGGCCAGGCGACTAGTCAGTTAGATGTAATCTGACAATCTAGTAGTCGCGTGGACACCAATTTTGCATCTCTTTCATTGTCCACCTGCAAAATCCCAACCCACAAACACAAAAATATGCATGTCTGAAAACAAGCAATTTTAGTAAAAGGTGGTCGAGAATACGTACCATGGCAATGGCGGAGGTAGGAAATTGACCAAGAGGGTGCCTTGTTAAAAAAAGGAATTACATAATAGAAAAGATAACACCAAAAAAACAAAGAGTCAACGAAATAACATTTAAGATTCGTACAATAGTTTAATAATAGTCACTACTTACAACGAACCACGACGAGATTTCATCATATTTTGAAACCATTGTGGAACAGATTCCTTGTTCAAACTAGCACATAAATATTGTTCAATATAAGTCACCATTGCGTCATTCAACCACTCATCGTTCATTGGATTTCAAAGCTCTTTCTTGATATATTTCGTAGATGAAAATGATCTCTCCACACTTGTTGTTGAAACAGGCAGAATAGCTATCAACTTGATAAGCAAATAAATAGATGAATACAATCTGTGCTTATTTGTTTTCTTCATTTTTTCCCTAACTCGACAACCCATCAAATGGTAGATCACAAATGATCACTAATATTGGTCACAGTTTCACCCAAAATTGTGACCAATATTAGTCACAGTTTGACCCAAAATCGTGACAAAGATTAGTGATAAAAGTGTAACATCAATACTTCAGTGACTCAATTTGTAATTTCCTCGAATTATAGAACCAGACCCTCAACTTCTTCCATTATGCAAACTGATCTGTAAACTTAGAAAGTTAGCAAAATGTCCCAATTAAACTCCTTCTGTTATACAAATCAGTCACTGCAATTTTAATTGTCAAGTTATCATAATTAATAACCAAATCGTAATAATCCCAAATTAGTCCACAACACTACCGCTGCTCCGCTTCCTGATTCCTTCACCATTTCCGTCGTCAGTCTACAGGGCCAAGTCATCGGTGGGATTGTGTCCGGGACCTGGATGGCTGCTGGGACTGATGTGAACCACGACCGACTATGCTCCATGACCCTAACCACCGCAAGCTGATCTTCAAGCAACGAAAGAACCTATGGAACCGGAGCTGAAGAGGACTTTGACCCACTAGTTTTAGGTGAGCTAGGAACCAGAAGTATCAAGTCGAAGGCGCCACGCCAAGAGATGGATGCTCTTGATGATAAACCAAACCCTAAGCCGTGCTCTTGCACATACTCGAAGGGGTTTAGAACAAAGTTCTGAAAAGGGGTTTATTGATTGATTAAAGTCTGCCTACGATGGGTGGTCGACGGACTCTATTTATAGGAGGAGTTAGGGAACAAGCTCTCCTAACCCTTCCTTAAATAGTTACTTCCTAATCAGTTAATTAAATAATCTAAAGTCTAAAATATACTGATAAGGACATTAAAACTACCTTAAATATCCAAACTAAAAAGGAAAAACAGAAGTAGAGTCTTGGGGTGAAGGAAGTGACTAAAGAGGCAAATCTGGTCACGGGCCAAGCCCTAATCCGGTCACGTTCCTAGTCCGGGTTGAACACGTCTGGACGGGCTTTGGCTCGGAGGATTCCTTCCCTTCGTGACCCAGTTCCAGATGGACTGGTTTCCTTGATTCCTTGACCGTGGCAGCAAGGATTCCTGGCCCAAATAGAAGTCCTTAGCTCGGTCGGATGGCATAGGTGGTCCGAGCCACGTTTCAGCACTTCTCCATGTGAATCCTCCTTCATCTCTTCTCCAAATGCAATGCCATTTGTTAGAGTGTGTTCCTGAGGCTTCAAGATATCCAGGGAACTTGGAATCTCCCAAAAGTCCCGAGCCAATTGGGATCTCGGCCATAAGTGCTCCTCTGTGGCGCCCGACATCAGGTCCGGTGCCCGGGTTTGGCTCAAAACTTGGCCTTCTCCAAATGTGTCCAGGCTTTTCGCATTATTCTTCTTGAAGCTCTTCAGGAATGTCCACATGAGGCTTCCAGGGGTGGTGACTGGTCTAGGGCTTGTGCAAATTGGTCTTGAGCTCCATTTGAGCACCTGGTCCGGTCCGGGGCTCGTTCCGGGGTCAACCTTTGGGCACCAGCCTTTTCTGGCCAGGCACTCTTAGGTCCTTTGTTTCCTGTACTCTAGGAATGTCTCTGGAGGATCCCATGAGTGGTCAGTGCCTCCAGGGCTCGTGAGGATCGGTCCAGGGCCTATTAGGGCCCTTAGGCTCGGCCCTCGGTCGGGCTCAGGGCCTGGGTCAGGTGCCTTGACCGACATCCATACTCGGGGTGACCTGACGGACCTCCTAGATTTCTTGGCTACTGGTGGGGGCCTGGTCCCGTACTTGGTCACGTGTCTATGCCTCATGATGTATGGGGCGCTCTCCTTGGCCTCACACGAGTCTTGTATGGTCCTAGGGTCTTTCCCTTGGCTGGAGACCCTAGTGGGGTGTATGAGTACCTGTTCGCAATAGGGCAGATGTGGAGGATCACATCAGAGACTGTTTACATAATCGCTGCCACTTTTAATAACCCTAGTTTTCATAGGCTTTCCACTAGGGGATACGATCATGATGCTAGAAGCTCTAGATCTAGCGGCAGTGAAGGGCATATGTCTTCGCCAATCGTTTCGAGGAGGGGATTCGAGTGGGAATTTGAGGAACTTGCACCGCCTCTCGCGATGGTGAAGAAGAAAGTTTCTGATTGGCTTAACAGCTCTCTCTAGTCAACTGCTCCTTCCTCTTCTTCCTCCAACGATCTCTCCCAACCCCACCCTTCCTCCTCCACCAATTCCATGTCGGCCGCCATTTCTCTCAGTGCCACGATGATCAATGCTAATTTTAAGCCTCCGATTCTCGCCTGACCTCTGATTCTCTGGCTTTGGCGGGCGAAGAAAGAAGATGAAGAGGGTGTCAGATCTGGTTTCGGATCTGGCTTTTATCTGATTGGAGGGAGAAAGAAGCAAGAAGAAGAAGAATGAAGAAGAAGTACAGAAGAAGGAGAATAAAGAATGAGAATGAAGAAGAAGAATAAAGAAAGAGAATAAAGAAGGGAGATAGGCTGAGCAGATCTGAGTAGGCAAGGACTGAGAATCGTGTTGGCACCGATTGCCAGCCTAGAGAGAGAGCCTAAACATTTACTCACGATGACTAATTTAGTCATGGTTTATATGTAAACCGTGACAGGTAAACTGTGACAAATATGTCATTGTTTATAAAAACCGTGACTAATTAGTAACAGTTTATATAACCATGACTAATAAACTGTGAGTAATTTACAATTTTCTTGTAGTGACAACAACTGACAATTCACTTCGTCAAAGTGATTGTTTATCTCTTGCAGTTGCATGTCTATAATAGTGTAAAATACCTCACCCTTAAAGTGATTCAAACATGTCCCCTTGCCCATATGGACCTCGTGGCATATACAACTGAAACGAATCCCACTAGATAGCCGCCCCTTTCTCTCTTTTTAGAGTCTCGTGGACGGACGAAAGAAGGGCAGAAAGTTATAGAACAAGATACTCGTCTCGCGAAGTAGACAGCAAGCAACAGCTTCTCAACCCCCTTTTACTTTCTATTATATATATAATATATATATATATATATATATATATATAAAAAACAAGAGCAAAATCAAGTTGCTTGTTCACTGAAACGCTTAGACTTCCACAACGAACATATACGCCATTGATGTTGGGTAACTTCAATTGATATTGGTCAGAACAAAACTCAACTTCCTCTTGAAAGAGAGTCTCCCATATATTATCTCTCATATCTTGCAATCATCTTTTGGAAATATTCACACGGTGTATAACATTAACAATATCATGGTATTTATCCTGCAAAGCAATAACCAACTCATTTGTGAACGCCAATACATGGATCATCAAATTTAACATAAATGCAAACTCAAAATCTTCAAATTGAATCAACATAGCAGATGCTTGAGTTGTTGCTTTTCTATCTCCTTCAAGATTTCGCAGAATATGAACCAATGTAGAAAAAAGATTTCCAAATTAACCAATGTTGCAAAATGAGATCCCCAACGAATATCACATGGCCTCTCAATACCAATTTCTTGATTTAATTCACGTCTATTGTCCAATTCTCCTAACGTAATAGCCTCTTCAATTTTGTTTGGTTGAGTTTCTAGAATAATGTCTTGTCGTTTACAATATACCCCAACCAAATTGGTCACCATGCCGATAGTAAAAAAGAATACATTGACACCATCATGATTTTAAGCAACAGTAACAAGAGCTAACTGAAGTCGATGCGAAAAACTATGAATATAATATGTAGATGGGATTTCTTCCAAAATTAAAGTCTTCATACTATTAATTTTTCCTTTCATATTGCTAGCTCCATCATAGCCTTGACCCTAACTTTTAGATGCTCAATATGTGTTTAACAAACATTGATTCAATTGTCTTCTTAGGAGACATAACTTTAGTAACACTGTCATGACAAATACCAAGAAACCTCTCAAGAAGACATCCATTTCCATCAACATAGGGTAAAAAAATGCCCATTTGCTCATTCACTAAGACATCTTGAGATTCATATGCTAATATGGCAAAGAATTCATCACTAATATCTTTGGTGATTAACTTAGATAATTCAAGAGACAATGCAAGGACAATATCCTTTTGGAGCATTTCCCAAAACAACACTCTTGACATGTTCTATATCACTAATATAAAACTCCATAAGGGAAAGAAATAGACCCTCTATTAGGTGAATATTGTATCTATTAAATGGAAATCCATACTTTAACAACCAATTTATGCATTTAACTGAAGCCTCTACTTGAACTCGATAATTCTTTTTGGTTTGATCAGATTGCTTATTCAAAGCAATCACAATACTTCGTGATTGCTACATCAAAGCACCACTCATCCTTCAAAAATTTTGTGCACTATTAACACCACCAACATGTTTCTAAAACATATCAAGTTTAGTATGATTAGTGTAACCTTGTCCAAAGAAAGCATCACCTCCTCCTTTCTTTCCAATTTCATGTATGAAAATATAATAATCCAAGCAAAATGCAACAGCTTCTACAATACTATACTCTAGCCACTTA
The DNA here is from genome assembly GCA_034768395.1 of Linum lewisii. Lineage (NCBI taxonomy): Eukaryota > Viridiplantae > Streptophyta > Magnoliopsida > Malpighiales > Linaceae > Linum > Linum lewisii. The sequence continues at coordinate 13,581,996 of CM068298.1, read as the reverse complement.
TATTGATCAAACCAAGAAAAGTTAAAACTTTGCCTCCTATCACTAAAATCCCAAAATTCAAATGAATGTGCACGAGGTTGATAGGGACCTTTCAGAAGGTAAGCTCTTCTGATTCCATCTTGCACATTTAGATGATAAAATGAAAGTTTTTGTCTTAAACCAGAATCGACTTACAGAGATATTGCATTAATCTTCCATTCTTCATAAAGAGAGGGAGAATTCCTTTGAGGGTGTTCTCTCGATTGGACCACTAATGAAGATTGTGCATTTTCGTTGGAGGGAAATTTTATGTTTGCTTGCTTCCATCCGATTCAGTTTTTTCACCGCCGCAAAGTAGCTTTTACTTGCTTGCCTCAATCCAAATTAAGTTTCTTCCACAACCACAAAAGTAGATTTTCAATCCTATAAAAGTATCTATGAAATCCTAGACAAATCCCACATCGATAAAGGACGAGAGAGATCCATGACCTATGAGGAATAATTCAACCTTAACTGCAAGATGCGTTTTGGGGTGTAAGAGAGGAGTTCTTGTATGAACTCTAAAGTTAAACGTGCTTTAGGTGGAGCTGTGTAAAGATGTGTGACCTCCTAGAAAGTCGGCAAGATGCACCCAAAATCAAATTCGTGAAGGCCTAGGCCCAAAACGGACAATATGTTGTCGAAAAAGGTTGGGATGTTACAAGTGGTATTGGAGCCTCCCTCTTGAATGATGGTGTGAAGAAAAACTGAACGAGGTCGTTGAGTCCCTGAGAGGGTGTATTGTGACATCCTAGGAAAATCCCTCATTGACAAAGCACGAGAGAGATCCATGAGCTTAAGTGGAAGAGGCGGTCGAAAATAAAAATAAAATTCAAACCAAAATGTGTGTGTTGGTTTCCATCCTAAACTTTAGCTCCCACAAAGTGGGTTCCAAAAAACTCGAAACCTTACCCATCGTTCTCTCTTCAAACTCTTCCCATTATTCTTTGCTTCATTGACGTCGTTGCTCTCCCCTGAAACTTTCATTTCGTCGCTGTTGCCGCAACTTTTCGAGGGAGCTAGTGGTCGTCGCCGTTGTGGCTTAGTAAGGGAGTCTTCACTGCCATTGTTGTTGCAAAGCAGAGGAATCCCAATCCGAGAGTCTCAATCTGACGCCATTGTTGCTCCATCATAGGTGTATTCTTGGTTTGTTACTTTGTTGCCACGTCGGCCTTCCACTCTTATCGTTGTTTCCCTCTTGGTCAAACACAAACTTTGTAATGTTTTGATGACCATCAGATATGCCCTTTTTTTGTCCATCGATGATTAATGATTTTTACAATATAATCTGTCATTTGTCATTTGTTGTTGTTTTTTACATGGAGACAAGAGATATGATGTGTTGTTGTTTGCTTTGTGTTCTTGATCAAACACTCAAAACTCACTACTTGTTGACACCTATTCTTTGTTCATTAAGGTTGTTGATTTCATGGCTATTTTGGTAAAACGCCTAGGCAAGCTAGGCGCTAGGCAGAGGCTCACCGCTAGCCTATTGCCTTCTTGATCACTGCGTAAGATACTCATTCGTTATGTAAGACTTACATAATCATAGTTATTTCTTACGTAAAATATAAAATTAAGATTGTTACGTAAGAGAAATTGTGGTTACGTAAGCCTTACGAAACCAATGTATTTCATACGTAAACAATAAAATTAAGCTTGTTACGTAAGACAAAATGTCGTTACGTAAACCTTACGTAACAATCATTTACAACTGTTACGTAAGATACTCATCTGTTACGTAAAACTTATGTAACCACCATTGTTTCTTACATAAAATATAAAATTAACCTTGTTACGTAAGACAAACAGTCGTTACATATGACTTACGTAACAATGATTTACAACTGTTACGTAAGGCTTACATAATAATCATTTACAACTGTTACATAAGATAAATTGTGGTTACGTAAGGCTTACGTAACAACAGTTACTTCTTACATAACATGATCTGCTAAACCTATTATAGCAGGTTAATAATTGCAAATTATCATAACTTGAAGTCGTGATAGGAGTTTGACTCCATGAATATATGACATGCAAATATGGAAGTTGGTTTCAGTTACTCATTTCAAATTCAAAAATTCTCCTCCTTGCAAATCAAAGAAAGGTAGGTGTAAAATGGTTGAAAAAGGTTTGCTAGTGGAAGAAGTATTGTTTTCAATTTGGGCCACTAGAAGCCACGTGGGTCGTGGAGGGGAATGACAAACCAATTAATATTATCATCATATAATAGAACAAAGTTGATTATTATCATATTAATATTATTTTTGGTACTGTCTAAAAATCAAATGCTTTAATACTAGGCCAAGCTGAGAAATGGTGAGAACTGAAAAAGCTATATATAAAATTCAACAAGGGGGAGAACCGAGAGAAGAGAAGAGAAGAATCTGTGTATGAGGACAAATAGAACAACTCTTTCACTAAGTTACAATTTTGGACATTAAAAGTGTTATTTTATTATGCACGATAAAGCTATTTACTCCCTTTTTCCAAGCTTTGGGAGTCCTCTCAACATATATTTTCCTTGGTTTAATTCCGGTGACAATGACTATTTTTGTTACATTCAATGCAACAATAAATTTTCATTGTTAGATTTTAGTTTATTTAATCTAATAATCTCACATTTTTATTTATAACTCCAAATTATTTTAGTTTAATGAAGTTTTTATATCATCACCGAAAAATTCTCTGACAAATTTCTCAAGGACGTGAGCCTCTGTTGATGATTTTCTGTTCACAATTAGACTAACTGTTCATCTCATCTCACCCCCTTTAAAAATCTTTCTGCAAAAACTATATTATTATTTCTCACAAATTACCACGCAGATAGTCGTACTGTGTGTATGTGGTCTGTACGAACTATATACACTTTGTATTAGTGTACATTATGTATTTGTCGTAAGCGTAATATTTATGTTTTTATATTTTATATTGTGTTTGTACAAGTTGTATACACATTTTTACGGGAGTTGTGCACTTTGTATTTATTTTTGTATAGTTTTTAAGCTGTCTATACAAATTGTATACACTTTGTATGTAATTGTACTATGACATCCTAGGAAAATCTCAAATCGACAAAGTACGAGAAAGATCCATGGGCTATGAGGAATAGTTCAACCTTAACTAACAAGACGCGTTTTCGGGTGTAGTGGTGGGGCTTTGATCTTGAGAGGAGGAGGTCATGGGTTCGAATCCAACCAACACCCAAAAAACAAATCTGTGACGGCTTCGACCCAAAGCGGAGAATATCTTGTCAGAAAAGAATGAGATGTTACAAGTGGTATCAGAGCCTCTTCGCGTCCCTTTTAAACGATAGTGGGGCAAACCTTGTTACACCCCGAATCTCGGAACTAAATTTTTTTTCCATACGTTTGAGAAACTTTACGTTTAAATGATTTCAAGACGGATTTATTTCACCAATGGAGGCAGAGCGAGAGGTTAAGCGACCGACTCGACTCTTGCGGACCTGAGTTTGACTCGGATTGGACGCACGACCTTCCCGCTAAAATTTTGGTCATCTATGCCTAGGGCTGTTGACGAACCAAGCTGCTCGTGTTCGGCTCGGCGTTCGGCTCGGAAAAAGCTCGCCCGTGACTCGGCTCGAAACGAACCGAGCCAGCTCGCGAGCCGGCTCGTTTATTAACGAGCCGAGCTCGAGCTCATGCCTGCTCGGCTCGGCTGGCTCGCGAGCCAGCTCGGTTCGTTGGCTCGAACACTGCAGCTCGCGAGCTGGCTCGTTAGAGCTCGTTACACGGCTCGCGAGCTGGCTCGAGAATGGCTCGTGAGCTGGCTCGATAAAGTAGCTCGCGAGCTAGCTCGATTTTGGAGCTCGCGAGCTAGCTCGATTGAAGAGTTCGCGAGCTGACTCGATTAGCTCGTGAAATGGCTCGATTTTGGCTCATGAAATGGTTTGTTAGATGGTACTTGCTACTCGGATAACCGTAGTAATTCTAGAATCGAACTGGAATAGTAGTTTGATCTTAGAGAGACAGACAAAATGTACAAAAAAAGTACATTAAACCCTAAACCCTAAACCCTAAACACTAAACACTAAACACTAAACACTAAACTCTAAGCTCTAAACCCTAAACCCTAAACCCTAAACCCTAAATACTAAACACTCAACACTAAACACTAAACTCTAAGCTCTAAACCCTAAACCCTAAACCCTAAACCCTAAATACTAAACACTCAACACTCAACACTAAACTCTAAACCCTAAACCCTAAACCCTAACAAATTGGTCATACGATAGACGTTTTGACCGTAAACTATAAAGTATAATTCACTAAAGCATACTAATACTAAAACTATAAACACTCAACACTAAACACTAAACTCTAAGCTCTAAACCCTAAACCCTAAACCCTAAACCCTAAATACTAAACACTCAACACTAAACACTAAACTCTAAACCCTAAACCCTAAACCCTAACAAATTGGTCATACGATAGACGTTTTGACCGTAAACTATAAAGTATAATTCACTAAAGCATACTAATACTAAAACTATAAATTATAAATGTTTTGTGTTCTTGGTTCTTACTTCTTAGTTCTTACTTCTTACTTCACAATTAGGGTGTTACCGACACTAAATGAGCAGCGGTAATTAAATAAAAATAATTGTATATTCTAAAATTTAATCCTACAAATACTCAATTATGTAAATCTTGCAAACTCTTTGTTAAGTTAACATATATTAATTTTACTTTATTCAATTTCATCTCTTATAAAGTATAATTCACTAAAGCATACTACGAGAAACAATGTTATATTACGAACTTATAGTATAATTCACTAAAGCATACTATAATAAACAATGTTATATTACGAACTTACTCATTTTTCTGAATTATTACTTATCATTAATTTGTAGGCATACTCAAAAATCAAAATGAATATTATTGTTTACAAGATCCAGAATTTTTTTTAAAAAATCGAGCCAAAACCGAACCATTTCATGAGCCAAAATCGAGCCATTTCACGAGCTAATCGAGTCAGCTCGCGAACTCTTCAATCGAGCTAGCTCGCGAGCTCCAAAATCGAGCTAGCTCGCGAGCTACTTTATCGAGCCAGCTCACGAGCCATTAACGAGCTCGAGCTCGTGTAGGCTCGTTAACGAGCCTTAACGAGCTCGAGCTCGTGTAGGCTCGTTAACGAGCCTTAACGAGCTCGAGCTCGTGTAGGCTCGTTAACGAGCTAGCTTCGAGCCGAGTCGAGCCGAGCTCGAGCCAAGAAAAGTTTGGTCGAGCCGAGCTCGAGCTCGAGTGTGAAAGCTCGACACGAGCTCGAGCCGAGCTCGAGCCAGCATTCAAACCTCACGAGCCGAGCTCGAGCTGGGCAAAGCTCGGCTCGACTCGGCTCGTCAGCACCCCTATCTATGCCCGTATTTATTTAACCCCGGTATAGTATGAAGTGTTCAATGCGGTAGTCCTCGTTAATCAAATGGTTTTATAATTTGGTTAAGTCGGATTCCAAAGGAAGGCGGGTAAGGGTTAATGGAACACGTTTGCATGGAAGTCAAGAATTTTGCTTGGCCGAGTTGGTCGAGGAACTGAACCAACAACCTAAAGGCCACAGGTTGAAGTCCCTGCTCCAACAAATCCTTTATTTTTTATTAGTTTTCAGTCTTTCTTCAAAACGACGTAGTTTTGATAGATGATGACATCATAGTGACGTCACCCCCACATCAGCATCTCCTTCTCCAATTTGCAGCCGCCACCGCTTCTCTGTTTCAAGCATGCCCAATCCTTCATATAATGGATGTTTGTCGGGTTTTGATGATTGTAAATCATCACCACGTGAATTCCGACCCCTCCAGCTCCATTATTGGCCTGAATATCGCCAAAACGAAGCTACTGTCGACCACACTAATAAATGATCTTTCACTCCTTTCTTTCTCGTGACCTTGACTTTTGGGGTACTCCAGAAGGCATCGAGAGGCTTATGAGTCGGCTATAAAAGCCAATAAGCCTTCGACTTTGAGTCACGGAACCTCACCGTCGTAGCTCCGACGAGAGTTGCGGCGGAGCATTCCAAGCATGTCCAACCCTTCGAAAATATAAACCCGACATCGTCTTAAGCATGGAAATCTTTTCCAACCTTCAAAAGGTAGTTTCGTGCGAGAATTAGGGGAATCCGAGCTTCACCGAAGCTTCATCGAAGCTTCACCAAAAAAGGAGGGAATTGTTTCCTGCAAATTGAAGAAGAAGATGGAATAGTTGCAGTTTGGTCACCCAAGTCTCTATGTCACAGTTCAGTCCTCCAATTTAATTTAATTACTATCGTGGTCCAAGCCTATTAGTCTTTGACAGTTTGGCCCCTCATATATTCTATTCTCTTAGTTTAATCCTAAACTCTAAATGGTGACAGATTTGGCCCAACTAACTTTCAAGTTAGTACAATTTGGCCCGGGAGTTACGACGGTTCGTTAACTCCTTATTTCCATCCGATTCAAGCTACGGAACTGATTTCCAAGTCAACCGACTCGATTTATAGGTGGGTTGGTTCAAGGGGGTAAATTCCTAATATTTTTATTAGTTAATCTACATTTCATTAACTAAAATTGTTTAATTAAGTATTCCCATTCCCATTTATTTTGGAAATAAGCTCCGGTAATCACCCTAACACGGAACATTGGATTTATCGGATGAATAGAAGTGTTGGATTATTGGATAAGTGTTATACTCCTTAGGGAATATTAATTCATTAGTATGACGTAATAATTGTTATGATATTATTACGAGGACTTATATATCACCCATAACTCCTATTCAAATCAGCTATCTTCCGAGGGTTAGATTTAACTCGGAATAAGATCGCTTGTGAAACGATGTGGCTTCGATTGCTTTGGTGGCTAATTAAACCAATGGATGACGTGATGGATTGTTAAATCCATATAAACTATAAATCTATTACTTGTAGGTACTATAATACCTTGATGATTTGGATGACTAACTGTTGTTTGTTGGTTGTTTAGAATAATGAGCGACGCGGATCCTCATTAATTCCGGTTTATAAAGTTATGATGCCTAAGGTTAGAGGGAATTAAGTAGTCCGATTGACTCCCCTACTTGGCTGGAAATTAAGACGGAAAGTCTTGGTTTTGACAACAAGGTGTCGTTTCTACGGAAAGTTCTATCTTTCCGGAACCGTCGGTTTTATACCTAATTATGTTTGATTCGACTATGGTTAAATCGTGATGTTATCTGATGATGTTTCCACCTTGTGTATACAGGTGGAAAGTAAAGCCTCACTAGCTAGTCCTCCGCCGGGAACATCGATGGATACGGGTTCCTACCGAGTGATGGAAGTTGGGTATTGTTAGCCCCAATCGATTCACGGTAGATGAGTACAGATAGCCTCGACCGGATGATGGGACTTGGGTATTGTGAGCCCCAATCGATTCATGGTAGTCGGGAAGAATAGCGACTCTTGCGAAGTCCCTATTACAGGCTCAGGAGTAAGCCTTATCGATGATGGAGTAGAGGTTAGCTAGGCGGGAAGAGGGGATGCCCTATTGTTTAATGAAAGTTGATCGAGTTGATCTCGATGTTGTGCGGTACTATTAGAATAGTTCATGGGATGTCATAATGACTTGTGATTATGTGTGTTAATGTCTCACATATAAGTCATGATTGGGATGTTGGATTAATATTCCTTGTGACAAGTCATTCGATAGATGGTAACTGTAATATTCGTTACGGAAGGATGATTGTGGAATTACTGGTTTGCGATGTTAATTCCATTAAATGTGTTTATTCATGTTTATACGGAATAATCATGATAATGGACTGACCCCGAGCCACCCACCAGTTTTGCAGGAATATCCTGGACAAGCAACGGGCCACCAGAGTTTCTTAAGGCGTGCCGGAGCAGTGGATCATGAGACGGTGTAATGGCGACTTGGAGAATTGCTCTCAAGTCGTTGGGCCCAATTCCGCTGTAAATGTTTTGACGGTTAATACCCTATTTTTATGGTTGGTTTGAAAGTAGTTGGTCAAAGTTGTATTTTTTAACCTTTGAGTCATCGTCTGTCCCGGGACAAGTTGTCGTTTTACGTTTCATAAAATTGGGGTGTTACATTTTGGTATCAGAGCCGGCTTCCTCCTGTTTCTCGGGTTACCAGGAAACACTGGAAGATCGGTCTGGTGCTGGAGTTATTCTGGTGATTTTAAAAGAAAAAGGGTATTAAGTTTTGATGGATTTTAAACCAAGGTTTAAAAGTGAAATGTTTTTCACAGGCACCGGTCTCAGATCCCTACATCATGGCACCGACACAGAAACCTCCACGGTGAGACGTTCTTGAGTTCTATAACTAACGTTGTTGAAATAATCCGTTATTATGACAAATGGTGGGTGTGGCTGATATAGATGTTACAGGATTAAAGTAAGAATTTATTTGCTTACCACGCGAATGATAAGGGTTCCGACAAGGATACAAACAACGGCAAGGACTGCTAAGGAAGTTTTGTAGGTAACTTCTATGTTTCCATTACGAAAACCACTATTAGCCTTATTCCTGACGGAAGATGCAGATGACGCAGCAGTATCGGGAATAGTCTCTCCTGAAATTGCCTGTCTTTCACTTCCGAAGGTACGCTCGTAGATGTTTAATTTTCGTAAGAGACCGTTGAAAAGTAATTACAATGGTTGTTCATCTTCTGCCACAGACCAGGGCGATAGATGAGTTTCTCTCTGGTTAGTTTTAAATAATAGTCGAAACTCGTAGAGCACTTTTAACTTACCAAGCGACGTCTTTTGCAGCTAAAGAACCTTCGCCCTGGATTTTCTTCCGTCAAAGATGTTGTTATAATCGTGGCTTCCCCACACTGGCAAATGGGAAGCGTAGCCATTTCTTTGATATGAAAGCGATGAATGAGGTTTTTCTTTTCTAACCTCTGTTGTGTTATCCAAACGTTCCGTTACCGTCTATTTAAAGGGACGATCCCTATCCACCTAGCCCTTGACTTATTGGACCCCTTTTCTTTGTCCATGCGTGCCGACATGAAATGAGTGGTGTCACCATTATTGTGACCACACCCTTCTCGAATCTGGCTCCCATAAAAAACTGGGTTTCGAAAACTTGACCACCATCACCATCTCTTTCGCTTTCCCTCCCTTGCTTAGTAAACTCTCTCAATTCTGGGAATGTGCTATCGAGAGGATGGCAGTGTGCGTGACGTGGGATTTGTAATCTTTGCCTTGATCATCCTGTGTGGTCAAATTTTCGTTATCTGGAAGCTGATGTCAGAGACAGCTGAGGAACGACGTCGGGAACTCGATCGCAAGAACTTGCATGATGAGTAGATCGCTTTGATTTCGCACAACTGTTGTTGTGGTAACTCATGTTTTAAGTTGTGATCTTGCATTTTGAGTTAGTTTTTTTAAGGGAATAACTGGTTTGAATGTCTAAAGGTGGAAGAGAAGTAGAAAATTATTATTATTAAGAAGGAACTGGGTACATGAACTGGTAATACAAAACGGCCATTCGGGTCGCGTCATTTTAGAACTAACTCCGTGAAAGATCCACTAACTCGATCGGACACTCTCGCTTCTTTCCCTTGTCAACCTCCAGTATCTTACTTGTCGTTTCCTGAATCCCGTCCCTAAACCGTTTCTTTCCACAGCAAATCTTGACTGTTCCCGTTTGGTCCGGTCTTCCTCTGATGGCAACTCCTGTCTGCGCAACATGAGCCATGTTAAGCGGAAAGCACCTGCCTATTTTTTGTACAGAGAGAAAAGGGTTTCCGTAATGGTCAAAAATTGTACACCATCCTCCCTTAAAATGGAAGGAAAAAATCAGTTCCATAAGCTGGCTCATGCTGATGAAACTACCGGCAATGTTAGACATCAGTAACACGTCCGGTATGATCAAAGGACCCAACCTAACGGAACCCTTCCCTTTGGACTTTGCCTTGGAACCCCTTCCAAAGGAAACGAGTTGGTTAAAGCTACGATCTAGAGAAATGAAAGAGTTTTCATAATTTCATGAATAAGGTTGCACACTTAGCTTGCACTTGCACACACGGATGGGGATGGAGAGCAAGATTTCAAACTTGTGGTCGATGACTGTAGTGTGCATATAATAAATAAAAATAAAATAAAATATGTACAATAATGTGAAGGCGAATAAGTCCAACCAGAAACAACACAAGTCTCCCTAGATTCTCCACACACACACCCCAATTTCAAACATGAACCAGCTACTACTTCAATCTGACAAAATGACGATGATTTATGTTTTGAAAAATTTAATGTCAATTGTCAACACTAACTAGTAGTTATTTAAATCTACATACTCACTCTTGGAATAATACAAAATTATTGTTTTACTTACTGCTCCTTGTTATGGTATACACACGTGGTATATGATTCCCAATGCAACAACAATGTTCACCGTTTCGACCACGCTATCTTCTTCCCATGTTTCTTTCCCTTCTTCACATTTTCCAAATTAATAAACCCCCCAAAATTAAATGATCACTTTGTATATTATATATTCTTATACAATCACTTTGTTTATCAATCAAACACCATCTCTTAAACGTTCTAGAAACTCTGACACTTGATCAAAAATCAATTCGCGGAGCGATCAAAATCCCTGAAGGACAATTGAAACGAAATCAATGATTAGAAGTGTGGCATTAGCCCTAGACTGCCTTGTGGATCTTTTTACTTTGTCCGACTAGGTACATGCCGTAGGAGAAAGCCCTCAAGGCAATGAGGACTATGGTGACGGCCCTAGGACCTTTGGCGGGATCCTCCAAGTGTATCTTCCCCTATTTGGTGCGCCAATTGTTCGTGCCTGGTCGCCTAGCCCTCGTCATCTAGGTGGGCTCAGAGTCACCTCGTGAGAAGAGTGGGGGGGTTCATTCGTTATTCTACCTAGAACTCACCTCCCGATCTTGGCCTGGTGGTTCAAACATATTAATCAATTATCCAAGTAAATATTATCCTGTCTGCTACATTTACCTAAATTTATCAAACTTGGTTCTTTTATTTGTTAGAGTCTTAATTTGCACAACAATTCACATCCCACCTCGAACGTTGTCAGATCCTTTAACATTGGTCAATGCGATGTTTTAATCAAATAAATAAATTGAAAATGTCAACATTGAATTTGTGGAAACAATATTAGTATTTAATCAAAATTATTATTACTGCGCACTTAGAACAATAGCGAGATGGACAAACATAGAACTTGTAATTCATTTAAGATCGAAATGCAGTAAACAAAGATATAATTGTAATTAATGACGATATTAATACCCTTCTATGTACTATTCTCACTTTCTCATGCCTCAACAAATCCACATATCTATAGAGTAGACTAGAACCGTTGGGATACTGACACGTGACGCCTCCTAATTTGCGGAGAGACGATTGAGATGAGTCCACCGAGTGGGGCCGCATCTTAGACCTGTAAACCATCTCATCGTATGGCCTTCTGTAGAACTTCAAAAACGGGAGGAATGATTCCCTTGACCTCTCAGCCTTGTTACCGCCGGCGACGTGGAAGTCTCTCTTGAAGAACAACGCAGGCGATTGTAGGAAGGAAGGACGTGGGGTCCGCGGGTGACAGACCTTGACGGCATCGGCAGAGCTTGTTACTCGCTGCGGCATGGGAGTTGAAGGAAAGAATCCTTTCTTGGCCGACCGGGCAGCGGCGCCGGAGTAACCATAGTGGCTGCTCCCGCCAATGCTTCCAGGTGGCGTTCTTGCAATAGGTGACGCAAATGAGTAGGAACGAGCATTGAGCTGAGAGATCAACGCGGGGCCCAAATTAGAGTGGCTGTCTTTAGTGGTTGGTCCAACTTTGGAAGCTGACGTATCTCCTAAGGATAGGTACCATGGCTTGACGGAGTCAAAATGGTGGGACACTGTAAAGGAAAAGCGAGAAGAGGAGCATGAGCTGATCTTGGCCGTTGATGGATCGAATCGTAGGGATGCAGCTCGTGGGTAGGAGGTGAAGTCGTTAAACTCCAGGGACTCTTCCAAGTCAAGAGATGACACTACTGTGATGGCCGTTGATAGCTCCACAAATGGACGAACACCCTGAAATTTGAATAGGAAAGCTGTGTAAGACTTTCAGACTTGGAATAGTTTGAATTTTGAAGGAAACGGGAAGAAAAAACTGAAAAAGTGTACATTAAAATGTTTTTGAAAATTAAATATCATAATAGAATCTTTTGTGAGGGTGAAACTGGAGACAAATCAATGTAGTGGGGAAATGATAATAAATCAAAATTATACTTTAGAAGCATGGGGCAATAAATTAATAGAAAAAGGTAATTAAGGTGATTAATGACCTTCCAAAGGTAAGAGAAAAGGGAAGGTGGGTCGATGACAAAAGCTGTGTGAAGCCTGCTTGGGTAATACTCGGCCACAATTTTCAGTGTTGGGAGCAATAAATTCATGAAAGCAGATCCTGATCTGAAAAAGCCTGCAACCAACCAATATAACAAGGGAATTAATTAAAATTAGAAAAATCCCTATTATCGGAAAAGCAAATACAATTAAAGCCTCCATTAGCAAACTTTACTTTTGTATTAGTAATTGCATAGCAGAAGAGGCAGAGAGAACAAACTAAAGTGGGAATCGTGAGTAGTTGGGTCGGAAAGAAGAAAGGACCAATTCTAGTACAACAAAATCCTTTCTCTTTTAATAAAATATAAAATAAAATAAAACAAAAGAATTTTAATTAAAAGTAGACACTAAACTTGTAGTGTGTGTAAAAGGACCAATTCTAGCATACTACTGGTATATACGGAAAGTAAAAGAGAAAACGTATAGGTCCAATTCCCGATAATGCCCCTCTTCTCTGTGAAGAAGTAGTAGACCAATTACACAGCAATGAACACCTATATATTGTGACCACTTTTGGAATAACAACAAACTCAAATTCTCTTGCCGGCTTCAACAACTTTGCTACTTCATTTAATGTCTCTCCATAGCTCTACCTAAATACAATGCTTTACTGGCGTGCTTGGGGAGCAAAATTAAAAAGTGAGTATTCCTCTTTTCTTTTCAATTTAATTGGTTTCTTGTAGCATGCGCTTGCTAATTAAAGACAACTTAATTGTAAATCAAGATTAAGTGAAAGTATATAGTAGTAGTATCTTACTTGCGTCAAATAGGAGAACAAATTGTTCCACGTTCTTAGCCATACTACTGATTGCTACCTCCAGCGTGAACACCATGAAACGACTGAATCTGGATTATATTTAATCAACATGCCACAATATTTCCCTTAGTTTTTTATTTTTTATTTTTAGGCGGGCTTATAGAAAACAACAACAATAATAATAATAATATGCTAAAAACTTACTGTTTCTGGGAACGAAACTTGTGGTAGTCTTGCTTAATGCGGAACATCTGACAAAATTAAATTTTAATTAAATGCTGAAGATGGAGAGTATAATTAATAAAAGAGAATCAAGTAATTAAGTAAGTAGAGTTAATTACCACAACGGGCCTGGATTCATCGTCGTGTCCAGCCACATAAGCAGCACCTTCCGCTAGCTCAGCCGAAAACTCGTCTGCTATCAAATGCTCTGAACATCCAAAATTACAAACAAATTAAAAAGATAAAGATAAACAAATTATTATAAGTCTTTGGCTGTTTTTATATTGTAATTGTAAAATTGGTGGGTCAAATGATTACAAAAACTGAGCATAAGTTACTTTAACGTCGAAATTCCAAGTTACTATTTCAAATAAAAAAGAAAGAAAAGTGGGACAGAGATTCCATTCTTAACCAAAGAACAAAAAGTAAGTGTATAAACAAGAGAAGACAATAACTTTATAATTAACTAAAAAAAAGAACAAGTTAGGAAGCTAAGAGGAAATTAATGGTGGTACCAATGGAGATGGAATGCCTCCAAGAAAGACAAGCCCTTAATGACTTTGCAGCCTTCTTCACATTTTCCCCTTTAGATTTCAGAAACCTTTCCACACAACTCTTGCTACAGTATTTCTCCTGTAACGTTATTACATTGTTCATTACGATCACAACACTAGAGTATAATAGTATATAGCAGCTAGAAATGAAAAAGAGGAGAGAAGAAGGTTCTATGAATAATGAATGTGTCGTGCCGTACGTACCTGTCTGAGAGTGAGCTGAGATTGCTTTCGGAGGAGGTTTAGAACTGCTTCAACTTTTCCTCCTCCTCCTCCGCCGCCGGCACATGGTGTCTGAGTGTGTGTAGGTGAAGGTGGAGAGAGTTGTTTCTTGCCCATTTCGAGAAAAACACAGTGAATGGAAATCTCTCGAACAGACTTCTGCTTTACGCTATACCCTTTCTTATATATATAGAGAGAGAGAGAGTGAGTTAGTGTGTGTGTGAAGAGTTTGAGTTGTGAGTCTGTGAGTCTGTGAGTCTGTGAGAAGATAGAGTGAAGGAAAAGGAGAGGGATTTATTTATATGATGCAGAAAAAACGAGAGGTTGTTACTTGTAACGCCGTTATAAAGCCAAGAGAGCGAATAAAGTAAAAGTAGCCAGCCAGTTTTTAAAATATATATATAACGGGATAAATTTTTCAACGCAGATAATCATAATAAAAAAAAAATAAGAATATAATAGTGAAAATTTGAGTTTTATTTGAATTTTGAAGTCAATGATGAAAGATTACTACATAGTTTTGTTTTTTTGTTTTGTTTTGTTTAGTATGATGGGATATCACTCACCATGACACACAACGGCTGATGTTCTCTTTTAAAAAGATAATAATAATATTGCCCCTTTACTTGTTTCTATTTTCATGACAAAAGTATCATTTGGTCCAAGGATATGTTCATCTCATTCAAATGTTGATATTATCAGAGGAGAATTGTGTAATATCATTGTTTTTAGGTGTTTCTTATTTGAATAAGAGGAATGGACCAAAACATTCTCATTTTCAATATATCTACAAACATTTTAGACTTTTTCTAATTGCCACCTAGGATTCTCCATGCTTCTCCTTAATTGTAGGAAGGTAACCAACCAATGAATTTTAATTTATTTTATTTTGAATAAAATATTTTATTTATTATAAAAGTGATAAATCTTAAGCAACTATGAGACTTAAACCCACAACCTCAAGGATCAAAGTATCATGATTTACCAACTAAGCTACACAAACTAATTTATAATTATATGGAAACATTAAAGCATATTGCTTCTCGACATTTTGTTGTACAAATTGAAGCATATTTCACCCTTAATGATTTGCAAATTCATTAATTTTATGATAACCAACACTTTATTGTAGAAATACACTAACAAGTTAAATAAAGAGTATAGTGAAAAAAATTGGTAATAATTCATGCATATAGTTTATTGACAGATGATGATGCTTTTGTTTAAATCGGGCTTTGTGTTGATATTTAATTAAGTGGGGACTAAAATGAAATAATTTATTTTTCTGCCACTTATAATATCTTACATTGTATACTCAAACACTTTACTTACCACCCTATGTATGCATATATAACACTAACATGTTTACACACATGACGATAATTGTGAGAATGAAACATATAAACTTGATATTGATTGAATAGTTCATATATGTTTGTAGATGTATTTGCTCACATGATTTCTTGAAAGACATTGAAGGTAACTGCCAGTCGTAGATTACTTAAAAATTAAAGCACATCATATATATGTGTTAAAGACATTCAAGCTAACTAAGTTATTGATTAATTTGGTCAACATCAAGTTGTATAAATTAAAAATTATGAATATTTAGGAGAAATATTTTTTAGATAAATATATCTATTAAGCTAGAGAAATTTGGTGAAATAAGGTTGTACCTTAATAAGGGTAATGGTAACTAAGGTCAAGAGTGTGTAATAATCTGAGTCATGAGATCTTAACTAAAGGAGGTTATAAGTCATTTACTATTAACAAATTCAGTGTGTTAATCGAGTTGAGTCAATTTGAATTGAGCATATTTGTCAAACCTAAATATATTCATAAAATGATTTTTACCATAGTCAACTAAGTTTTAACAAACCAAATTTATGGTTTCATTTCTCAAAATTATTATTTTTGGATAGTGTTGGTTTTTTGTAGTCTCAACTTTATTTGTTTGCAAATATTTCAAGAGAATTACAATTTTCGTTTTCCATTTTCCTTAAATTATGAATATTTAAAATAAGTATTTGTCAATTAATATATCTATTGAGCTAGAGAAAATTGGAGAAATAAGATTGTATCTTAATAAGAGCAATGACCAGTGAGGTCACGAGTGTGTAATAGTATTAGTTATGGAAAGTACTTATTTTAAGTTTTAACGGGTCAATTGAGGTTTCATTTCTCAAAATGATTTTTATATACAGTATTGGGTTTTTAGTCTCCATTTTATCTGTTTGCAAATGTTTTGAGCGAGTTGCAATTTCATTTTCTTTTTATCTCGAACTTACTTCTGTTAGTAACTCAAATATTTTTTATATTTTTTTGAAGTTGTATTGGTTAAGGAGACATCATTAATTTAAAATATTTGTTTAGAAGAAGTATAAACTTAAAAAAAATTGAGTTGCATAAATTTAAAAAATTATGAATATTTAAGAGAAGTATTTGTCAATTAATATATCTATTGAGCTAGAGAAAATTGGAGAAATAAGATTGTACTTTAATAAGAGCAATGACTAGTGAGGTCACGAGTGTGTAATAGTAATATTAGTCATAGGAAAGTGGGTTACAAGTCATTTACTATTAACAAATTCATAATATTGATCGACTCGAGGTAGGTTGGATTAGGCATATTTCATCAAACATAGATATATTCATGTAACATGATCCTTATTTTCATATTCTTCTAAGTTTTAACGGGTCAATTGAGGTTTCATTTCTCAAAATAATTTTTATATACAGTTTTGGGTTTTTAGTCTCCACTTTATTTGTTTGCAAATGTTTTAAGAGAGTTTCAATTTCGTTTTCTTTTTGTCTCGAGGTTACTTTTGTTGGTAAATCAAATATTTTGTTATAGTTTTTTGAAGTTATATTGTTTAAGAAGACATCATTAATTTAAAAAGTTTGTTTATAAGAAGTATGAACTAAAAAAAATGAGTTGCATAAATTTAAAAAATTATGAATATTTAAGAGAAGTATTTTTCAATTAATATATCTATTGTGCTAGAGAAAATTGGAGAAATAAGATTATACGTTAATAAGAGCAATGACCCGTGAGGTCACGAGTGTGTAATAGTATTAGTCGTGGGAAAGTGGGTTACAAGTCAATTACTATTAACAAATTCATAGTATTGATCGAGTTGAGTAAGGTTGTATTGAGCATATTTCATCAAACCTAAATATATCCATGTAACATGATTCTTATTTTCATATTCTTTTCAGTTTTAACGGGTTAGTTGATGTTTCATTACTCGAAATGATTTGTTTATACAATGTTGGGTATTTAGTCTCCTCTAATTTTTTTAATGTTTTAAGAGAGTTGCAATTTCATTTTCTATTTGTCTCGAACTTACTTTTGTTGGTAAATCAAATATTTTGTTAATTTTTTAAGTTATATTCGTTTTGAAGATATCATTCATTTGAAAAGTTTGTTTAAAAGAAGTATAAATTAAAAAAAAAATAGTTGCATAAATTTAAAAAATTATGAATATTTAAGAGAGGTATTTGCCAATTAATATATGATATATCTATTGAGCTAGAGATTTTTTTATGAATTATTGAGCTAAAGAAAATTGGAGAACTAAGATTGTACTTTAGTAAGAGCAGACCAGTGAGGTCATGAGTGTGTGATCGTAAGTAAAGTGTGAGTTACAAATCATTTACTATTTAATAATTTAGAGTATTGATCGAATTGAGTCAAATTTAATTAGGCATATTTCATCAAACCTAAATATATTAAAAATGATCCTTATTTTCATATTATTCTAAGTTCTAACGGGCCAGTTGAGGTTCCATTCCTCAAAATAAATTTCTTATTGATAGTATTGGGTTTTTTAGTCTCTACTCTATTTGTTTGCAAATGCTTCGAGGGAGATGCAGTTACATTTTCTATTTGTCTCGAACTTACTTTTGTTGGTAAATCAAATATTTTGTTACAAATATTTTGAAGTCATATTGGTTTAGAAGACATCATTCATTTGAAAAGTTTGTTATAATTTTTTATATTTTTTCTCCTTTGCAATGATCATAAATGGACGTACTTCATTTTAGCATGTAAGTTAACTTCATTAATTTTAAAATATTCTAAAATTAATCACAATATTACATTTAAATATTATGTGTATTTCGGTACTATATAAAACATTATCTAGATATTTTATATTTTTTACTTTAATAACTATTTAACTTCTCAATTAAGTAAGACGTTAATTATTTTGATTCATTGAGTTTTAGTTTAATTTTAATCCCGATATTTCAAAATTTTAGTTGGTTTATAGTTTTCTAAACATACATTTAAATCTCTCAATATACAAGATTGTTCTTCATTTACTAATTATATTAAATAAACAACCGAAATATCACATATCGGCCAACGGGCCGAAAAAAATGCTAGTATAATTATATTATATTGCATAAATTTCTCTCAAGAAGACATAAGAGGACTTTTTTTCCTCAAAAAATTTTATATAAATTCAATTCTCAATATAGAGTGTTGTGAAATTTAATTTTCACTATAGGGTAAATTATATTTGTAATTTATTTGTTTATAATTCATTTAATCCAGGAACATATAATTTTTTTTATGAATAATTATGTTTTATTCATCAGGCCCGTGGGCTTGCCAACAAAGCATCTCAATCTCACAAAACAACCCCTTCAACAAACTAAAACATACAATCAACAAATCTTAACCAAGCCTACTACAATAACAACTTGTCTAACTCCTCTCAACTGAACAGGAACATCATGCTTGTCCCTTAACATATTTTTGATATTTTGTACCATATCCTCTGCCGAAACTCCAGCCTCTCCTGCATTCTTTGCACATCTACAATACCAAATCTCAGCAATGATCGCCCTCCAAGTAACTCTCCCCACTTTATCTGCATCAGAGTCTCTTGCAAATCTTTTACTTTTGTTATCCAACTCTTCTTCCCAAGTAGCCTTTGACTCATATCCTTTCACAAGCTCTTTCCTTACATGGCAAACATAGGGGCAATGCATAAAATGTGTTCCAAATCATCTACCCGCTCATCACAAAGGAAACAATTAACATCCCTAACCATCCCTAGTGAGCTATATCATTGTTAGTGACAACGTTATTCGTTGCAGCAAGCCAAGATATGGAGTTATGTTTAGGAATACTTGGACCTTTCCAAACTGCATTATACCATTTCACTTGACTTTTCATCTGCCGTATCGATTGCCAAACTCATGATAATTTTTTTATCTTAAATAAAGTAAAATTCGAGTCGACGCCAATTAAATAATTTCGGGTACGAATAATAATTTACTATTTTAAATAATATTTTGGGAAATATTCATTATTTTCTTCCGAATTTAGATTATGTTTCAACTTGATGGGTTGGACCGAATAAAAGTGATAGACCCTGCACGCACGATCATGGGCCTAGAGCTCAGCGATTAGAAATCTGCCCAATGATCACGACCCACCAGTTGTCCCAGAAGTGAATGATCCAGCGACTCGTTAACCTCAGAGTGGCGGCCCAACTTTAGGCCTCTAAGGCCCACTAACAGGGCCCTAACGACCGTAGGGTTTCAAGCAGCTTGAGAGATGTTGCATCATCACAGTGACTATGGTGAAAAGCCACGATCGCTATAGTAAGGCGACCAATCCACAATGGATATGTCACCAGAGGACAGGGCTATAAATACTGCACTAACTCCTTTGCAGAAGGGACAAACACTTTGGTAGGGAGAATCCCCTCGACACGTTATTCCCTTTCATTAGCTACCCTCATTGCTTGTCCTAGTCCCATCATCCCTGAACTCACTACTACCCCTATTCTACATCTTATACGAGGTACCCTTCGAAGGCTAGGCGACTGGACTTACATTCTCTATTGGGCCAGACGATCAGTCTGGAACAATTGGCATGCCAGATAGCGAAAGTAACAAGTGATTGCACTTTACTAAAGACAATGGATCCAGGAGCGACTTCCACGCACACAGGAACATGAAATGAGGATGACCACACTGAAATGTATGAACCCTGAAACCCTAGCAGAGACAACACTAGCAAGAAATTTAGAGAATGAGTTGGAGCACGTATCCGTTTACATGCACACAACCTATACTGATTCAGAATCCCAAAATAGAGGTGGGATAGGTAGGCGACCAGAACAAGAAGATACATCTGTAGAGGCTTACCAAATGTTGGAACAATGATTCCGGGCACTAGAACAGTAAAACATTGAGATAACCCAGCTACTAAAGACCGTAATCGCCCAACAGCAAAGAGTACTTCCCAAATGGTGGAAAACAAAACCCCAAATCAAGTGTCAGCTAACGAGATTCTCCAGCAATTCTGCCCGGTGACGGAGATAGTAGCGAGTCAGTTGGCTGTTTGATAGCCGCTCGCAAGAGCAATTTTCGCTGAACAGCCACCGACTGGCCTCGTACCTCAAAATATGGAAAATATAATGGGACAAGCGATCTAGATGATCACCTGCAAAAATTCCAAATAGCAATGCAAATGCAACAGGCAAGTGATGTAGCTTATTGTCGAGCCTTTGTTAGCGACTCTAGAAGGAAGAGCTAGAGAGTGGTATATGAATCTTCAAGAAGGTATTATAACCTTGTGGGATGGGTTCGCAAGAATCTTCTTGCTGAAGTATGAAAGCAAAAGGAATCAGAAGGTCCCATTACAAGTCTTAGTAAATCTACGACAAGCTAAAGACGAGTAGTTAAAAGCATTTTTGACCAATGGACAGGAGTTGTTCAGTCCATCAAGAGTGTTGACCACGAAATCACCGCTGCTAGTTTATTTAGGCGAAGCATAACAAAAGGTCGAAGTAATCGCTGGTAACTACCTCGCCGAAATCGCTCTCGGGTTGGAAGCCAGAATTCATAAAATAATATTAATTTAAAAGAGTAGCTGGCAGAAGTCACAGAGGAAAAGACTGAAAAAGTAGACAAGAAAGGGTGCAAACAAAGTGATAGACAGTCCAGATGGAAGCGATTGGAAAGATCGCTCGATAGGCGAGGATACCGGGAAGAAAGACAAAACTATACACCACTCAATGAGTCCAGGAGGAAAATATTTTTTTATATGCAATATAAAGGTCACAATATCCAATGTCCTAATCCATTTAGGACAGAGCCATAAAAGAGGAATCAAATTTGTTTTTTTAGATTTCCACGAGTCGCACGGCCACACCACAGATGAATGTAGGGAATTGAAGAATGAAATTGAAAGATGGATCAACGAAGGAAGATTGAATGACTTTATTCTTAGTTCTAAATGGAAGGATAAAAGTCCAGCTGGGGAGGAAAAAGACAAACCATAAGATAACAATGCCAAGAAGGGGATCTTTGCCCGATTGCAAGAAATACAGTGCGGAGGCGAAGCAAAGAAGAAATCGCGTCTTGAAGTAAACAAAGTATACCAAACGATTTTTAGTGGCGAGAGTTGCCAGGAAAAAATGGTAAAACGCAAGGGAGAAGTCCAAGAGGTAATGATAATCGATCATGTGAATCGCTCGATCATCTGCTTCACAGAAGAGGATATTACCAGGATTAGAGGCCCAAGTTTAGAAGCCTTGGTGATTCAAGTTAGTACACGTAGCATTCAGGTCGAAAGAGTAATGGTGGACGAAGGAAGCTCAGCAGACATTAATTTTTGGGACATGTACAAGCAAATGGGTCTACCTGGAAGTCTACTACAACAAACGAAAACAACAATATCAGGCTTCTCAGGACATACATTCCCTATTAAAGGAATTGCTACCATGAAGGTCACCATAGGGGACGATAACGTGCAGTCCACACGATCCATTGACCTCCATGTCATGGATTGTAAATCAACACATAACATGATACTTGGGCGACCAGCTTAGTAGCATTTCAGGCGATCTCATCTCCCGTCCAACAAGCTCTGAACTTTGCTACAGAGGAAGGAGTGGGAGTCGCATGGGGACACCCATAAATCGCCAGGAAGTGCTACTAAGAGCACTTGCTATAACATCATCTTAGATGTGGAGGAGGGTGGAGAGCAACTGGCCCCGACATAATCAGATGTTCCAATTCCCCTGTGGGAAGAAGACCCAACAAAAATGGTCAGGATATTATTATACTTAGAAAAAGAAAGGAAGCAGGAAATAGTACAATTATTGAAAGAGTTTGCACACCTATTCGCTTGGTCCCCAAGCGACATGCCAGGCATTAGCCCTATTGTAATCAAGTAATGTCTGGCGATCGAGCCAAGAAGCCGTCCTATACAACAAAAAACGAAGGACATCTATAGAGAGAGAGACAATAAGAAGTGGTAAATGAGGTGGAAAAAATTTTGAAAGCAGGATTTGTCAAAGAAGTAAGGTATCCAGAGTGGTTGGCGAATGTAGTTCTAGTGAAAAAGTCGTCCAGATCATGGAGAATGTGAGTTGATTTTACCAACATAAATGATTCATGTCCAAAAGACCCGTACCCATTTCCAAATATAGAACAACTAGTGGATTACACAACCAACAACGAAATGTTATCTTTCTTACATATGTTCTCGGGATATCACAATATCCCTCTAAACAAAGAAGATTAGGAGAAGACAACATTCATGACACCTACAACAAACTACTGCTACAAAGTAATGCCCTTTGTGTTAAAGAATGCTAGACCAACATACCAAAGGATGATCGACACGATATTCGCAAAATAGATTGGAAAAAACCTGGAAGCATATGTAGATGATTTGTTGGTCAAAAGCAAGCGATCAGACGATCATCTCGTAATCCACTAAAATGTGCTTTGGGGCCACCTTCGGGAAATTCTTGGGTTATCTTACAACCAGACGAGGCATTAAGGAAAATCCGGCTCAAATCGCAGCCATTGCCTCCATGACACCCCCAAAGACTATGAAGGAAGTTCAAATTCTGTCAGGATGGATAACGGCGATTAATCTCTTTATCCCAGGGTCACAGATTGATGCGCACCTTTCTTTGCTACTTTGAAAAATGCTTCAAATTTGCATGGGATGATAAGTGTAACAAGGTGTTTGAGGAGTTGAAGCAATTTCTGGTCACATCACCTATTATAGCGTCACCTAAGGTAGGCGAAGACCTTTACTTGTACATTGCCATTTCAGTTAAAGGGGGCCAACACTGTGTTAGTCCGGCAAGAGGAGCGAAGTGATCAATCCATCTTTTATACAAGTAAAACCTTAGTCAACACTGAGACGAGATACTCAGCGATTGAGAAGATGGCATATCCAGTGGTATGTGCGACTAGAAAATTAAGAACTTATTCTTAGGCACATATTATCCATGTCTTGACCAGCTTCCAATAAAGAGTTCATTAATATCAATGAGCGTAGTTGGGCGATTGGCAAAGTGGGCCATTGAGTTAAATGAATACGACATGCGGTACCAACCACGCACAATGATAAATGCCCAGGTATTGACATACTTCATCGTGTAAGGTGCTGTCCAGGAAGAAGTAGTTGAAGATGAGAGTTGGACTTTATGCACTGATGGTGCCTCAAGCAAAAATAGGGCGGGGGCATGAATTGTTTTGAGAAGACCAGGAGGAGTGCTACACGAGGTAGCCTTGCGATTCTCAACCAACAGGACCAACAATGCGGCTAAATGTGGGGCCATGGAGGCAGGGCTGCAAATCGCTAGGAGTATGGGTGTAGCAAGTGCCAAAGTCTTTTCAAATTCAACGATTGTTGTTATAAAGTAAAAGAAGAATCTCTTCTCCCTTAATTTGATGAAATTAAGTTGATCATATCCGAATTAAAAAAAAAGTAAGCACAGAGCAAATTACCCGGGAAGAAAACAACCATGCTGACGCGCTATCCAAATTAGCAACATCGACAGATTTTGAAGAGGGACGAATGGTAACAATAAAAAAAGAGATAAAAACAAAGTAATGCTTCCAAATTAACTCGACCAATACAACAAGTGAATGGCGATCACCCATCTTTCAGTTCTTGAAGAGAGACCAAGTCCCTTACCATCCAAATGAGGAGAAAAGATGGAAGGTGTATCCTGATTGGAGAAGAGCATTACCGAAAGTCAGCAATGGGACCATATCTAAGGTGTTTAAGCCTAAAAGATGCAGAATGGGAATTATAGGAAGTCCATGCAGGGGTATGTGGCACCCATCTAGGAGCTAGGAATCTAGAGAAAAACCTAATCTATCAAGGATTTTACTAGCCAACCATGAGAAAAGCGGCAAGAGAATTGGTAAAAAAGTGTCACAAGTGTCAAGAGTTCACCAGTTACCATAAACTCCCGGGAACGCCCTGTAGCAAATAGTTAGTCCATGGTTGTTCGCCAGATGGGGGATGGACATACTGGGACCATTTCTCGAAGCCTCAGGAAAGCAAAAGTACCTTGTAGTCACAGTCGATTACTTCACAAAATGGTTGGAAGCGGAAGCAGTAGCTAGCATAACTGCTAGGGAAATCCAATAGTTTGCATTCAAATTCATAGTCACACGATTTGGAATTCCGTAGAGTATAGTATGTGATCATGGCACCCAGTTTGATTGCCAAATCCTGAAAGAGCTTTGTGATGACCTAAAAACCACACTGAAGTTCGCCTCAGTTTCCTATCCTCAAGCGAATGGACAAGCAGATGCTACCAACAAGCTAATCTTACAAAGACTTAAGAGGAGGGTAGAAGGATGCAAGGGGACATGGGTGGATGAGCTATAACATGTCCTATGGGGTCACAGAACGGCCTACAAGACACCCACATGAGAAACGCCATATACATTAACATATGGGATAGAGGCTGTGTTACCAATAGAAATCTCTATCGCTTCCATTCGAATTGAGGCACACCAGGAAGAGGTAAATGAGCAAGAGCTCCTTCACAACTTAGACATGATTGAGGAGCAACAAGAAAAGGCGCAGATGAGACTAATCACCGAAAAAGAGTGCCAGGCGATATAACGCAAAGCTCCATCCTCATCATATTGCAGCAAATGACCTAGTGTTAAGAAAGGTCTTTCAGCCAACGGTCGGTGCTGTAAAAATGAATCCTGGATGGGAAGGTCCATACAGAGTCCCAGAAGTGGTAGGGGCAAACACATTAAAGCTAGCACAAACGGATGGATTAAAAGGTTCCAAAAACATGGAATGCCATGCATCTGCAATGATATTATGATTAGTAATTGTACTCATATTTTTGTTTTAAGATATATGAATATAAATACAACGGTCTGATATCATGAGTTGCTGGACAGATTTTGAGCTACTTCTTTCTCTAAGACCTATGGGCATAAAATCGCTAAGTAAAACCTACGGGCATGAAATCGCAAAATAAGACCTATTGGCATAAAATCGCTAAATAAGACCAACATGAATAAAATCGCTAAATAAGACTTACGGGCATGAAATCGTTAAATAAGACCTACGGGCATGAAGTTGTCAAGTAAGACCTACGGGCATGAAATCACCAAGTAAGAACTACGGGCAAGAAATCGCAAAAATAAGACTTAAGGGACTCAAATCACTAAGTAAGACCTACATGCATGAAATCTATAAATAAGACCTAAGGGCATCAAACCGCTAAGTAATACCTAAGGGCACAGAATACGTTAAATATGACCTATAGGCACTAAATCACCAAGGCCTAAGGACGAGCAAATCGCTTGGTCTAATTAAAGAGCAAAATCAGCAGAATTTTTTTTTACTCACACATATCATAAGACTAATAATATAGATTCGTTTTCAAGAAGTGGGAGTTTGAAGACATACAAACAAAATAACCCCAGAACAAGGGCAACCAGTTCAAAGTAAAAATACAAGGCCTAATCTACTTCAGGGTGAGCCTGGGGATCGTCGGATTCAGGAGGATGCTTAAGGCAATCAGGGGTCACGATCACAGACTTGAGGGTAGACTTCTTTTAGGAGGAAGAGCTTGCGGCCTTATCTCGAAAGCGGGTGGTTCCATGATCAACCATGGTCACCACAGGAGGCAAACCCCGTTTCTATCACTCGGTTGCAATGTACACCTCATCCTCAGCCTCCACCTCCCTTATAAGGCAACACGCCTTAGTCTCGTTGTCTGAATCAACATCAGAGACTTCATGGTTGTAGCGATGGAAACCACGGAGGAAAACCTTGTAAACCCTACACCCTAGCCATGCTCGAGTAGGAAAGTAAGACTTAATCTCGTGGCGAATGCTGCGGATAACCACCTTGATGCTCTTCCCTATGGCGTAGTTGCAATAACCAACCATTTGAGCATTCAATGATTTCTGCTAAGAAGAAGCCTCCCTAGGGATCTTTTGGTGATCCATGGACGAGTCGAGAAGGGCATGAATATTGCTTAGCTCGGTCATAGATGTCTTTCCCCTTTCCGCTTCTGTCTGGGTGAGGGAAAAGGCGTTCTTGGTCTCGGCAAGGGCCTTCTTAGATGTCTCCAGATTAGCCTTAAGTTTAGCCACCTCACCTTGAAGGTTCGCTTCAGAAGACTTTAGGCCAACGATTTGTTCCTCAGTAGCTTTGAAAAGGGCCCTATTGCTTTCAGCCTGAATCGCCAGCGTTTGAGATAGTCGCTAAAATAAAAAATATAAGTTTAATAAAGAGAAGAAAAGGAGTACGCGCCAAAAAGCGAATCGCGATCAACAAAACAATACTAAAGCTTCGCAAGAGTACCTCCTCCTCCCGAAGCATTCGAGTAAGCTACATCAGAATATCACGCAGATCCTCATTATCCTTCGCCAGCTTCTTCCCGCTGGTATATAGATCACCCATCTTGGCATCGGTGTGATAATAGTAATAAAAGAGGAAGAATGAATGAAGATCAGAGAATGCAAGAAATATGGCAAGCAATCAGGACATGTAAAAGCTCCCCTTCAACTACCTGAAGCAGTCTGGAAGAGGAAGCTCCATGAATGTCTAGAAGATCTGCTGCTTTGACAGGAGCCTCGGGGGCAAAAAACACACTCACATCATATTCTTCAAGAAAATCACTAGCCATTCCAAACGTTATGTCCGGTTGGGCTGGGTGGGCGACTACAAACTACTGAAGGCGATGAGTGGGTTCTCCATCACCGTCAGGATGAAAAACGAAAGAAGCATTCGCTCGACAACTTATGTGAGTTTGGCGAAACCTATCACTACCAGGACAAGGAGGGGCATTCATTGGAGTAGAAGGAAGGTTAAGAGCTAGATCGCCTGAGGTAAGGGAATCAAGATCGACGATGGGTCATCAGAAGTAAGCTCTAGACATTGAGAGTAGATGGTAGGAACATACGAAACATCAGTCTTATTGTGAGCTGCTTTGTCAAGAAGACCCTTCAAGGGAAGGGTGTCTTCATCAACCTCTATCTCAGGTTGAACAGTGATGGGGTCATCAGAAGCCACCGTCATCGCTCCGTGATCGCGTGGAGGAAAAATTGCCAGATTTCTCTTTCTTGGAAGAGTCTGGATCGCCCTTTTTGTTGGAAAACTTGCGCTTCCTAGTGGGAGTCTTATTAGTAGAAGTCCTAGAAGACTTGGAAGAGTTTTGGCTGAAGGTCTTGATCGACCGAGAAGACTTGTCACCAGAGGGAGGATCTAGTTGTGGTTGAGTCTCACTCACCACCCCGTGGGTAAAGGTGTTGATTAAGCAGCCAGAGAGAGTAAGAATACCTACAAAAGGGAAATGAGCAGGGATGAGAACAAACAAGTGACAAAGGTAAAAAGCAGTTAGAGCCTAACTATGAAATGTACCTTCCGTAATCCAACGTTGAGACTATTTTAAGCCAGATATAGTATACAAATCAAAGCGATCGATCAAAATCCACCGAATTTGGACGATCTCCTCCCAATGGGTTCACTATTAATGTTCAAGCGATCCGGATCACTAAGCGACCAGGAGCGCGGCAATACGTCAGTCCATAGGTGATTTGAATCGTTGGGCCTGAAGTAAAAGAAAGAATGGTACCAAGTGGGGTGGGGCTTGGCAGCACAAAGAACCCCCTTCTTCACATACTCCTTCTGCTTCGAAAAGCTCTGGCCGTTGGGAGTTATTTGGATATTGTACAATAGTTGAAATAACCTCACAATAGGTGTGGTTTTCATGGAATTGCAGGAACAATCAAAGGCAGGTATAACAAACCAGGCTACTGCATTGTAGGCACCGAGGGAGGCCCCTATACATCCTAACATAGACTGACGAAGGGAGAAAGAGGTAGTCGGAGACCGTTGATGAAGGCTTTGGTCCAGATACCATGCCAACTTGGGGGGGCCAATTTCCAATTGTGGAGAAGCGGGAAGCTACGACGAACTCCCAAGAGGTAGGCAATCAGGTGAAGGGAAGAACCTTGGTGATTCGTTGGGCGGTCCCTGATGGAAAATACCCAGGCCCAATTATGCGGCGGCCGTCACAAGGACTACCTTGCCACATATATATCCAATTATGCACAACATAATCGCCATTTTTTATGGAGGCGACCAGGTCAATTTCAAAGCGGTGACAATCTTTTGTGAAACCACGTTGGTGGGGACCCCAATAAGGAAGAGACAGTTCTAAGGGGGTTTCATCCCCTTCGTTGGAGTTTGACTAGAGAGGGGTGAACTAAACCCTCTTTCTCTTATTTTGTTGAGGAGGGGGAAACACCATCTCAACAGATAAACTGGCGGAAGAAGTGTAAGGGCTAGAACCCTAGGAGTAGGAGTATTCCTAGTTCTGGCTATCACAGGTAGAGCTCATGATGCGAGAGAAAGAATGGCTAGTATACACTACTGGAAAATTGTTTAAAATGGATGAGAGGTGGACAGAAAGGATCACATACTAGGGGGACGACGAGGAGTTTGATCTATTTCTGAGTAAAGGCGGAAGAGCGGAGAGGGAGAGCACATGCGTAAGGATTAAACAAGAGGAGAGCGAAAGCAAGGGCTGAACAATGGAGGTTTCAGGTGAAGAGGAGAGAGAGACTAGGTAAAGTAGAAAATAGGAGCAAGGAAGAGGGACATGTGTTTATATAGGAAGAGAGGAAAATCTGGAAGGATGAGATGATATGAACCATCTGCAATCGTGGGCAGCAACCCTATAACAATCTATAGCAAACAAATTTAAAGAGACAAAAATCACAGACTTAGATGGAATGGACTTTGACCCACTAGCTATAATGAGTTGGGAACCACAAGTATCAAGAGTCGAATGGTGCCCCAAGAAAAAAGCTGATGACCTTATTACCTGATATACCTAACCTATCAAGCCAAGCAATTCGTGCAAGAGCTAGAAGGAGCAAAGAACTGAAAGTTCTAAAATCAATATAATCTTCAAAGTTGTGTTTACATCGTAGGCCAAAGGCCTTTATTTATAAGGCAAGGGTTCGGGAACAAGCTCTCTGAATCCTTGTGCTATTCTACCTCTAAGAATTAAAATAACCCGACTAAAATTGCTAAAACAACTAAAATAGGCTAAACCCTAAAACTGACAAACCCTAAGTCGGCACCGTGTCCTAATCCGGCAAGGATTGTGTGTCCTCCGATTTTCCTACTCCTAGAAGGACTTGGAAACTAGAGGTTTGTCCTGTGGCATCAAGTTCTCCTTGTCCAGACCGAAATCCTTCATGTGGCCGGATTTCTGAGGTAGTTCGTGCCGCAGTAAGATTTGTGGTGATCCGGCCCTAGCGGAGATTCGGCGTGTCGCATCGCGGTCTAGCTGGCCGTGTCAGCATCTTGGCTCAGTGCGACATCAACATCTTGGCTCGGTCCAACATCAGTATTAGGTCTTGGTCCGGCATCAACATCATGTCTCAGTCCGACATCAACATCAGGGTTCGGTCCGACATCAACATCATGGTCTGAGGCTTGGGGTCGGGTTCCTCATTTCTATCAAAGTATAGCCTTCTCTCCTGAACCTCTCCGCATCCTCTTCCAGTCTTCCTTTGTGTCAGGCTTTTAGGTATGCATTGATGCTCCTTTTGAAGGTTTTCACCTGGCTCCTTGTGAAGGGTAGCTCGGGCCAGGTCTAGGGCACGTAGGGCTCATCATTCCCCTCTTCTTGAGAAGGATTCAACCTCGAATCAGTTTCTGCATACACATCAGCATAAGAAGATGTTAAGTTAGAAACATTAAAGGTGGCACTAACTCCATAACTATTAGGAAGATCAATGAGATAAGCATTATTGTTGATCCTTTTTAGGACTGAAAAAGGTCCATGTCCTTGAGGCAACAACTTGGATTTCCTTTACTCAGGGAACCGATCCTTTCTAAAGTGTATCCACACTTGGTTTCTAGCCTAATTTTTTTTCTCCTTTCTACCCTTGTTGGCATTTCAGATGTATTGAACACTCATTCTCTCAATGTTGGCCTTGGCCTTCTTGTCTAATTTCCTCACATATTCTGCCTTTTTTTGACCATATGCATTTAAAAACTCATGTATAGGTAGGGGTGATAAATCCAATGGGGTTAGGGGGTTAAAACCATAAACAATCTCAAATGGAGAATATTGGGTGGTCAAATGTACATCCCTATTATAAGCAAACTCCACATGAGGCAAGCAATCTTCCCATGATTTAATGTTGGATTTGATTACTGCCGTAAGCATTTGGGACAGGGATCAATTGACTACCTCGGTTTGGCCATCTGTTTGGGGGATGACAAGTAGTTGAAAACATCAATTTAGTCCCCAGCTTAGCCTACATGGTTTTCCGTAAATAACTCAGAAATTTTGAGTCTCAATCAGAAATTATGATCATAGGTACTCCATGCAACCTAACTACTTCTTTAAAGAACAATTGAGCAATGTAGGATGCATCATCAGCTTTGTGGCAGGCCATGAAGTGAGCCATCTTTGAAAACCTATCTACCAACACAAAGATCGAATCTTTACCTTTCCTAGTCTTACATAAGCCTAGCACGATATCCACAGAAATATCTATCCAAGGGTGCACAGGAATAGGTAGAGGAGTGTATGTAACATCCCAACCTTTCTGACAAGATATTGTCCGCTTTGGGCCCTGCCCTCACGGATTTGTTTTTGGGTGTTGGTGAGATTTGAACCCATGACCTCCTCTTCTCAAGGTCAATCCCCCACCACTACACCACAAAACGCGTCATGTCAGTTAAGGTTGAACCATTCCACATAGCTCATGGATCTCCCTCGTGCTTTGTCGATGTGAGATTTGCCTAGGATGTCACATACACCCCCCTAGGGACTCAACGTCCTCATTGAGGTTTGCCCCACCATCGTTCAAGAGGGACGGGGAGAGGCTCTGATACCACTTGTAACATCCCAACCTTTCTGACAAGATATTGTCCGCTTTGGGCCCTGCCCTCGCGGATTTGTTTTTGGGTGTTGGTGGGATTCGAACCCATGACCTCCTCCTCTCAAGGTCAATCCCCCACCACTACACCACAAAACGCGTAATGTCAGTTAAGGTTGAACCATTCAACATAGCTCATGGATCTCCCCCGTGTTTTGTCGATGTGGGATTTGCCTAGGATGTCACAGTGTATAAACCAAAGGGTTGGATATGGGACTTAACTCTTTGGCACTTGGAGCATTGAGCTATGAATTTCTCCACTTCATGGGGCATCTTTGGCCAGTATAAGTGCTCTTTGACACATGCCACTGTCTTGGTAACTCCAAAATGTCCCATGAGTCCTCCACCGTGAGCTTCTCTCACTAAAATAGTCCTACAAGAATGGTTAGGCAAACACAGTTTTGTCTCCTTGAACAAGTAACCATCTTGTTGGTAATATTTTTTGAATCCATGATGACACTCGATTTGACGTGATTATCAGCCTCATTTAAGCGACATTTCTTTGCGTAAGACATGGTTTTTCGGGTAGATTAACGGATATTCAATCGATTGCCCTATCTCATGCCATTTGTGTTACCTTGGCCCGTTTCGGGTCTATTTGATGGTTTTCTAGTGTTTTTACGTTAGCACAGGTTTTTGCCATCGAATAAAGTAACCAAGGACGTGTCTAAGGCATTGGAACATCGAGGAACTGAACCGGAATCGATCAAAGGGGCCAATTAAGTTCAAACCAAATTCCTGCCCGGTTCATACATATATTTTCGGCGAAACTACCCTTTGGTTTTCGCCAAAAATGGAAGAAGAAACCACTGGCCGATTGAGAGGAAGATTTCGGCGAAGATACCATGGAGATTTCGCCGAAAACAAAAGGAAGAATTCACTGTCCCGAATATGAAGAAATTTTCGCCGAAATCCCTTCACTATTTTCGGCGAAAATCCCAGTTGAATTCAGGAGAATATCGGGTTGGTATAAATAGAGAACTCGGGGCTATTATCGGGGAGGACGAACCATCACTTAACACACATCACTTTTTACAACACACACACATAAACGACGAGAGAGAGAGAGACAGGACGAGTAACTAGAGTTCGAGGAGCAGGAACGGATCGTGACGCCATCCATCCATCTCGGAGAGCCAGGGTTAGGAGTTGAAGATTCAGCAGATTGAAGCTGTCAGGAAGCATCGAAATTAGGTTTTACAGTTCTTCTCTGTCTTCCTACCTGAGATGTATTTCTTATCTGTCTTCGATTCTTCTGTATTGAGTATGAGTAGATAAACTCGTGTAGCTTAGATTAGATGAACCCTAAGTGACCCAGGGCTTAAAGCGAACACGGATCGGCGGTGATTAGATTCGAAATTCATTCAGTTTCATCTTGCATGTTTGATTTGTTCTTCGTTTTTTGTGTTTCTTGTCTGGTTTGGCCACCTAGATTAGATTCTTGTTAAGCTAAGGATAGAAGCGAACGCTCGCCTTACTTTAAAACACCAAATCGAACAGTCAACCTTATAATTGGAGTGTGCCTTTCGTAGGAACCGGTTAGGGTTGATCCATTGCTAGAGTAACTCATTAATCACTAGAATTTGCACCAGTTAAGTTAAGTCGTTGCGAGAGGCGACCGTACCCGGGCGGCTAATTAATCGTGGTAGCTAGATCGGATAGAGCGAACGTTCGCCAGTCTTAAACCTAAGGGTCAGGAGTTATGATGGTGTCTGTGAACTGAATGAACTAGAATCGAAAATCGCTGGTCTGTGACTGTTGTTGCCTTGGTGATCTAAGGGGAATTCAAAATCTAAGCTTGTCTGTCATCTTTCTAGTCAATTAATCAATCTTCAATCTTTTTTCGGTTTAATTTTCATTTCTTCGTATTTGTTTGCATTCTTAGTATAGAAGTCGTGGAACTCACACCACGCACAACTTGTGTTTGAACTTGAATTAAAATTGTCAACCCCTTGGAGTAAGGAAGTAGAGGAAACCCTGGAATACGATCTGCTATAGCCTTTTATTAGCATTAGTAGTTTATTTGGTTGAACGCATCACAACGACACGTTCACCAAATTGGCGCCGTTGCCGGGGACTCTTCTACTTCGTTGAAAGAAGAGTTGGCATTTTTAATCTTCTACCTTTCCATCTTTCATTTTCCATTACACTTCGATTCTACACCGGTTGTGTTTGTTTTTGTCTCTTGCAGATCATAGCAGGTACAGAAGCAGATCACTTCCGTTCCATCTTCCTTTACCACAATGGTTACTCTTAAAAGTGTTGCGGACTATAGCAAGCCGCGTGCATCTTATCTTCGATCACCCATCACCGTGCTCTCTAATGACGATGATCCTGACTATGAGATTCAGATTCCTCTCTTGGAGCTAATCTCTAGGGACATACAATTCGAGGGAAGACCAGATGATAATCCCTGCACACACATAACCAACTTTTTGGTTGTCTGCGACACCTTCAAGTCTGGGAATCTCAATAAGAATGCATTATATCTCCGAGCTTTCCCATTTTCTATCAGAGGTGCAGCTAAACAATGGCTTAGCAGCAAACCGCCAGGTCATTACACTGAATGGGAGGCATTAGCTCAAGATTTTGTTGAGGAATACTTTCCTCCTGCAAGAACAACTGCTTATAAAGACCGCATCTCCAGGTTCACTCAGAGAGAGGATGCAAGCCTGTATGACACTTGGAACGAATTTCAGTCTCTTCTCTTCGACTGCCCTCACCATGGGTATGAACAGAGACAGCTGGCTGAATTCTTTACTCGAGGTATGCGCAAAGAATCTGCAAACTGGGTCAACACCTTAGCCGGCGGAGATTGCACCGCTCTCACTCCTCAGGATGCTCTTCCGCATTTTGCTGACTGTGCGTCGAAATCTAGAAACTGGGAGAGGCACATAGAAGGAACCAAGAGTCAGAGCCAGAGTCAGATAAATGTTGCAGAGCAGATCAAGGCAGAAGTTCAGAAGCATCTGCAAGCAGCTGGTATCCCTCTCGACTCTCCGTCAGCTACCGTCTTTTCGGTTGACTGTGGATGGTGTGGATCATGTGCTCATAGCGGCGGAAGTTGCCTCAATTTTGGTGCAGCAGAAGTCTTGTCTACTGAGGAGGTAAACTTCATTGATCAAGGTTTTGCCAACAATCAGAAAGGCTATGCCGGTTACAGAAACTACGTGCCACGGAAGCAAAGCAACCGGTTGGTAGATCCTTATTATAGACCTCCGGGATTCATTGGAGGGCAACACCAGTTTCAGGCGAAGCCGTGCTACAATAGAGATATGGACTATGAGAGGAAGTTTGATCAGATCTTGAGCCGACTTGACGACCATGACATTCAGTTAAAAGCCCAAGCCGCACTTAATCGAGGAACAAAGGCTCAAACCCAGAGGATAGAAGATGCAGTACTCAATATGGCGAAACTTTTTACTAGCAATCCTCTCCTTAATCCAGAAGCATTTCAAGCAGACTCCGATATAAGGAGTGAACACGCTCAAGCTATTACCACTAGGAGCAGCAAGCAAACAACTGATCCAAAAGCCCCGGAACCTGACATGATACCAGATACTAGTGCTGCCATGGATATGCCAGAAATAGAAGATATCACAGAAGAGGAAGAAGAAGCACCTGCTCCTCCTCCGCCGCCCAAGACAGCCCCTGAACCTGTCTTGGCGCCATATGTACCTAGGATTCCTTTTCCAAAAGCTGCGAGGAGCAAAGCCAAGGATCACGACACTCAGTATAAGAAATGGTACAATGTTCTTAAGACTGCAGAAATCAAGATACCAGTGACAGACGCTGTAGAGATTATACCACCACTTGGGAAGTTCTTTAAAGACCTCGTGAAGAAAGTGAAGAGTGGCGAGGTGTACTCTATCACACTCACTAATGAATGCGCGTCTATTCTAGGTGCGCCATCTCCCATTCGACAGCCACCACCACCCCCAGCTAAGTGTCCTGATCCCGGTTCTTTTACATTACCGTGCATTATTAATGGCATTCAAATTGACCGCAGCCTGGTTGATTCTGGTGCTTCTATTAATGTTATGCCTGTCTATCTATATGAAAAGCTGAATCTAGGGCAATTAAAACCGATTACTCTGCACCTCGTTTTAGCCGATAGGTCTGTCAAACGGCCTAGAGGTATAGTAGAAGATGTAACTGTTTGCTGTGGTCCGTTTACTATACTGGCAGATTTTGTTGTTTTAGATACTCGTGAGCTAGACGGAACACTTATCCTAGGCCGACCTTTCTTAGCAACTGCTGGTGTGAATATAAATTGCAAACAAGGCTTATTAACTTTAAGTGTAGTTCAAGAGAGTGTTGCATTCCGCATTAAAGATAGCATGAGATATTCTATTGCTCAAGATGATAAATGCTATGCTGTTGATCCCTTAGAGACGGCCTCGGCCGACTCTGTTACTAATGCTTTATCTAGTGATCCGCTAGAGTTGTGTTTGATTTCAGGGATTGATAATGCGTTAGACGACCCAGAGCAGCGCTTATGGCAAGATGAGCTAGATGAACAAAAGGCAACATTCACACCCTTACATGCGCCTCCACACATCGAACCAGCTTCAAGTCGGATTACTACTTCATATGAGAATCCACCAAAACTTACTCTAAAGGAGCTGCCTGACCACTTGAGTACGCATTTCTGGGAAAGGATTGCCAGTTACCTGTCATTATCAATGCGAATCTATCTCCCGAGCGGAAAGAGCAACTGATTGGGCTACTCAAGAAGCATGTCCGACTATTGCCTGGCAGTTGGCAGACATCAGAGGCATCTCTGAAATCTTCTGCAAACATCGGATAGTTGTTGATGAAGAATTCAAACCAGTCAGACAACCGCAACGCCGACTTAACCCTCAGATGCAGGAAGTCGTAAAGAAAGAAGTACTCAAGCTTCTAGATGCCGGTATTATCTATCCTATCGCCGACAGTCCTTGGGTCAGCCCGACTCAAGTCGTCCCAAAGAAAGGAGGAATCACAGTCATCCCTAATCCAAAGGGTGAACTCATTCCCACCCGAACAGTTACAGGATGGAGAGTCTGCATCGATTATCGACGACTAAATGATGCCACCAAGAAGGATCACTTTCCACTGCCGTTCATTGATCAGATGCTTGAACGATTGGCTGGTCATGAATACTACTGCTTCTTAGACGGGATGTCCGGTTACTTTCAGATCCCCATTGAGCTTGCTGATCAAGAGAAGACGACCTTCACATGCCCGTTCGGTACGTTTGCTTATCGTCGTATTCCCTTTGGATTATGTAATGCTCCCGCTACTTTTCAGAGATGCATGCTTGCAATATTTGGAGATCTGGTAGAGAATGTGGTAGAGGTGTTCATGGATGACTTCTCTGTCTATGGAGATTCATTTTCAAAGTGTTTGGCTAATCTGGATAAGGTGTTAGCTCGTTGTGAGGAGACCAACCTAGCCCTTAGCTGGGAGAAATGTCACTTCATGGTTACCGAAGGCATTGTTCTAGGCCACAGGATCTCTAAGACTGGTATAGAAGTTGATCGTGCTAAGCTTGAGACCATTGCCAGTCTACCACCGCCGACCTCAGTCAAGACAGTTCGAAGCTTCCTCGGTCATGCTGGATTCTACCGGAGATTCATCCAAGACTTCTCCAAGATCGCTCTACCAATGACCAAGCTACTCGAGAAAGATGCTCCATTCGTCTTTGACAAAGCCTGTCTTGAAGCCTTTGAGACTCTGAAGACTCAACTGACCACCGCACCGATTCTTACAGCACCAGATTAGAATCTCCCATTCGAGATCATGTGCGATGCTAGTGATTTCGCCGTTGGCGCGGTTCTTGGTCAGAGAAAGGAGAAGAAATTTCATCCTATCTACTTTGCGAGCAAGACACTCAATGATGCTCAGAGAAACTACACTACCACGGAGAAGGAACTCCTAGCTATCGTTTTCTCCTTTGATAAATTTAGACAGTATCTGGTTCTCTCACATACCATTGTCTACACAGATCATGCCGCTCTGCGCCATTTATTAGCCAAGCAGGATTCAAAGCCACGTCTCATCCGTTGGATCCTTCTCCTCCAAGAATTCGACATAGAAATTAAAGACAAGAAAGGAGCAGAGAACTTAGCAGCAGGTCATCTTTCTCGACTCGAGGAATCACAATCAGGTAAGTCTACTACCCCTATCAATGATTCTTTCCCTGACGAGCTGTTGCGTGTTGAGACATTTGAACAAGTTAACAGCATAGCTATTAAGCCCTGGGCAATTCCTCACGCTCAAGATCTGAGTAATGCTGCCGATTCAGATGAGCCTTGGTATGCAACTCTGGCTAACTATCTCTCCCACGGCATTGTACCTCCTGAACTGGATTTCAATGCACGCAAAAAGCTTTTTAAAGAGGCCAAGTCATATTTCTGGGACGAGCCTTTCTTATACCGCATCAGTCTTGACGGGATGATCCGGAGATGTGTCTCTTACACTGAGGCAGCTGACATCATGCGTAAATGCCATGAAGGGCAGTTCGGAGGACACTTCGCAGGCAACCGCACGGCGAGAAAGGTACTCGAAACAGGTTTCTACTGGCCTTCCATTTTTAGTGATTGCGATGTTTATGCTCGACGTTGTGATGCATGCCAGCGATCAGGTAACATTTCCAACCGTAATGAGATGCCCCAAATTGTTTCTTTAACCGTTGAAATTTTTGATGTTTGGGGGATTGATTTTATGGGTCCGTTCACACCCTCCAGCGGAAACAAGTACATTCTTGTAGCCGTTGATTACGTTTCTAAGTGGGCTGAGGCTGAAGCTTTACCCACAAATGATTCTAGAGTGGTGGGTCGGTTCCTTACTCGTCTTTTCACGCGTTTTGGTTCACCGCGCTTCATCATAAGTGATAGGGGTACCCACTTCCACGGACAATTCGACCGGGTGTGCAAACGCTTCGACGTCACCCACCGTATGTCCAATGCTTACCATCCTCAAGCGAACGGCCAAGCGGAAGTGACAAACCGTGAGCTCAAGCGGATTCTTGATAGGACGGTTGGCCGGTCTCACAAGGACTGGTCATCTAAGCTCAATGATGCCCTATGGGCATATCGAACTGCCTACAAGACTCACATCGGTACCTCATCGTATCAGCTGGTTTATGGCAAGGCATGCCATTTACCAGTTGAGCTTGAGCACAAGGCATTCTGGGCTAACAAAGAGTTGAACATGAGCTATGCAGTAGCAGGTAATAACCGCCATGACCAGATCGCTGAGCTTGAGGAGCACCGTCTCCACGCTTATGAGAGCACAAAGCTATACAAAGAACGCACGAAGAGAATTCATGACTCTCAGTTGAAGACGATCAAGCAGTTCTACCCGGGAGAGGAAGTGCTCTTATATAATTCTCGATTAAAGCTCTTTCCGGGTAAGTTGAAATCTCGATGGTCTGGCCCTTATACCGTGGTCAGACAGACGCCCTTAGGCAGCGTCTACATTAAATTGCACGATCAAGAGCCGTTTGTAGTCAACGGGCATAGGCTTAAGAAGTATCTGCAAGGGTTAGCCGTATCCTCCATAGACGTACACTACCTTGTTTTGGAATCCTGACACGAATCCAGGTATCGTCTGGCTCACGGACGTTAAACAAGAGCGCTTTGTGGGAGGCAACCCACGGCTGGAGTCAATTATTTCCCGTTTTGAGTCGTTTTGTTTTAACACCCCTTTGCAAAAAAAAAAAAACCCTTGCCGTTTTCAACACAGTTTCGGCGAAACCATGTCCACATTTTCGCCGAAACCATGTGTTCAATTCCACCTGATCCTCCTGTCCATACTTTTCGAACCGAAAACCCAAATCCTTCGCCAAAACGATTTCTTCCATTCTAACTACAATTTTCACCGAAAATCGTCCCTTCTTTTCGCCGAAAATCTCCCTTCGTTTTCGCCGAATATCCTGAGTTCCCAAACGCCTATTTAACCGGGTCTCGGCCTCCTATTTTCGCCCCCCCCATTCCGAACATTTCACCACTTTTCCCCCTTCCCTGCTTTAAGACCGCCGCCTGCCCGCCGCCGCCTTGAACTCGCCCGTCCCGCCGCCGCCCGCCGCCCATCCCCTTGTTCTGCCTTAGTTCCCAACCCTAGAATCGGAGCTTTCTAGCTCCGGTTCCGGCCGACCTAGTTTTCAAGTTTTTCCCTGTTTTCGTGGATTTCCAATCGTTTTCTTGAATCATGTCTTCACGGTTAGTTGTTCAACCTTTGATGGTGCATCTTTTGGCTTGTTAACTTTCAGTTTTGACGTGGTTGACTGTGGTTGACTTTTTGGTTCTCCCTTATTCTTCTTGACTGCTTTGTCGATATCAATTGGCTAGGTCTGGTATTGTTTTTGTGGCCTCTTAGGAATTGTGCCTTGTTGTCTGTATGATTGTGTTCCTGAATCATTCGTGCCTGCCTAATGAATTGACAGTTTCTCAATGATATATCTTGATTTTATGATCTCTCGGTTGATTAGTCTACCCCAACTTATCACATTAAGTGTGGGGTAAGAGTCTTGTAATCTAATGCTGGTCATCTCTGAGTTGTGTTTTACAGGGCCCCCAAGCGTTTGAAGACTACCAGTGCAGATAGAGCACAGCGATCCTCAACTCGCCAGAGCAGGACACCACCTCCTCGTCGGCCCGCACCAGCTGCACAGAAATCGACAGTTGTGGCCATCATTCCCGAGGATGCGCCTACCCCTGCGACTCCCATTTCCTCTATTTCTACACCTGCCAATGGGGCCGTGCATCCTTTCATCGCCGCCCTGGAGCCGCACTAGCTAGAGGTCTTTCTGAAGATCAAAGACATCCCTCCGGCTAAGGTGGCAGTTCTGTCTCTTGACAGTCTCAAAGCGCACAACCCGGCTTGGCACTCTACAATTGACACCGCTCTTAATAAAGCCGGATTGCGAGTGCTGACCACTCATGGATCCCTGTACCCGCTTGTCGCCCTCCAGGAGTTCTGGAGTTCATTTCGGCGCCTCACCCCGAAGCTCTTTCGTGGCAGAAATTCATTTCCTTTCGCCTTGGTGGTGTTCTTCATGAGAAGTCCCTTCGCGAGTTCGGCCGATTACTGGATCCGCACGTCAATTTCGATACTGCATTAGCTGGCTTTGAGGACACATACTCCATCACCAGTGCTCCTTACCCGGATGTGTGGAAATGGGCCTGCTGCGAGGACGAGAGCTCACCTATCGTCCACCCCACGGTCGGTGACATCTTTCACCCTGTTCTCAAATTCTTGCATTATGTTTGGGTGCAATCTCTGTGTTTTTGCAGCAAGACAAGCCGCCACCACGTTTCTCTGGAGGAGCTCATATTATTCCATGCTTTAGAAGAGGATGCCAACCTGCACCCCGGCTGGTGGCTTGCACGATTCTTTCACAAGCGCACTACCGCCAAGAAGCTTCCTACTGAGCTTCCAGGAGGCCCCTTCATTTCAATTCTGATCAACAACCTCCAGCTCGATGATAAATGGGGCCCTGATATCCCTCGCATCCCGATTGAACATATAGGCGCTGAACTCGCCTTAGCACAACACATCGACCTTTCAGAGACTATTGAGCATTGCACCTCGCTCCCTCATCGCACGGCCCAGCCAGTTGACCGCCCACCGTCGCGAGCGCAGATCACAGCAGTGATGAATGAACGGCTGGCGCGCATTGAGAAGTGGCAGCTAGACTACTCGGCTGGTTCGTTGCAATGGCAGAAGGACTGAGTGGCACATGAGGAGACTCAGAATGAGCGTTGGTCCACTCTACAGCAATTCATGGCTGACCAATCAGCCAGACACATGGACGAGCTCGCCTGGCGACAGCAGATGGAGCAGCGGTTCGCCATATCCTCCATTCCCACTGCACCTCCACCTCCTCCTGCGGAACAGTGATCAGGTTGCTTCTATCTTTTTCCTTTCTTTTCTTTCTTCTTTTCGGGTCTCGACCCAATTTTCTTCTGTGTGGATTCGAGACACTTGTCCCGGTGTCCTTTTGTTCTTTTTGTTGTTTGTGTTTTGTAGGATTTTGAGTAACTCTGCTCCGCGCCGGACTCTCCGTGCTCATCCGCTACACCACCCATCACCTTCCAGGTTCTTCGTAACTCTCTACTCTAGATTAGTCATGTGAGGACACGGAACAGTTTAAGTGTGGGGTAGGGTGTTAGATAACCATGCATGATCTTGATTGCCTATATCTTTGTGTGTGCCTCGTGATTCCTGTCCAGTTCTCTAGCATCGAATTGCTCAATTCTTGACTTTGGATGTTAAATTGACTTCAATTTTGAACAATGACGTCTAGACTGTTCCATTTAGAACCTGTAACCAACGTGTCAGAACTGATATTAAATGAGTCTAGGTCAGAACAGATCATAAATCACCTCTATAGTTGGAACTGGAATTAATTGAATCAATCAACTTGTTAACAACAAAGCTCGATAACACCATTCTAAGATGATAAATGCTAGCTCTTCCATGTTTTTCACTCCATAGTTGATCACCTGTGATTGTGGTTTGAGATTAGACGGAAATCTAATTCGAAATCTTGTGTAAAAAGTTATAACTAGCTAGGACCAAGTGGCTAAACTGTGGAGTCAAGTAATTAAGTGGTGCAATTCAAGTAAAAGTCTTTAAAATGCTGAAAATAAAGCTAGGCAAGCCCGACACCTAAGTGAAGTGTTCGGGTTGAGCACTAGCAAAGGCACAAATACTGTGAGCTAGGCAGGTCCAACACCTAAGTGAAGTGTTTGGTATCGAGCACTAGTATGCAGTAAATAAATTGAGGGAATAAGTTGAAGCTTGAACGAAATTGTTGTTAAAAAGCGGTCCTAGCTAGAACATGTAACGTACAGATCTAGAAACGGATGAAGTCGAGTCGATATCCACGTCACTTTTCCTACCTCCGCGTCCACATCATGGCTAGAGCTTAAAGTCTTTCCTCATTAGAATTGGTGTTATCGTAGTCGGTTAATTACGATTAATTGTTTTGCCAAGAGACGAGCTTTGTTAAAACTACTACTTGAAGTGTGCAGAAATTAGTGAGATCGAAAACTTGGTTGA
Source organism: Linum lewisii (assembly GCA_034768395.1). Lineage (NCBI taxonomy): Eukaryota > Viridiplantae > Streptophyta > Magnoliopsida > Malpighiales > Linaceae > Linum > Linum lewisii. The sequence goes on along the minus strand of CM068298.1, from coordinate 13,539,573 downwards.
TTGATGTTCTTGCATGTGTAGGTCACTCTTTCTACGTGGAACAGTCTAAACCAAATTGTTAGAATTGAATCTCGGTTTAATCTCGTGTCATGTGTGAATTTGAGTGTGATTCTATTCAGTTTGCTTGAGGACAAGCAAGAGCTTAAGTGTGGGGTATTTGATGACACTCGATTTGACGTGATTATCAGCCTCATTTAAGCGACATTTCTTTGCGTAAGACATGGTTTTTAGGGTAGATTAACGGATATTCAATCGATTGCCCTATCTCATGCCATTTGTGTTACCTTGGCCCGTTTCGGGTCTATTTGATGGTTTTCTAGTGTTTTTACGTTAGCACAGGTTTTTGCCATCGAATAAAGTAACCAAGGACGTGTCTAAGGCATTGGAACATCGAGGAACTGAACCGAAATCGATCAAAGGGGCCAATTAAGTTCAAACCAAATTCCTGCCCGGTTCATACATATATTTTCGGCGAAACTACCCTTTGGTTTTTGCCAAAAATGGAAGAAGAAACCACTGGCCGATTGAGAGGAAGATTTCGGCGAAGATACCATGGAGATTTCGCCGAAAACAAAAGGAAGAATTCACCGTCCCGAGTATGAAGAAATTTTCGCCAAAATCCCTTCACTATTTTCGGCGAAAATCCCAGTTGAATTCAGGAGAATATCGGGTTGGTATAAATAGAGAACTCGGGGCTATTATCGGGGAGGACGAACCATCACTTAACACACATCACTTTTTACAACACACACACATAAACGACGAGAGAGAGAGAGAACAGGACGAGTAACTAGAGTTCGAGGAGCAGGAACGGATCGTGACGCCATCCATCCATCTCGGAGAGCCAGGGTTAGGAGTTGAAGATTCAGCAGATTGAAGCTGTCAGGAAGCATCGAAATTAGGTTTTACAGTTCTTCTCTGTCTTCCTACCTGAGATGTATTTCTTATCTGTCTTCGATTCTTCTGTATTGAGTATGAGTAGATAAACTCGTGTAGCTTAGATTAGATGAACCCTAAGTGACCCAGGGCTTAAAGCAGACACGGATCGGCGGTGATTAGATTCGAAATTCATTCAGTTTCATCTTGCATGTTTGAGTTGTTCTTCGTTTTTTGTGTTTCTTGTCTGGTTTGGCCACCTAGATTAGATTCTTGTTAAGCTAAGGATAGAAGCGAACGCTCGCCTTACTTTAAAACACCAAATCGAACAGTCAACCTTATAATTGGAGTGTGCCTTTCGTAGGAACCGGTTAGGGTTGATCCATTGCTAGAGTAACTCATTAATCACTAGAATTTGCACCAGTTAAGTTAAGTCGTTGCAAGAGGCGACCGTACCCGGGCGGCTAATTAATCGTGGTAGCTAGATCGGATAGAGCGAACGTTCGCCAGTCTTAAACCTAAGGGTCAGGAGTTATGATGGTGTCTGTGAACTGAATGAACTAGAATCGAAAATCGCTGGTCTGTGACTGTTGTTGCCTTGGTGATCTAAGGGGAATTCGAAATCTAAGCTTGTCTGTCATCTTTCTAGTCAATTAATCAATCTTCAATCTTTTTTCGGTTTAATTTTCATTTCTTCGTATTTGTTTGCATTCTTAGTATAGAAGTCGTGGAACTCACACCACGCACAACTTGTGTTTGAACTTGAATTAAAACTGTCAACCCCTTGGAGTAAGGAAGTAGAGGAAACCCCTGGAATACGATCTGCTATAGCCTTTTATTAGCATTAGTAGTTTATTTGGTTGAACGCATCACAACGACACGTTCACCAATCCACCTTATGTACAAGTTTCAAAAATATCCTTGAAATCAGGGTCAGTAGCATAAAGATCTTTGATGTACTCAAAGCCAATGAATTTAGTGCTAAGGATAGTGATTAGGGCATACCTTTGAGAAAGGGCATCAACTACCACATTCTCCTTACCTTTCTTGTACTGGATTATGTATGGAAAGGATTCAATGAACTCTACCCACCTAGCATGCTGTTTGTTCAGCTTGTGCTGAGCCTTCTTCAGGGATTCATGATCCGTGTGGATGATGAACTCCTTGGGCCACAAGTAATGTTGCCACGTCTCTAGGGCTCTCACCAAGGCATATAATTTTTTTATCGTAGGTAGGGTAATTGAGGGTGGCTCCACTCAATTTCTCACTGAAGTAGGCTATAGGTCGGCTATAGGTCTCTTTTCTTCCATTAAGACAACTCCAATTCCTACTCCAGATGCATCATACTCAATCTCGAATGGCTTTGTGAAATCGGCCATCATTAATAATGGTGCTTCAGTGAGTTTCTTCTTGAGTGCTTCAAAGGCCTCTTGTTGGGGTGTACCCCCAATGAAATGGTACATTCTTCTTGATAACAACCGTCAAAGGGGAAGCAATGATGCTGAAATCCCTCACAAATCTTCTTTAGAAGCTGGCCAGTCCACAAAAGCTTCTAACGTCATTGATGTTCTTGGTTGTTGGCCACGATTTGATGGCTTCAATTTTGTCTTCATCAACCCTAATTCCCGTGGAACTTACAACAAAGCCAAGAAAAACAAGGTGATCTGTGCAAAAGGTGCACTTGGCCATGTTAGCATAGAGTTGTTCCTTCCTTAGGGTTTCTAGCATCGATTTTAGGTGACTTAGGTGTTATTCTAGGATTTTAGAATAGATAACGATATCATCAAAGTAAACAACAACAAATTTTCCTATGAATGATCTATGAACCTGATTCATTAATCTCATAAAGGTGTTAGGTGCATTAGTAAGGCCAAAAGGCATGACCATCCATTCGTATAAACCTAGCTTAGTTTTGAAGGAGTTTTCCATTCATCTCCTTCTTTCATTCTAATTTGGTGACAGCTTGACTATAGATCAATTTTAGAGAATATAGTTGAACCATGTAACTCATCAAGCATATCATCTAACCTAGGGATATGGCGTCGATAATTAACTGTGATGTTATTGAAGGCATGACAGTCGACACACATCCTCCAAGTTCCTTCCTTCTTTGGGACAAGGATGTCTGGCATGACACACGGGATCATACTCTCTCTCACGTATCCTTTGTCCATCAATTCCTCCACTTGCTTTTGGATCTCCTTAGTTTCCTCTGGGCTAGTTCTATAGGCTGCATTGTTTGGCAACGATGATCAGGGCACCAAGTCAATTTGATGATCTATGCCTCTAATGGGTGGAAGTCCACTTAGTGTTTCTTCTGGGAAAACATCTTGAAATTCCTGTAATAGAGACACAACAACACTAGGGAGAGAGGTGTTAGGGTTAGAAATCAAACATTCCTTGTCGAGAATGACCACAGGGGATTTTCTAGTAACTAGGTTTTGTTTGATCTCACTTGGTGTAGCTAACATGATATCTCTCCTCTCAACCTCACTCTTTTTGAGCTCTTTAGTATGTTTATTTTCTGTTTTTGGTCTCAAGGGTTCACTCTTTTTTCTCTCTTCTCTCTTTTCTTGAGCTCTCTCTCTCTTTTCTCACGACGCGCCTTTCTTTCTATTTGATCTTGTAAAATTTCTGTTGGGGAAAAAGGTTTGAGCTTGTACACCAAATCTCCATGAGTTAGGAGGTATCTGTTTGTCCTCCCATCATGTTTTGAGTACCTATCAAACTGCCAAGGTCGACCAAGTAATATGTGGGTAGCTTCCATAGAAACAACATCACAAAGTATGACGTATGTGTACCTTCCAACGCTAGAGGGTATATGAGCCTGTTGTGTCACCCTTAATTCTCTAGAGTTGCTGAGCCAATGTAGCTTGTAGGGATTGGGGTGTTTTTGAGTTGTAATCTGTGACATCCTAGGCAAATCCCACATTGACAAAGCACGAGGGAGATCCATGGGCTATGTGGAATAGTTCAACCTTAACTAACATGACGCATTTTGTGATGTAGTGGTGGGGGTTTGATCTTGAGAGAAGGAGGTCATGGGTTTGAATCCCACCAACACCCAAAACGGACAATATCTTGTTAGAAAAGGTTGGGATGTTACAAGTGGTATCAGAGCCTCTCCCCGTCTCTCTTGAATGATGGTGGGGCAAACCTCAATGAGGACGTTGACTCCCAGAGGGGGGGTATGTGACATCCTAGGGAAATCCCACACCGACAAAGCACGTGGGAGATCCATGGGCTATATGGAATAGTTCAACCTTAACTGACATGACGCGTTTTGGGATGTAGTGGTGGGGATTTGATCCTAAGAAGAAGAGGTCATGGGTTTGAATCCCACCAACACCCAAACACAAATCCATGAGGGCTTGAGCCCAAAGCGGAAAATATCTTGTCAAAAAAGGTTGGGATGTTACAGAATCCCTAAGCCCTCCACCAAACGTTGGCTGACTGTATTGATGCAACTCCCTCCATCAATCACCATGTTACACACCTTCTCCTTGATCACACATCTTGTATTGAACAGGTTGTCCCTCTGTTCCCATCCATCCTCTACTAAGAAGAACGTGTTTTAGATAGAAGATTCATGAGTTTGATCTCCATTTTAGGTTCTCTCTTTCTTTCTTTGATCATGTGTAACTAAACCCTATTGGGTTAGATTTATGGAACCCTAAGGGTATTGATTTATTGCTAGTTGTGTTTTGTTGGATGATGATGAACTTTTGTTGTTAATTCCATTGCCATGAATTTCATTGTTCTTCATTGTGTTTTTTCCATGTTTAAGTTCTATGCTTGATTTCAGCTTTGATAGTTGGCTTGATTTATCCCGAGAGGGTGGTTATGTCATAGAGCTTAGGATTATTCGCTAAATTGTTCAATACACTTGAGAGAGGGGCGAGACTTAGGTTCATTTTGGGTGAAAATCCTTAAAGCATTGTATCGAACACTTAGTGTGCGTCATGCATTTGGTCAATTAGTGACGAAGAGTCCTATTGATTAGTGGCTGGCCTATGCCTAGGGTCTCATAAGAGTCTTAGAAACCATGTTGGACATGTATTATCAGTTGCAATGCATGAAAATGAGTTTTTTCACCCTAGATTCACGAACTTAGTCCCTTTCATTCTCATCCTCCTTTGTGTTGATTGTTTTGTTTATGTTGTTCTTTGTCGAATTCACCTATTTTCATTCTCTTTGATCCCTTTCTTGTTAGTTGATCGAGGTTGACCCAAGCCGACTTGTTTGTTTGTGATTTTGATCGTGATAGTTAAGGAACCTACTCCTCACCCCCATTGAACAATTCTCTCTCCATGAGTAAGCCGTACGAAGGGACCCTAAGAAATATGACCGTAGCTTTCTAGGTATGCTTGAGAGAGCCCCTTGAGTCTGATCAAATTTTGACGCCGTTGTCGGGGACCCTTTGTTTCAGTCTGAAAGTGTTGAGCGAGTTTGCTCCTTCAACTTCATTTTCAATTTTTGTTTCCCCATTTGATCTTATTTTGTTTAATTTTTCATTTTCTAGTTTCACCTTGGTAGTTCTTATTTGTGTCCATATGCTGGACTATAGGAAACCAACCATTGGTGGAGCCAAGATGAGCCCAATCCACCACCAGTTTGGAATGATGAGCCTCATCAAACACCCTACTACAACAAGCCATATGGACTACTCAAGATCTAGAAGATCTTACTAGCAATCAAATTTCTTTGATAGCAATGTTGATGGAGGACGAGGATCTCCAAGCTAGAGATGTAGAGAAAGAAGAGCTTGCAAAAAGGGAAGCTTCTGAATTTTTTGGATGGTGTCCTAACTCTTAAGGAAGAGGCTACTCCTCCAAGCAAGCTGGTGGAGACCATTGAGCACTCACCCTCAATGAAATATTTTTTGGTTATGGTTCCCCCAAAACAAGTTGAAGTCGTCCAAGACTCTTGTCTTGTGATTAGGGGTGGCAGTCCCAACCTGAAACCCGAAAACCTACCCGTAATCGACCCGGTCAACATGGTTTTATAACCGGACTGACCAAATAACGGGTCGAAGTCGGGCGGTTAAAAAAACCGGCCAAATATTAGGGCGGTTATTGGTCCGCCAGATAACCGGGCCGACCCGGCCGAATGCCACCCCTAAATGGATGACTTGACGAGAGTTGGGATCATCACATCGTTATGTTTTAAATTTATTTTCTTCGAACTCTTAGTATTCGCAATTTCGGATGTTAAAGTTATTATTTGGGCTACTAAAACCCATAATTATGCAGCCCAATTGGGTTTGGAAGCAGTTGGGCTGTATTTGGATTCGAATTTAGGCGGCAAATGTTGGGCTTCACGCGATCGGGTATAACCGTTGGTGCCCGCCTACCCGTCGGCCACGGTCACGGTAAGGAAAACAGAACCGACGGGTCCGGATCGGGCGGTTAAAAAAACCGGACAAATATTAGGGCGGTTATTGGTCCGCCAGATAACCGGGCCGACCCGGCCGAATGCCACCCCTACTTGTGATGCAGTTCTTGTGTCAAGAAATTGATATCAAGAGCTTCACAATCAAAGTTGAGGAGAAGAAGATTGAGGAACCGCCACAACTACTACCGAAATGCATGTGAAGGTCCACTGGTGGTGATGAACGTTGTAAACAATTTTATCAAATAACTAATCTACTGAAGTAGACTAGATCGAATCTCTCGAGGTTTCTTCAAATCGACTACTCAAAGAAGCTAGCAAATTATTCAGGTTTAAACAGATTGTGCATGGTGTGAGTTCCACGACTTCTAAACTATAATGCAAGGAAATTGAAATGAAATTGAAATACAGATTGATTGATTGATTTGACTTAACCAGATGACAGACAAGCTTAGATTTTGAATCCCCCTAAGATCACCAGAGCATTGGCGATCACAAGACCAGTGGTTTTCAATCCTAATTCATTCAGTTCTCAGACACCACCATAAATCCTTACCCTTAAGTCTAAGTTCCACTAACGTTCGCTCTATCGGATCTAACTACCAAGATTAATTAACCGTCCGTGCGTTCACTTCTGCAACGGAGAACTAACTGGTGCAATTACTTGTGATTAATGAGTTACTCTTGAAGCGGATTAACCCTAAATGGTTCATACGAAAGGCACACTCCACTGAATAGGTTAATTGATTGATTTGGTGTTGTAAATGTAACATCCGACCCGAATCAACCCGGTGAAACCCATGGTTGAACCGGTTTCGAGTGTGACCCAGTGAAAATCGACAGTAGTAGAAATCAAACCACATTTTAAATAAGAATCGTCACGGGAGGCCTCCATAATCCATGAAAACGTAAACTGTTTACAATCTCAAATCAAACATAAACCCATAAAAATCCGACATAACTCAAGATACATAAATCCATAGAAAACCCCCCAAAAATATCTAAGTCAACTGAAATATGAAATAGGTCAACTCCAAGTAGGCTCCAGTCTTCACCTCATCGCTTCAGTCCAGAACTTCTCGAAATCCACCCTCTACTCTGAACACCGACACCACACCCACTAGCCACGAGGACCTGAAAGGGAGAAAGGGATCAATTTCCTATTGAAATTGAGTGAACCCACCGGGCCTACCTATACGTTGGCCTATTCTATGGAGCGGTTCCAACTCCGCACAAGACATACAACAATGGAACCAACCTAACTCCTTTTCATATTTTATTTCCCTAAAGCAGTCTAGGTGATCACGTTGGTCAATTCTCGTACACAGGCACAATTCAAGCAATAGCACAATATTGAACTATACACCAATCCACAGCACTCACACACAACATCAACATGTCACAACCATCAACCAAGGCACAACCACAACCACAATCACAATCACACGAACAATCACAAAAATATAATCTAGGTGAGTTATTAGGCGCCAAGGAGTTGTCCACACCACCACCACCGGTAACCACATCAACCAGACGCATCCACTAGGGATCCTTCCACGAAGGAGAACAACATCCGACGCATCCTCAAGGGATCATTCCACGAAGGAGAACAACAACCATCCTTGGTATCCAACCAAGGGATTCACCCCAATGAATCAGACTCAATCCATCGGTATTTCGGGTGGGGCAGTGTGGGCTCCTTCAGGTTCTACTTTCACATACAAGTCCCCATATCATATCTCCAACACATCACATCTCATTCACAGCCATTACACATTACACATTATCAACATTCCATCCACCGAACACAATACACCGCACATCCCATCCATTCCGCGCTCCTGCCATAACACAACTCAATCAATCAAAAGGTAACCGGCTAGCTCAGTGGCCACTCCCACCTGCAAGTACAGGGAGGCCATGTCATGAGTCTAGGGGTCACCCACCTGTTCCTCATATTTAGAGCGACCCCACATTGGCAGGGACACTCTCCTGCATCCACAACTGGCAATCCATAACATCAAGCACTTGCACCCATTTCCCGATCACCCCAACTCTCATTTCTATGTCAATCCATTTAACAATTCATTTCAGTTTACACCCAACCCACATCACAACAACCTACAACATCAATCAATCACAACAGCCAACACAGCAATCAAGTACAGCCACAGCATAGTTTACCCCCTTTTACTCTCATCATTTTCATGCATCACCTAGGTTCAATCTAGGTCGTAATTGAAACTCCTCACGCTGTCCGAACTATCTATACAACGCTAAGCCCTCACCTGGAATAGAAGACGAGTCTCTAATCATCTTCTAGTTCCTCGAAAACCCGTTTTCCCAACCACCAAACTCGTAGCTTAACCCTTCCTCACTGCTCACGACCTACACCCAGAAACCCAAAATGGAGGATAGAGATCTCTTCTCCTCGTCGCTACGAATCCATAGCAACAAACGGAACTCAATTCCGACCACTACAGCTCCCGGAATCACCCTTCGAAGGTTGCTCGCACTTAGTTCGTCAATGGCTTTTTCGGGGAGAGAGAAAGGGAAGGGAGTTATGAATTTCCGTGTAGAATCCGTCCTTTTATGTCAGGTCTACGATACACGGCCTGTATCACGATACACGGCGTGTATCATGATACACGGCGTGTATCCTCAACACACGGCCGTGTATCAATTCCTGGCAACTTTCGACGAGGTTCTGCCGCTAAGGTACACGGCCGTGTATCTACCATACACGGCGTGTATTGTGATACACGGCGTGTATCACACTACACGGCCGTGTACTGTACACTGCATCGTATCCCCTTTGCAACTTCGACCCGGCTCATACACGAACGTCCCAGACCTCAAGGGGACCTTAGAAGCACTGATTCCAGCACCCTAGTCAATCGAACCTGAGTTCTAAGCCGTTTGGTTGGGCGGGGATGTTACAGTAAAGTAAGGCGGATGTTCGCCACTATCCTTAACTTAACACGAATCTAATCTAAGTGATCAATCTAGAAAAGAAATAGACAACGAAGAACAAAACAATCATGCCAGAGAAATTGTCTGAATTTGAATCTAATTACCGCCGATCCGTGACCGCTTTAAAGCCCCGGGTCACTTAGGGTTCATCTAATCTAAGCTCTAAGAGTTTAGCTACTCATGTTGATAACAAAAGAATCACAAACAACAAAGGAGTGCATCATACAGAGGAAGAACCACTACAAGAAAACAGCACACTAGTCACAATTTTTTTTTGCCTTTAGTCACGATTTTTACCGTGACAAAAAAATTAGTCACGATTTTTACCGTGACTAAATCGATCATTTTTTGTCACGGTTTTTATATAAACCGTGACTAATTTTTTTGTCACGGTTTCTAAAGGAACCGTGACTAATATTAGTCATGGTTTTTATATAAACCGTGACTAATATTAGTCACGGTTTATTAAGAAACCGTGACAAATATTAGTCACGGTTTCTATAAAAACCGTGACAAAAAATGATCAATTTAGTCACGGTTTTTATAGAAACCGTGACTAATCTAGTGACCAAATTGTTCTTAGAAATTTTCCAGTGACCCAAAATGTCATTTTCGTTGTACAAACTGATCCTCAACTCCTTCCATTATGCAAACTGGTCCATAAATTTAAAATGTTAACAAAAGGTCCCAAATAACACCATGTGCTTCATTTGTAGCAAACTCACAGTTAGTGACTGCAAAGGTAAATTTTGGTAATTACGAACTAGTCACTCCATTTAATTCATTTATTGTGCCAATGCAATAAATAACAAAAATTACAAACTAATCATCCGTAATTACAAACTAATCATCCGCCGCTTGCTTCACCGTAGCTTCGCCGCCGCCCCCTCGCCGGAAAAGCTCGCCTCCCTCTGGCCGCCTCCTCCTCCTCGCCAGATGCACCGCCTCCCCCTCGTCGGAAAAGCCCAGATCTACTCGCCAGATGCGCCGCCGCCAGAGGCTGAAATCGCCAGATTTGGAAATCAGCCGGCGAGAGAACATATCTCGATTTTCCGTTGGTGGTGATGGATAATGAAGAAGAAGACGTCGGAACTTGATGGCTGGCTGGCTTCGTGGTTGGAGCGAAGGGCCAGCTCCGGTTGGCTTCGTGGTTGGAGAGAAGGGTCAGCTCTGGCTGGCTTCGTGGTTGGAGAGAAGGGCCAGCTCCAACTGGCTTCGTGGTTGGAGAGAAGGGCTCCGGGTGACTTCGTGGTTGGATAGGAGGGCAGCTCCGACTGGATCGGAGAAGAAGAAGATGGAAGGAAGAAGAAGAAGGTTGATTGGCTGCCTTCAAAGAGTTTGATTGGCTGCCAACATTTGACATGGATTGCCAACGTGGCAGGCGGCCAAACTAATTAGTCACAGTTTCTTTAGAACCATGACTAATTTAGTCACGGTTTTTTAAAACCGTGACAAATTACGGTTTTTTAAAACCGTGACAAATTAGTCATGGTTTCTTTAGAACCGTGACTAATTTAGTCACGGTTTACAGAAAATCGTGACTATTAGTCACGGTTACATAAAAACCGTGACTATTAGTCACGGTTACATAAAAACCGTGACTAACTAGTCACGATTTCCAAAACCGTGACTAAAAAATTGTGACTAAACCATTATTTTCTTGTGGTGAACGGACAAGAACTGAAAAACCTAATTTTGACAACTCATGCGAAGTTCCGATCTCTAGCAATCTTCACTCCTAGCTCCGAATACTCTGATGGGGAAGATGGCGTCAATATCTCCCCGGGAAACTCTAAAACTCTCTCTCAGAAATTAATTCCTGGAACAAGTGTATCTTAGATCTCTCCCTCGGTTTGCTTAAATAGGAATTGTCCAAGGCTGTGTCGGAAAGAAGGGACTTCTCGGCGAGAACATTGAAAGTTCTCGCCGAGAACTTTAGTTCAAAATCACTTTGCCTCTTTGACGGGAAATTTCCATGCAATTCTTCAAATGTTCTCAGCTAGAAGTTTGAGACTTCTCGCCGAGATCTTCAGGTAAACTCTCTAGGCTGTGCTCCCTTCAATAGTTTTCGGAGAGAACTTCGCCGAGAAATTCTTTATAATTTCTGTTGGATCATTGACGGGGTTTCTTCATGTAATTTTCAGCAATTCTTCGGCGAGAACTTTAAGTCTTCTCGCCGAAATGTTCAGTGGAATTAACTTCTTCACTTGGTTGATTCTGGATTCAATTCCAAACAATTCCTTTAGGTTCCCTTGCTTCCCGATCACGTTCGTGACTACGTAATTGATGGCAAACACATGTGTACTCAAAGAGACACTAGAAAACACATCAAATAGACCCATAACGGGCCAAAGTAACCAAAACGGTATGAAATAGTGCAATTGAGTGAAGACATCCTAAGCTACCCCAAAAACCGTGTCTCAAGCAAGGAAATGTGGCTTAAATGAGGCTGATAATCACGTAAAATCTAGTGTCATCAGGTGGCTTAGAGATTATCAAAGCCATTGGAGGTGATACTCCATTTCTGTTGGGCACACCACCCGGAACTCGCAGATGAAGCAATGATAATTAAAGGTCACGGTCGCGGCCGTAGTGCATGGCGCGACCAACTTTTCTTTGAGACCCTTTTTAAAGTTTGATCATATCTTGTTCGTCTAGACCCTAGATTGAGCACCGTCAAACCGATAGATTCATGATTTCACCATCTATCATCGCGTTGCCAGAAATTTCATAAAAACACATCAAGGAACGTGAAAGAGGGACATGACGGTCCAATGAGAGTGTTTAAGAAGTCTAATATTCAATTAGCATAAAATAGACGAAAGCCGACAATCATAAGCTCAAATCAGATCCTAAATAAGTCTATTATAGGAGGGAAACGAGTACTTTTTACATGTCATCAAATCACCCCACACTACATTGTACTTCACAACAAGCACGGCACAATCCTCTTGGTTCCTAAGATAATGAAAATGGTAACCACAAATCTAGCAGACAGGATCACAAGCTCGACCACACGATTTATAGACCATTCCCCTTCCAAATAGTAGAAAAATAACTAGACCTTATCGAGATAGTGAATAACATACTTGGAAATGGAAAAACAATATAGCTTTAATTACACTTAGCCCAGGACACATAGGGATATGAAAAAAAGGAGAGTCATGGTCGAGAATTTTTACCGTCCTATGTCGCGAGAGTGAATCTCTCATTAAGTACTCAACTCTTCTACTCTTTGTCTTCACCCCCTCTAATTTTTCCCTTAACTCACTTTTGCTTCACTAAATTTTCTTTCTTCGCGAACAAGAAAGTTGATTTTACTAGACTAGTTTTTTGTTTCTAATGGGAGACCCGATTGAGGCCCAAATTAGGTATGGAGTAGCGAGATCCCTTTTGGGTTTTGCGTCCTCCTAAACCATAACCGACGCCATGAAGGGTTGATAAGAAGAATTCCACAATTGGAACGAGCAATGGGCGGACAATAAATGCTCCTTGTGTTTGAACCCCAACCGGACTCCCATGAAGCGTCTAAAGTCTTGAACGTGCACGTTGACCTCTTTTGCTCACACATTCGAGACCCCCTATCAAAACTCGATCACAACATCAACTAAAGAATTCAAATTCAAGAAGAGACCAAGTTGTGAAAAAGCTCGTCAAAGGTAGAAACCCAAAGCCAAGTCGATTGTTCATTAGCATAATAAAATAAAGTTCCTTAGCTACTACAAGCAAGGAAAATGAAGATACTCATTGCACAAGTTCTCACACATCTGACTTAGACCGCAAGGAACCAAACTATCCTCAATATATGAAAAGAAATAACCTGTTTGAGCAATTTGAAACAACATGTTGAGTCAAGAGTAATTGAGAATATGAGAGGACTAGCACATGTCAAATGAGCAATGCAAAACATCTTCCGAAACCATCAATCACATTAATTATTGGGCATTGAGAAAAAAACCAAGGTAACCTTCCTAACGTTCCATCCTAACCACCCCACACTTAGTTAGAGCAATGTACGCACTGATCAAGGATAGGAGAGAAAGTTCAGAATGATGTTACCGAACAAGAAAAATAGGGAAATGGTAGAGACGACACATGATGATCTGTGAACGAACACATGAACCATTAATTACTGAATGAACTTGTGCACAAGAGAAAACACACACAAAGAAAAACATGTCAAAATGAAGAGCAATAGCTCAAATCCCGTCAAATTACGAAAAGAAAACTGAACAAATCATTCAATCACAGACACACGATAATCACAAGAGTCAAGAATCAAAGATAATAACATAGGAACTCGAATACGACAAAGTTTCCAAGTTCCACCGTCATCATCCACAAAAATAGAGAATAATAAGATCCAAACACAAATGAAAGCAAGAAAAAAAACAAGTCAAAATAATCCACAATAATCCAGAATCATATGAAAAAAAGAAGAGAAAATAAGATAGCGAGGGTGAGTAACCCCTAGGTCGTGGTCAAGACTACTCTAATGGTAGCGATGGTGGTTCGCGGTGGTGCCTCTGATAGATGCAGAAAGGCCACTCGATGCGATGCTCATTATCACCCTTTATGTTAGTTAAGATCTCCCTCATATTCACAGATACTCCTCCGTAGAGAATGGAATCACATTTTATGCATCCAATCCAAGACAAACCCGATGGTTCAGAAGGTGAGTGGGACCAATGAAGCCTACCTGAATGTGTGTCCCAAGGCCCCTCCCTCCACAATGATCCCAAAGTTTGAGGGTGGAGATCATCCGACCTACATACCCAGATGCAAACAAAAAATCCCTCCCATGGTGGATGAGGTTGTCGTAGAAGACTCTAGCTAAGCATGCGGTCGGGTGGAGGGGAATTTGAAGGCGCATGGCTCACATTCAGTCCAAATACATGGTGCTGACCCAATGATTGCTCATTTTAGGGGTTAGAGTCTTTCTAAGATAGAGATGTACTTACCTCTAAAAAGGTACTTGGATACTTCAAGCACAAGTGATATTGTCATCGAAGGTAAGAGACCCCGTAAGAAACTCCCAAGTAAACCTCCTGCTCCGAGACATTTTTTATCCTTTACTTCCAATACCATTGACTAAATTTGAAAATTACTTTACTTAAAACCCTTTGAAAACCATTTCTAAAGTTGAATACAATGAAATACCATGAAACTAATCATACTCTCGAATACCATAACTATGGAAATCTAGTACCAATATGGGTAAGTAAAATCTTCCCCCCTTTGAGGTCCGCGACACCTCAGAAGAGTAGATAGCATACCTATATGGGAAGAAGATGGATGGATGGGAACAACATTCGTCGTGACACGGTTGAGAATCGCCTGGTGCGATCAGGCACTATGGTGAGCGTCGCGGGTCGTGTCGGGCCATGTATCGGCCTTGGTGTCCTCTATATGGCTCAATTCATCATCCTCTCCAGCTGGCTTTCCTGCTCCAACCTTCTCCTCTGACCAGGCTCTAATGCCCACTGTAACACCCTAATGTGAACAGTGACATCCTAGGCAAATCCCACATCGACAAAGCAAGGGGGAGATTGATGAACGTTATTTTACAGCATATCAAATAACTACCCCACTCAAAAGTGAGATAGATCGTATTCCACTGGCCTCGATGTTTACTCAAATACGTCGGCAGATTACTCAAAGTTTCACACGTTATCCTGGTGTGAGTTCCACGACTTCTAGACTAAAAAGCAAGAAAATTGAAAAGGAAGCTAAAAACATAATGATTGGTTGGTTGACTAACAGGATGACAGACAAGCTTAGATTTTGAATTCCCCTTAGATCACCATGACATCAGCGATCACAAGACCGGCGGTTTTCAACTCTGACCTATTCAGTTCTTAGACACCATCATAACTCCTCACCCTTAGGTTTAAGACTGGCGAACGTTCGCTCTATCCGATCTAACTACCAAGATTAATCGACCACCTGTGCGTTCGCTTCTGCAACGGAAAACTAACTGGTGCGATCACTAGTGGTTAATGAGTTACTCTAGCAGCGGATTAACCCTAACTGGTTCCTACGAAGAGAAATTGTTTCAATGATTAGGTTAACTATTGATTTGATGTTTTGAAGTGAGGCGAACGTTCGCTACTATCCTCAGCTTAACAAGAATCTAATCTAGGTGGCCAAACCAGAAAAGAAACACAACAACGAAGAAGAAACCAAGCATGCAGAAATAACTGTCTGAATCTGAATCTAATTATCGTCGATATGTGACCGCTTTAAAGCCCTTGGTCACTTAGGGTTCATCTAATCTAAGCTTTACAAGTTTTTGCTACTCATATTCGAAACAAGAGGAACAAAGACAAATAAAGAATACATCTTCAAATAGGGAGAACAGAGAAGAACTATAAAACCTAATTTCAGATGAATCTGTGAAGCTTCAATCTCCTCGATCTTCAACTCCTAGCACCGAGCTCTCCGAGATGGAAGGATGGCGTCACGATCTCTTCCCGGATTTTTGAACTCACTTTACTCTATCTGCCTTCAGAAGTCTAAGAATTAATCCTTCAAAAAGTATATCCCGATTGTGGTCACCGATTCTGTATTTATAGGGTATTCAAATCCCAGCCGAAAAAAGAAATAGTTTTCGGCGAAAACTTAGAAGTTTTCGCCGAAAACTTCAAGTGAAACCCCGGTTGGATCTCCAGTCTTCGAATTGAGTAGCTTGTGCCTTAGTTTTCGGTCGAGAACTCTGGAGTTCTCCCCGAGGACTTCTTTCTCCCGGTGGGCAGTAACATTGTTTGCAATACTTTTCGGCGAAGACTTGGGAGTTTTCGCCGAAAACTTATGTGCCAAGCGGGGGGTGATTTGTCTTAACTCGAAAGCTCCTTGTGTTGATTTCGAGCCAATTCCTCGAGACTCCTTCGCTTCCCGAGCTCGTTTGTGGCTACGTATCTGACGGTAAAAACCTGTGTAATCTCAAAAACACTAGAAAACAATCAAATAGACCCATAACGGGCCAAAGTAACCAGAACGACAAGAATTAGATCAATTAGGTGGAAACAACCTAAACTACCCTAAAACTCGAGATTCTAGCAAGGAAATGTAGCTTAAATGAGGCTGATAATCACGTAAAATCGAGTGTCATCAGAGATCCATGGGCTATGTGGAATAGTTCAACCTTAACTAACATGACGCGTTTTGGGGCGTAGTGGTGAGGGGGCTTTGTTTTCAGAGGAGGAGGTCATGGGTTCGAATCCCACCAACACCCAAAAACAAATCCGTGAAGGCTGGGCCCAAAGCGAACAATATCTTGTCAGGAAAGGTTGGGATGTTACAAGTGGTATCAGAGCTGGTTTATATGACATCCTAGGCAAATCCCACATCGACAAAGCACGAGAGAGATCCATTGGCTATGTGGACTAGTTCAACCTTAACTGACATGACGCGTTTTGGGGCGTAGTGATGGGGGCTTGATCTTCAGAGGAGAAGGTCATGGGTTCGAATCCGACCAACACCCAAAAACAAATTCGTGAGGGCTGGGCCCAAAGCAGATAATATCTTGTCAGAAAAGGTTGGGATGTCAAGTGGTATCAGAGCTTCTCCCCATCCCTCTTGAACGATGGTGGGGAAAACCTCAATGAGGACGTTGAGCCCTTGAGGGGGGTGTATGTGACATCCTAGGCAAATCCAACATCGACAAAGCACAAGGGAGATCCATGGGCTATGTGGAATAGTTCAACCTTAACTGACATGACGCGTTTTGTGGTGTAGTGGTGGGGGTTTGATCTTGAGAGGAGGAGGTCATGGGTTTGAATCTCACCAACGCCCAGAAACAAATCCGTGAGGGGGGAGGCCCAAAGTGGACAATATATTGTCAGAAAAAGTTGGGATGTTACAAGTGGTATCAGAGTCTCTCCCCGTCCCTTTTGAACGATGGTGGGGCAGACCTCAACGAGGACGTAGAGTCCCTGATGGGGGGTGTATGTGATATCCTAGGAAAATCTCACATCGATAAAGCACGGGGGAGATCCATGGGCTATGTGGAATAGTTCAACCTTAACTAACATGACGCGTTTTAGGGCGTAGTGGTGGGGGCTTGATCTTCAGAGGAGGAGGTCTTGGGTTCGAATCCCATCAACAGCCAAAAACAAATCCGTGAGGGCTGGGCCCAAAGCGGACAATATCTTGTCAGGAAAGTTTAAGATGTTACATAAACCACTGCAACCGTGGGCGAATGACCCTAACCACCACAAGCTTGGAAAATCACAACTCACGAGCCGGACCTTTAGACTATAGGGTGGATAGTACTTGGACCCGCTAGCTGTATATAGCTAGGAACCCAAAGTGTTCAGTCGAAGGTGTCACACCAAGAGGTGAATACCCAAGATGATAAACCAATTCTAGACGGAAATCAATTCCATAAAAATTGAAAAGAAGATTGCAAATCCATGCAAAGAAGAAACCGAAGTTTGTTTTTATTTCATAAAAGTCTGATTACAATGGGTGGTCGAAGCCTCTATTTGTAGTACAAGGATTTGGCCAAGGCTTCTCCTATTCCTATTAAAACTCTAACTCTAAAATAATAAAGAAACGTAAAAGGGTCCTAAACAAACTACTAGAAAGGAAGAAAATCCGAAAATAAAGGAATAAAACTCCTAAAATAGATAAGTCATAAAATAAAGGAATAAAACTCCTAAAACAGATAAGTCCTAAATCGACAAACCCTAATCCGCGTCTTACTAGGATTAGGAGTCCTTGTGTGGGTCGAATTTCCTCATTAGGGGTCTGATTCTCGTGGCTCGGCCCAAATCGCATCTAGGGGTCGGTGCTTGCCTAATGCTTGGCAGGTGCTGGCCTGGTGCTGGACGGGTGCTGGGCCGGTCCTGGGCAGTGCCAGGGCCGGGGCTGGCGCCAAGACTTAGGCTTGGGGCTGGGGCTTGGGCTGCGCCGGGGCTGGGGCTTGAGGCTAGGCCTGGGTTGGGGCTTGAGGCTGGACCGGGGCTGGGGCCTGGGCCTGGGCTGGCGCCGGGGCTGGGGCCTAGGGCCTGAGGCAGGGCCGGGCCGGGGCTGGTTACGTCACACCCTATCCTAGAAAACTTTGATTGAACCACTGATTCAACCCATGCATACTCTAATCTGGTGTTACTCACTCTCATGCACCAATCACATACACACAATACACTTAAAGGATTCCATACATAATCCCAGTAATCATAACATAACCAAAAAACAGTACTCTTAACCTGTCAATAATCAATAGCCAATAAACAATGTCAACGACCCGAACTGCGCAAACCAAGGAAACAAAATTCTCCGCATAAATTGATATAAACATTTATACATTTATCCAATACACACGAACTTTTACAAAAAAAAAACTTTAAAATACACGTCAAAACCAATGAATAACTCATGGAAGATCAACCTACTTCTTCTCCAGCTCCTACTCCAGTACCTGGTGGTCAACCCCAGAAAAACACCAAAAGAAGAAAATGAGAGAGAATAGAGGGTCAATGTTAACTACTAAGTGTCTAACCTGCTGAGCTCAAATCGACCTAACCCTACTTACAGTTTCCTCCACCATCTGAGGTCCTAAAATCAGCCTATCTCCTTCTTGATTCCATCATATATCGTTCGTAATTTCCGACCATACAAAGACTCAAAAGGCACCACTCTTATACTATTGTGGAATGAGTTGTTATATGCAAACACCAACAGCAGCAACAACTTAAGCCACGACTCCTCAAACTCCTAAACACAAGATCGCAACAACTCCTCAAAAGTGAGGATAGTCCTTTCAGACTGTCCATCCATCTAAAGGTGGTAAGCTGTAGAGAAATTCATCTTATTACCGATAGTTGTTTGCAAGCTCTTCCAGAATTGAGAAGTGAAGCTTGGATCCCTATCAGCCACTATGGTCTTAGGCATGCCATGCAACCTCACTATATGCTTTACATATCTAACCAACTCATCCACATCTGACTTGAACTTGATTGGGATGAAGTGAGCCACCATACTATCACCTAAATGGTATCCTTGCCTCCCACTGCTAAAAAACCACACACAAAGTCAATTGTCATATCATCAAACTTCCAAATTGGTATTGGTAAATACTAAAGCAAACCTCATGGTGCTTTATGTTCCGCCTTAGACTTCTGGCATACCAAACAGCTCACCACATGATATGTGATATGACTTTATTTAGTGCATTTTAAGCTTATGATTGACCTATGAAATGCCCGTGTTTATTCGTGAAATGACATGACTCATATGTTTTTATTGAAGTTTTGTGCAAAGTGCCCATTTGTTGTCCGGTTGCCACTTTGAAGCCAAATTCGTGGTCTATTGGAGTTGCCTCTGTGCATTTTCAGGTTATGGCATCGAAGTACGGATGACAAGGAGCACATAGGAGCAAACGGGAGGTCATTTGGAGTCCGGACGAGGGAGATATGAGCATTACAAGATCGAGCTTTCTGCAGAGTGCAGGGGTGCACGCCGTGCAGGGGTGCACGCCGTGCACTGTCCCCTGCACTATAAATACTCTTGTTTTTGGCCATTTTGGGGGAATTCTTTCATCTCTCTTGAACCCCAAACACATACCCACGAACCCTCAAACCCTAGAACACATTTTTGGAGCAATTTGAAGCCATTGGAGCTAGGATTGAAGCCAACAAACCTTGGGAGAAGTGCTTACAAGTGGAGAAGTGAAGATCATCTCAAGGATTCATCCATGGTGTTCTTGGTGACCATTCTTCCTTCTTTTCTCTTTACTCCCTTGGCCATGTGTGGCTGAGTTTCTAGGGTTCATCTTGGATGGGTAGATTAGTTGTGCTATGATAGAGGGATGATTGTATAGAACTTGCTATGATTGATCTTGGTTGTATGAGGATGATTCCTAGACTTGTTCTTAATGCCATTTTATGCTATGTTTGCTTGATTTGGTCCATTCAATGTGATTTGATGCATGAGAGTGCTTGGATTTCATAGATTGTAGGTCTAGGGATTGAAGTGAGGGTGTTCTAAGAGATTAGATCATCTTGTTTCAACCATTTTCACTTGATTTCTCTCTTGGGCATTTTATCGAACACTTGGTGTGCATGTGAATTTTCATTCAATTGAGTTTGAAAAGGCTTTTTGGTGAATCTCTTAGTGTTAGGGCATTGATATGAGAGTGTTGTGCCTAGCCTTGTGGTCATAGAGTCTTAAGAGAGTATCTTGTGTCTTGGCATTTCATCAAACACTTAGAATGCATCCTTTTTCACTTAGCTTGAGAGCGAGAGCCTAAGTTGAGTGGTATTAGGATAGGGATTAGGTGCTACGAGAGTGCATTGAGTCTATAGAAGTGAAATGCATGGTCATCCGAATGCAAACTCGATCTTAATTGGCTTGTTTGTTCAATTAGTCATCTTGAGCATGATGAAACTACCCACCAAGAGAACCCCTTTGTCTTTGATTTGAGCCACCTTTCTCTCTTGTTTAATCTTTGTTAGTATTGTTATTCTTTGCTTTTGTTTATGAATTTCTTATCAAACCAAACCAATTTTAAATGTCTAGACCGTCTATGAGAAGTGTGAGTATTGGTCTATGAGAGGACCCCGTGGAATACGACCTTGGTAAAATCGCTTTTATCAAGTTTTTGGCGCCGTTGCCGGGGACCCTCTCATTCCTTTGAAAGCACTTAGTAGTGGACCGATCTATTCACTTCCTTCCGCTTTACTTTTTGCTTCCTTGTTGCTCTTTGTTTACTTTATTATCCCGCATCGTTGTATTACTCGGGTGTGTTTGTTGTGCTTGATTGCAGGAGATTTGGGTTAGTGCATGAGGCGTTCAGCTCGTCTTCAAGCACGAATCCAAGGACTAGAACAAGTGCTCGAGTCACCTACCACTTCCCCACCTCCTACAGTTCAAGAAGAAGAAGTTGATCGCATCTCACACCACACTATGTCTCATCACGAGGACGAAGATAACCATTCGGAACATTCACATCGCACCAATGAAGACGATCAATCGCAAAGGGGAGCGAGGCGCACACTAGCTGATTATGCTCGCCCAACCCTTGAAGGGGCAGCCTCGAGCATCGTGCGAAGACCGGTAAATGCAAGAAACTTCGAGTTGAAGCCTAATATGATTCAGATGGTACAGAACGGAGTGGTGTTCAACGGTATAGATGGAGAGTGCCCGTCTAGACACTTGAAGGACTTCCTAGAGATATGTGATACGGTGAAGAACGATCAAGTTCACCCGGATTGTGTGCGACTCCGACTTTTCCCCTTCTCCCTCAAAGGTAGAGCCAAGTCATGGTTGGAGAACCAACCGAGTAGAACTTTCACCACATGGGAGGGCCTAGCCGAAGCTTTCCTCGAAGAGTTCTTTCCTCCTTATATGACGGATGCAATCCGAGATCGTATCAACCACTTCACACAACACAACGGAGAGCTCTTCCATGAGACTTGGAATAGGTTCCAAGCCATTCTTCGGTCTTGTCCTCATCACAACTTCGCCGAATGGAGCTTGGCGGACATCTTTGCTAGGTCCCTTGATTTTGAGAATACAAGGATGATCAACCAAGCCGCCGGAGGTGACTTAAGGATGCTCACTCCCGAAGATGCTCTAGAACTCTTCGCGGAGATGGCCAACAAGACAAGGAGTTGGTCTCGACAACAACCTCCTAAGTCTAAGTATGGAAGTGACACGCACTATGATTCTCGGTCCGTAAGTGTTGATGCACCAAAGGAGTCGTCTAGCTATGGGAAGAAGCCTAAGTTACCGAGGCACCGAGATGAAGATGATCCAATGATCGCTCTCCTTATGTCTAAGATCGACGCCATGGCTTCACAAGTAAGCAATCTTAGTATGCCTAAGACTCCCTCTAAGCCATCTAAAGTGGGTAATCCACCAGTTGCTTCGGTATTTTGTTGTGAATGTTGTGGAGGCCAAGGCCATGATGTCAATGTATGCCCTTCCGCTACTTCCGAGCCTAACCAAGATGAAAACATTGAGGAAGTAAGCTTTGCACAAGGTCAAGGATTCCATGGTAACTTCAACCCTCAAGGGAACTATCAAGGGGGTAACTACAACCGTCCTTGGAACCAAGGAGGTGGGTACAACAAGCCTAACCAAGGGTACCAAGGCCAAGGTAATCAAAGTGGTGGTTATAACAAGGGTTACAACCAAGGTAATCAAGGAGGATTCCAAGGTTACAAGGGATACAATCAAGGTAACCAAGGAGGAAACCTATGGAATCAATGGGGAAATCAAAAGCAAGGCAACCATTGGAACCAAGGGGGAAACCAAAACCAAGGTAACCAAGGAGACAACCAAAATCAAGGTAACCAAGGTGGTGAGCAAGGTTCTAATCCACCGGGGATGTATAATCATAAGGGTAATGGGCCGCCCGGTTTCACCAAGCCTTCTCAAAACAAAGAGGGTGGTTCTACAATCTCCCAAGAAGACACCAATGCGGCAATGATTCAACTTATCAAGAATCAACAAGCTTCAATTGCAAATTTGGAGAATCAAATGGGTCATATTGCTAAGGCACTTTCGGAGAGAACTTCGGGCTCTTTACCTTCCAATACCGAGATCAACCCCAAAGGTCCGGAGCATTGCAAGGTAGTGACCTTAAGAAGTGGAAGACCCTTGCAAGATACAACCTCTACCCCAATTGACTCTAAAAAGGTACAAGATCCTAATCTAATGGTTGATGATGATGATATTAATGATCCTCCTTCGGATGAAGTTGAGGTTGAAGTCGAACCTCCTACGGGTAATGTGAGCACTAAGGTTGCCAAGGAACCTAGTAAGGCTACATCGAGTACACCACCGGTCTCTCCTCTAGCACCGGTTGTATCTCCATACAGGCCTAAGCCTCCATACCCATCTCGATTGAAGAAGGATGGCCTTGAGAAGGTTTTCAAGAAGTTTGTGGAGCGGATTAGTCAAATGCAATTCTCTCTTCCGTTTCCCGAAGCAATGACTATGATGCCCCAATATGCTAAGTTCATGAAGGAACTCTACACCAACAAGAGAAAGCTACCGGAGACATCTCTAGTCCACCTTAATGAGGAATGCTCCGCCGTTCTCTTCAAAAGTCCACCCAAAAAGCTCAAGGATCCGGGTACCTTTACTATCCCTTGTGCTATTGGTAATATTTCTCTTGCTAATGGTCTTGCGGATCTAGGTGCTAGTATCAATGTCATGCCTTATTGCATATTTGAGAAGCTAGGGTTGTCTAATCTTCGTTCTACTCGTATGTACATTCAACTTGTGGACAAGTCGACCAAGAGTCCTAGGGGGATTGTTGATGATGTGCTAGTTAAAGTAGGCCCTTTTGTCTTCCTAGTTGACTTTGCGGTCATAGATACCGATCATGTGGATGTCTCATTGATATTTGGTAGACCATTCCTAGCTACTTCTCGTACTTTGATTGATGTGCATGACGGAAAATTGACATTGAGAGTAGGACAAGAGAGTGTCACATTTTGCATAGCCGATGGCATGAAGTTTGCTCACGCACAAGATGATTTAGAGTACTCTTGTGATACTATTGCTTCGGCTAGTGTGTGTAGTATTTCTAACTTCGTGTGTCGAGATTCTTTGGATGTTTGCCTTAGAACGGATGTGCAGGAACATTTAGGTACCCCGGAGTTAAAAGCTCAAGTGGCTTACCTTGATGAAGGGAGAGACAAGTTAGAGGGTGAAACGGTTTTTGTTGCTCTCCCGAAGGTGGAAAGGGTAAAGACCTCCTATGAAGAACCACCTACTCTTGAGCTCAAGCCTCTTCCCGCACATTTGGAGTATGCTTTTCTCATGCCAGATTCTAAGCTACCGGTCATCATCAATTCTGAGCTTCTACCCGAGCAAAAGGACCGTCTAGTGGAGCTCCTCAAGAAGTACATGAGAGCTATTGCGTGGAGCATCTCGGATATTCGAGGTATAAGTCCCACATTTTGCTCACATCGGATCCTTATGGAGGAAGATTTCAAGCCGGTTGTGCAACCACAAAGAAGGCTAAATCCTAACATGAAGGAGGTTGTGAAGAAAGGGTTATCAAGCTTATGGATGCGGGTATTATCTTTCCTATCTCGGATAGCCCTTGGGTTAGCCCCGTGCAAGTTGTTCCCAAGAAAGGAGGGATCACGGTGGTAGCTAATGACAAGGATGAGCTTATCCTGACAAGGACGATCACCGGGTGGCGTGTTTGCATAGATTATCGTCGACTCAATGATGCCACTAGGAAGGATCACTTTCCTCTACCTTTCATGGATCAAATGCTCGAGCGTCTCTCCGGTCACGAGTACTATTGTTTCTTGGATGGTATGTCCGGGTACTTCCAAATCCTGATCGCCTCGGAGGACATCGAGAAGACCACATTCACATGCCCCTTCGGTACTTTTGCTTATCGACGGATGCCCTTTGGGTTGTGCAACGCTCCCGCTACCTTCCAACGGTGTATGCTTGCCATTTTCGATGATTTCGTGGAAGATATCATGGAAGTGTTCATGGACGACTTCTCGGTTTTTGGGGATTCATTCGACCTATGCTTGAGGAACCTTGAGAAGGTCTTGCGTCGGTGTGAAGAGACCAATCTTGCATTAAGTTGGGAGAAGTGTCATTTCATGGTCAATGAGGGATTGTTCTTAGTCACAAGATCTCTAAAAAGGGCATTGAGGTTGACAAGGCAAAGTTGGAGACCATCTCTCAACTTCCTCCACCCTCATCCGTGAAAGCCGTGAGAAGCTTCTTGGGGCATGCCGGTTTCTATAGGCGCTTCATCAAAGACTTCTCGAAAATAACTACTCCTATGACTCGGCTTCTTGAGAAGGATGTGGAATTTCGTTTTGATGAAGAGTGCTTGCAAGCTTTTGAACTCCTCAAGGGTAAGCTCACGAATGCCCCTATACTCATTGCTCCGGATTGGTCAAAGTCATTTGAGTTGATGTGTGATGCTAGCGATTACGCCATTGGAGCGATTCTAGTCCAACGAATCGACAAGAGATTCCATCCAATATACTATGCAAGTAAGACTCTCAATGATGCTCAAAGGAACTACACAACTACGGAGAAGGAGCTATTGGCCATAGTGTTTGCTTTTGATAAGTTTAGGTCCTACTTGGTACTTTCTCACACTATTGTCTTCACGGACCACCAAGCTTTGAGGTACCTTCTATCTAAGACCGATGCTAAACCAAGGTTGATCCGATGGGTTCTTCTATTGCAAGAGTTTGATATTGAGATTCGAGATAAGAAGGGGTCCGAGAATGTAGCCGCCGAACACTTGTCTCGCTTGGAAGAGGCGGAAATGGTACACAATGGTAATGAAGAGATCAATGACAACTTCCCCGATGAGCTATTATTCGCTATAGCAACTTTAGAGTTCAAGGAACCTTGGTTCGCGGATTTGGCTAACTATCTTGCTAGTGGAGACTTGAAGGAGGGCCTCTCCACTCAAGACAAAAGGAAGTTCTTTGCGGATTTGAAGCATTACTATTGGGACGATCCTTTTGTATTTCGAGTTGGCTCGGATGGTATGATTAGAAGATGTGTCACTTATGGAGAGTCTAAGGACATCATGCGACATTGCCACTCCGGTCCTACGGGTGGACATCATGGAGCAAATCGCACGGCTCGCAAGGTACTTGAGTCCGGATTCTTTTGGCCCTCGATCTTCCGAGATTGTCAAGACTTTGTCAAGTCTTGCGATGCGTGTCAACGTTCAGGTAACATCTCTTCCCGTAATGAAATGCCTCAAAATGTCTCGTTAGTGGTAGAAATATTTGATATATGGGGTATTGATTTCATGGGACCGTTTCCTACTTCGCATGGTAACAAGTACATATTAGTTGCGGTAGATTACGTGTCTAAATGGGCGGAGGCACAAGCTTTGCCTACCAATGATGCCCGAGTCGTAGGGAAGTTTCTTGTTAAGTTGTTCACCCATTTTGGTACCCCTCGTGCTATCATTAGTGATCGAGGTACTCATTTTCAAGGGCAATTCGATAGAGTATGCCACCGGTTCGGCGTCACTCATCGGATGTCCACCTCGTATCACCCTCAAACTAGTGGCCAAGCCGAGGTGACCAATAGGGAACTTAAGAGAATCTTAGAGAAGACGGTCGATCAATCACGGAAAGATTGGTCGAAGAAGCTTGATGACGCTCTATGGGCCTACCGCACGGCCTACAAGACCCCTATAGGCACTACTCCCTATAGGATGGTCTATGGCAAAGCATGCCATTTGCCGGTAGAGCTCGAGCACCGAGCTTATTGGGCATTGAAATTTCTAAACCTTGATATGAGTCTCGCAGGAGAAGAGCGTAAGTTTCAGGTACATGAGCTCGAGGAGTATCGCCATCATGCATATGAGAATGCAAAGCTTTACAAGGAGAGGACGAAGCTCATTCATGATTCCCGTTTGAAGCCGGGCAAGGATTTCAAAGTTGGTGATCAAGTTCTCCTATACAACTCTCGGCTCAAGCTCTTTCCCGGGAAATTGAGGTCTCGTTGGTCCGGCCACTTTACGGTAACTCATGTTTTTCCTTATGGCACCATCGAGGTAATCTCTCCATCCCAAACCGAACCTTTTAAGGTGAATGGCCATAGACTTAAGCATTATGTTGTTAGTGATACTATAGGTGCTGTTGAGGTCTTGTCTTTGGTCATGCCTTGAGTGTTCCTTGCTTCGTCGAGCTTATGACGTTAACCAAGCGCTTCTCGGGAGGCAACCTGAGGGTTTTTCATGTCTTTTCGTCTTGATTTGATTGCGTGATTGTGTGTTTTTGTGGTGTTCAAGGTCCTTGAGTTGTTGTGGTGTCCATTGTGGTCTCGTAGGTGTTGAAATTCTGAAGTTCGGGGTCCGTTTTGGGTTGATTTGACGGTGTTTTGGTCGTTTTTCGTCGAGGTGAAAAGTTGATTTTAGGCTGAGGAGGTGCACGCCGTGCACCTATGCACGCCGTGCATCATGCACGCCGTGTATCGTGCACGGTTGGTGCACGTGCTGTCCAGGAGGATTCAAAAAAATTTTCAGCTCCAAGGTGCACGCCGTGCATCCATGCACGTCGTGCACCTTTGCACGCCGTGCACCTGATTTTTCCCTTTAAATTTTTTTCGGTTTGGTTTGTGGTTGGCTCGGTTGATACTTGATTTCTCGGTTTGGGTTTTGGTTCACTGACTCGCCCGACCCACTCACCCGACCGGCCCGACCGCTCACCCAGCCACCTAAACCACCTCTCAACTGACCCAACCGAAACAAACCACCCCCTTATCCCCTTTCCTCGACTCCCCCAGCCCAGCACACCCGTCTCTCTCTCAATCTCCCGCTGACTACCCCAGCCGCCGATTACCCGACTCCCGCCGTCGCCATTAACCCAGCCGAAATCCAATCCCGCCGACGCCGCCACTAAGCCCACTACCAGCTCCCCTCCGCTTCTCCCTTTGAACCCATCAGGTGTTGTTTCATTTCCCATTGTTAAGTGTGGCTGGTGTAGTTAGTCGATTGCCGAGCTGATTTTGGATTGGGGGTCATTGGTTTTTGCCTTTGGTTGCGTCGTCTCTTCGTGTTCATTTGGTTGATTTATGTGGGAGTGATGGTTGGCTTGAGTTTGGATTGGTGCTGTTTGTTTAGGATTGGTGGTTGATTTATCTTTACTTCCACATTGCGTTTTGGTGCCAAGGTTGGAATGTTTAGTTGTGGCAAGCCTGTTCATGATTGGTGTTTGGTTTACTTCATCACTTGTTTGGGATGGAGTCATGGATGGTTTGTTTCCCTTTGCTTGGTTGATTGGCGTGTGATTGGCAGTGGGGTGATGAGCATATGGTGTTTCTACTTTCTTTTGGAGTGTGGTATGTTTGAGTGTTGGTGGGTTGGCAGGTTGGGGTATGTTTGGTGAATAATTGACTCGACTGAAGTGGTTTGCTATTGTGATCATGCGTTCTGGAGTTAAGTGTTGATGCTATTGTTGGCTATTTTTTTTTATGCCTTGTGTCCTGCTCCGTGCTTGTCATTGTTATATTTGGTTTGAGTTGCAGGTTTTGAATTCAGGGGCCGAATTCGATTCTTTGTGTGAGGAGGGGTGTGGTTAATCACCACTCGTTAATTTATTTTTGTACATTCCTCCTTACATTGTGTGGACTTAGGCTTATATGTTCTTGATTCGTGTTTTTGATCCATGATGCATGCCTTTTGCTTAACTGTGGATTTCAATGATTTGATTTTTGCTAGCATAGGTTGTTGCACTTGAACTTGATGATCTTGAATCATGCTCAATGTTTTGATCATGTGTTATGATTAGACGCCTTGATAGGGTTTGTCTTAGGAGTGTAGCCTTTTTGGTTGATGCTTTGTATGCACTTCTTTTGCAGGATGCCTCCTAAGGGTAAAGCAGCTTCTCATCCTCCGCCCCTAAGCGATCCAAGGCACCAACTTCCAAGAAGAGGAAGGGACAGGCTGGGGAGTCTTCTGCTCCTCCACCACGGTCGCCTTCGCCGCCTCCAGCTCCTCGTGACGTCGACCCTCCTGAGTCAATTGTTCAGAGGATCTTCGATTTTGACCCCAGGGATCGGGCTTACAGTCGTTATCAGGTTATGGCAAGATGGCCCGTGGCGAGGCAGGGTAGATTTGATTTTGAGGGGTTGCAGAGTCATGATGGTTGGTTGGATGCTTTGAAGACTTTGGCTGATGGAGCCGGTATTTGGCCGCTCTTGGAGGTTGACGAGAGGGCGTATGAGTGGCCTACAAAGGAGTTCTTGAGCACTCTCACCGTGGAGTGTCACGAGACCACTAGTGAGGTTTGTGTGCGCTTCAGGCTCGGCGGGATGGCGCGTGTGTGCTCCATTGACGAGTTTGGATACCGCCTTGGGTTCTATGAGTGGGTGAAGGTTCAAAGCGGCGAGCTCTCTGGGTTGGCTCTCATATCTTCTCTTGCGGGGGACGCCAAGAGTGCATTCTTCAAGGAAATTGCACCGAGGACTAGAGGTTATTCAGCTCGCTCATCCAAGGTCACAGAAGTGGATCGGCCTATGCTGAAGCTCCTCCATCACTTCTTCCGGCACTCCATCACCCACAGGAAGTCATCCTCCTCTCCAGGTGTAGTCTCAGTCAGAGATTTGTTTCTCTTTTATTGCTTGGAGAGGGGCATCAAGCTGCATCTAGGTGATTTAGTGCTAGGAGCCCTCCTTCAGATACAAGCTAATGACACTACTGGTGTTCTGCTGGGAGGAGGATTTGTGACCAGGTTGGTGCGTGGGTATGAGTGCCTTGATGCTTTTGGTCCTGCTCCAGCATTTGTCGAGCCTCGACCAGTTCTCTTGAGGATTGTCCTACCTACAGCTCAGATCACAGACCTTCTGGTTCCGACTTGTCGGGTCTCAGATGATGACAGTGATGAGGAGGATGTAGAGATCGACCCTACTCCACTTCATGAGCTTATCTCGGGGATGGGTCGCCTCACAACCGTAGTGGAGGATATTCGTGAGCGACAGAGGAGAGACAGTGCGGCGATACAGGATCTTAGTAGGAGAGTCCAGGACCTAGAGGCGTACAACGCTAGGGACTTTGAGAGCCAGCAGTTCTATGGACAGCAGCTTGCTCAGGTGCATGAGGTTCAGCAGTTTCAGGGTACCCAGATTACTCAGATTCAGCATTCTCAGTACTGGCAGCAGCATCAGTCCTACTACTACCAGGAGAGCTTCCACTCTGAGTCCGACCCCTCCAGCACTTGGGCAGTCTTTCCACCGCCTCCCCCGTTTGACGGCTACCATCCATGGTCACAGTGGCCTGGGCACCCACGACCACCACCCTACTGAGAGCCACAGGATCACTCACCACTTCTCATGACTTTGGATTTTTCCTTTCTTTTATTTCTGTTTATGACTGCATGTTTTGTTGTGTTTGACTTCTGATTTTCTCTTTTCATTTCTGGCTTTGCACTTGTTATGTTGTTGGATCTCGCATCTCATTCGTACTCTCATCTTGTCGACTATGGGTTGTGTTTGAGTGGTGTGCCCTCCCTTGTTTTCTACAGGTACCCCTGATTCAGGTCCTCAACCTGAACAGGTTACTTGACCCGGGATTCCATCTCCGGCTTCTCTTCTTCACCGCACGGTATATTCGTTCCACCTTATCCTCTCTCTCTCTTGATCATTGCGGACAATGCTTGTTCTAGTCGTAGGGGGATTTTGAGGTTTGGTGTGATTCTTTTTCGGTAGAAGTAGAATGTTGTGCTGTGATTGTGTACATGATCTTGATTGAATGTCAAATTCCTCTATCGTAGACTCATTCGGTTCTTGACTTGTGGTGTTTAATTGACTTCAAGTTTTCACAATGACGTTTAAACTGTTCCACTTAGAACCTGTAACCTGCATGCATGCTTTGATGTCTTATAACCTGGTCAGAACAGAAATTTAAATCACGCTTGTAGTGTCACCTCGAAATGCATGAAAATGTTCGAATCTGACTAGCAACCACTTGTAAGCTTTTGATCCATTGCACGTATCTTGCAATTTCAATTCTTTGTGAGTGGCTTTCTCGTATCTTGAATGAGTTAGAATTTGCATGAGACCTATTCGAGACCACACGATAACACGAGTTCTAGGATGATTTAGGCACCTAGAGTTTGCTACCTAAGCCAGAAGCCGTCCCAACGATAAATCCTCTAGGTGTAAACCCTTGTGCCTAGCCCTTTCTTTCGGTTCGTTATACATTACAACCATCTCCCATGTTTTTCTTCACCCCGTTGATCCCTTGTGGTAGTAGTATGAGATTGGCCTACCGGAAGTCGGTCTGTGGTAACTTACCTATAGCTAGTAAACAGGTGGTCTTAGCTATTATGTCCGAATGTGTAAACCCCTCTAGCAACTTGAAAAAAAATGCAGCACTAAAAGAAAAAAAAAAGTTCAGAGTTAATAAGTCCTATAGTTCAAAGTGTTCTTCTCCCTACAAATGGAAGAACGAAATCAAAGTAAATGCGAAAGAAAAAGCAAAAAAAAAAGCAGAAAAGTCGAAAAGAAAGTTGAATAAAAGTGCTAGGTTGCTGGAGGGTGTCATAGGACGAGCGTACTCTATTCCACCCGTGTCTAGCTAGATGGTAGGAAGCCATAGTTCATGATTCGAGGGAAGCTAGTTGATTGCTACACCGCACCAAAGCCTTCATCATCATACATCCCTTCATCCATTCATCATAAACCCGTGTAGTGTAGGATCGTTTCAGTCCCGCGCAAAGTCCTTCTGACTAGAGTCTCGTGTTATCAAAGTGGTGGAGATGTGGTCGAAATGCAAACTTATGACATAGTTCGGTCGAGAAAGTGATTGAGAGCTAAAACACGTCCCTAAACACAGATTGCGAGAGTTTCCCCTTGTACTTAAAATTTTATGTGTGAGGAGTCTAGTCGGTTGGATCAGATTTATGTATGATTGGTGATTACTCCTTGTCTGTGTGCAGAGAACCAGTGAGACCAGGTTGTTTGGCTGATTTGAATGCATGTTAGGTTCAATGTTCTAGGCGTGCCAATTTAATTTTCATTGTGGGAACTTGAATCTCAATTCGATCGA
Organism: Linum lewisii; assembly: GCA_034768395.1. Lineage (NCBI taxonomy): Eukaryota > Viridiplantae > Streptophyta > Magnoliopsida > Malpighiales > Linaceae > Linum > Linum lewisii. Next base: position 13,507,820 of record CM068298.1, on the reverse strand, counting down.
TCTTGTCATTTGTGAACCTGAGTGTATCCTAGTTCATTTGCTTGAGGACAAGCAAAAGGTTAGTCGTAGGGGAATTTGATATGACTTTATTTAGTGCATTTTAAGCTTATGATTGACCTATGAAATGCCCGTGTTTATTCGTGAAATGACATGACTTATATGTTTTTATTGAAGTTTTGTGCAAAGTGCTCATTTGTTGTCCGGTTGCCACTTTAAAGCCAAATTCGTGGTCTATTGGAGTTGCCTCTGTGCATTTTCAGCTTATGGCATCGAAGTACGGATGACAAGGAGCACATAGGAGCAAACGGGAGGTCATTTGGAGTCCGGACGAGGGAGATATGAGCATTACAAGATCGAGCTTTCTGCAGAGTGCAGGGGTGCACGCCGTGCAGGGGTGCACGCCGTGCACTGTCCCCTGCACTATAAATACTCTTGTTTTTGGCCATTTTGGGGGAATTCTTTCATCTCTCTTGAACCCCAAACACATACCCACGAACCCTCAAACCCTAGAACACATTTTTGGAGCAATTTGAAGCCATTGGAGCTAGGATTGAAGCCAACAAACCTTGGGAGAAGTGCTTACAAGTGGAGAAGTGAAGATCATCTCAAGGATTCATCCATGGTGTTCTTGGTGACCATTCTTCCTTCTTTTCTCTTTACTCCCTTGGCCATGTGTGGCTGAGTTTCTAGGGTTCATCTTGGATGGGTAGATTAGTTGTGCTATGATAGAGGGATGATTGTATAGAACTTGCTATGATTGATCTTGGTTGTATGAGGATGATTCCTAGACTTGTTCTTAATGCCATTTTATGCCATGTTTGCTTGATTTGGTCCATTCAATGTGATTTGATGCATGAGAGTGCTTGGATTTCATAGATTGTAGGTCTAGGGATTGAAGTGAGGGTGTTCTAAGAGATTAGATCATCTTGTTTCAACCATTTTCACTTGATTTCTCTCTTGGGCATTTTATCGAACACTTGGTGTGCATGTGAATTTTCATTCAATTGAGTTTGAAAAGGCTTTTTGGTGAATCTCTTAGTGTTAGGGCATTGATATGAGAGTGTTGTGCCTAGCCTTGTGGTCATAGAGTCTTAAGAGAGTATCTTGTGTCTTGGCATTTCATCAAACACTTAGAATGCATCCTTTTTCACTTAGCTTGAGAGCGAGAGCCTAAGTTGAGTGGTATTAGGATAGGGATTAGGTGCTACGAGAGTGCATTGAGTCTATAGAAGTGAAATGCATGGTCATCCGAATGCAAACTCGATCTTAATTGGCTTGTTTGTTCAATTAGTCATCTTGAGCATGATGAAACTACCCACCAAGAGAACCCCTTTGTCTTTGATTTGAGCCACCTTTCTCTCTTGTTTAATCTTTGTTAGTATTGTTATTCTTTGCTTTTGTTTATGAATTTCTTATCAAACCAAACCAATTTTAAATGTCTAGACCGTCTATGAGAAGTGTGAGTATTGGTCTATGAGAGGACCCCGTGGAATACGACCTTGGTAAAATCGCTTTTATCAATATGCCACAACCTTCTTCATACCCTGCCACCAGTAGTGAGGCCTCAAGGTTCGGTACATCTTAGTTTCTTCTGGATGCATTGCATAAAATGACAAATGAGCTTCATCCAAAATCTCTTGTCTCAGCTCCTTAACACGAGGAATGCAGATCCTACATTGCATAGCCACCAAGTGATTCTCTACCGAGAACAAACCTACATTCTGAGAACAAACCTTCATTCCCTTGTCGACGCTCCTCTGCCGGCGTTCAGGTAATTTTTTCTGTAACGGTTAATTAGGTTAGTTATGTTAGTTTAGTTTTAGTTTTTTGTGGTTTCTGCATTCGCTTACAGAAAATTGATTTTTGTTGTTGTTGTTGTTGTTGTTGCGTTTATATAGCCCTAAACAAGGTGTTTCTAGTGGGAACAAAAACGACTACCTACATAGGGAAACCTATAGTGTCCAATGTTGTTGTTCATGTTGTAGTTGAAGAGCAGGTGGTTTTTATTTTCCTTTTGAAGCGTTTGTTTTAGGTATCTGATTTTGTTGGTTGTTCTAATTTGATTGTCCAATATTATGTTACCAACATGGATTGAACAAGAAAGTTATCGTCTTCAAGTATAAGAAGAAGAAGAACTACAGGAAGAATATCGGTCACAGACAGGTACTCTTGTTGCTCACTTAGTTTCCAGTTGCTCACCTAATAATTTTATACTTCGTACTCTATAGTTTTTTTTTCATATTATACTTGATATTTACCTAATGCTCAAACATTTGATTGGGTTTTCATAGATCTGGTTGAGTGGTATATTGCAGCTATCTTATCTCGTGGTTGTTCAGCAGACCTTCGATAATCGATTCAACTGCTATAAGTATTTGCAGGTTTGATTACTTTATGTTATTTGCTCAATTTTGAATCATAAATCATCCATTGATTTGTTATCACACTCTCATTTGTAGTGTCATACTTTTTTGATTCACTTTCTATTACATTCGATTTGCTTATAAGTGTTCAATTTAGTTAAAAAGTGTTCCAACTGATTCAGAGTAACATACGAGATTCGTTAAGTAGATTCGATACTTCTTATGTAGATTTTAGTATTTATGCTTTGAGATTCGGCTATGTCATATGTGATGCTAATTTTTTACTAGTTTATGTAACTTAACTCGCTATTGATATCAAATATCAATACAAACTTAATGATTACTTGTGAAGAAAACTAATATAACTTGCAGGTGATATGAATTGCCATGAATACAATTGGAATGTTTAGTTAATTTGTTGTTGTATTAAACCATTAGTTTACAAACTGAATGTTTAGTTAATTTGTTGTTTTATTAAACCTTCTTGTTTTATGCTAAAAGTTTACTTCCTTGTAATCTCTTCAATTTCCTAATCTAATCATTGATATCTTTAGTTAATACATTGCTTCCGTGCTTGAGGCATAAAATTGTTGCTAAATTTGGTGTTTGTTGAGGCTACGAACCAGCTTCATGGTGGTTTTCGAGTTGATGACTGTTGGGAAACTGTTATTGTGATGTTGTCAAGGATGATAGGAGAGAAGTAGCTTGTTGGGTTTTGTTTCAGGGCTAAATTGCAGATTGAGATTGCTAAGCAATTCTCGAGGTTATTAATGTTTGCAGAAATCAAAATGTCTCTACAATTGGTTTGTGTGTGCAGAAAACATTCTTTCAAGATTCAAGTTCACTCCCTCCTCCCTGGGATTAAAATCTTAATTCAATATGAAATAAATATTTTGTTTATTAATCAATTTTTTGTTTAAATATCTAATTATTATTCTGGGTTATAACCGAGAGTCTAAGACAAATTTTGTCTGAGTTACTACAACTGAGACGGCTGGCGGTTAATTAGTGCAAGTTTGTTCACGATTATAATCAAGACAAAATAATCGAGTCAAATATTTTGTCTCGGTTATAACCGAGGGAAACAATAATAAAAACCGAGACTAAAAACCCTGTTTTTTGTAGTGACTAACCTTGCTAGCAACCCCTTAGTCTCATCTACTGAAAACTCAGCTCCCAGCTTCTTCAACTAAACCAAATCTGCAATTTTTCCTTTCTGCTCAAGGCATCCGCCACAATATTAGCTTTGTCTGGATGATATTCAATGATACAATCGTAATCCTTGAGTAGCTCTACCCAAACCCTCTGTCGTCTATTCAACTCTTTATGCTCCATTAGGTACTTCAAGCTCTTATGATCAGTCTTGATCGTAAACAAATTCCCCCATAGAGATAATGCCTCCAAAGTGTGAGTGCAAAGACCACTACTGCCAGTTTCAGATCATGCACCGGGTAATTAACCTCATGCACCTTTAGCTATCTAGACACATAAGCAATCACCTTTTCATCCTACATCAACACACACCCTTACCCCTGGTAGGAAGCATCACTATAAACCATATACTCACCTCCACTAACCCGCAAGGTAAGCACTAGCGCTTAGTGAGCTGCTTCTTCAACTCCTCGAAGCTCTCATGTCACTCCCTGCTCCAAAGGAACTTGTTTTCCTTTCTAAGCAGCTTATGAAGAGGTCCTGCTATCTTGGAGAACCCATGCACAAACCGTCTGTAGTAGCCAGCCATGCCAAGAAAGCTTGTCACTTCTGACACACTCTCTAGTGGCACCACCTTAACCACTGCTTCAATTTTCATGGGATCTACATCTATCCCTTTACCAGAATCAAGTGACCTGAGGAAGAGAACCTCTTTCAACTAGAACTCCCACTTAGAAAACTTGGCATACAGTTGTTCATTCCTCAATGTTGCCAACACCATCCTCAAATGCTCGTCATGCTCTTCTTCCAACTTAGAGTATACTAGAAGATCACTTATGAACACAATGATGAATTTGTTGAGGTAATCACTGAAAATCTTGTTCATCATGGACATAAACGCAGCAAGAGCATTAGTTAAACAAAAAGGTATAACCAAGAATTCATAATGCCTATACCTTGTTTAGAAAGTTGTCTTCGGAATTGCTTCCTCATCTACTTTCAGTTGATGATATCCGGATCTCAATCGATCTTGGAAAAGACCGAAGCTCTTTGCAATTGATCAAATAGATCGTCAATCCTTGGAAGTGGGTACCAATTAATATCAACTAATTAAAAATTTAATTAAACTCGGGCTAGGTCAATAGCTAAATGTTAATTAAAGAATTTATTTAATTATTAGTCAAGCATAGCTACAAGAATTTACCTAATCAACTAATTAAAGCATGATTCCCTAACTCCCTATACCCGGGATTTTTTTCGGTGACAAAGTCTAAACTTTGTCACCTATACAAAGTTCAATCTGGGCCCTTGATCTCCTATCATTTTTTAATTAATGGTTTAATTGAATTTAATATATTATTTAATAAAGAAGATGCGGCTGTTGGGCTGTTTCCATTAATGTTATTTAAATAATTAAATTAATTGAAATCAAAAGGATGTGGTTGTTTCCATAACCGCATTGTTTGTGATTTTTGTCCATTATTATATTTATGTTTGATTTATCTTCTCCTCAAAATTTGCTTGCAAATATTCTCTTAACAATTGTAGATAATCATAATCTTTCTTCTTCTTCATATGCTAACGCCATTAAAAAGAGAACTTCTCTATCATTTTTTTTAATAAATCAGACCCTAATCATTAACAAAATCCATCCCCAAGTTCAAGTTCTAGTTTTATAATGGATGAACCTGGTTCTAGTTCCCAAGTAAAAGAACCTTCTGCATCACATACTAGTTCAACACATACTAGTTCATGACAGCTACTAGTACAACAATTCTACTAGTACTTATGTACAAAAGTATAAAAGGTGTAAAAGCAATTCAAATGCATTATGAACACTGAACACTAACGCATACTAGTACAGTGCCCCTACAAGTATTCTGCATCACATTACTTTCAACTCTGTAACTCTAACTATCTATTCAGCTCCACCATCTCATTCTTGGTAGCCTTGGCATATGTAAGTATGCACTCCCTCACCATGGAATCCATGTCGTGCCTTGATGTCTTATCAATATTTATCGTTGTTGCACCCCTCGGCAGATCGTACACCTTATCCACATCTTCTTCAGTTAGCTTCAGTGTCATCTCCGGCCCAACTCTGAATGTCTGAGAACTCATGTCATATATGGCCAAAACCCACTTCCTCATCTCTATTGGCAAACCGCGTAATGCGAATTTTTGTGGTGCCTCCAAACCCCAACTCGTTGATTCTGGTAATCTTCTCCGCAGAACTCTTTGAAACCAGCTCAGTGATTCTATTGGGGCTACACCTACAAGTGAGTGTCCCGTCACCCCTGTAGTCAGAATTATGAAGTCAAACGTCTGTTAGATTCGGGAGTGGAATGTACAATAGGGTTTAAACTCAATAACAACAATCATAACTACCATATTACCTAGTGTTTGCTTGCTGCTCCTCCATTGTCCAATAGTAGTTAAAAATCACCCCCCCCCCAAAAAAACACTGTAGCACAAAATCAAAACATCATAATTCAGTCAACAATATATGTAAACAATAAACAAGTAATGCCATCCACCTAATACTAATGCATCACATACTAGTACTACGAGCATACAAGTATTTTGTATCTACATGTATTGATCCACTATAATCATTCATCACAATCCATGAATGAACTAAAAACCACCACAATCATGGATAAAAACGGGGACTGACCTAAATTGCACAACCGAAAGCAAGAAAAGAGTTTTGTAATCAGAATTTCCTGTATCTTTCTACTTTGGTAATTGAGTCAACACTTGGCCATGGCTGTTATTCACTTGGAGAAATCAGGGATAGAGACTGTAATCCGGCTTCACTGATGTGCAAAGGAGAAAACAAATAGTCAGGACAAAACTAGTATGCATGACATACTTGTTTAGTACAGTTACTAGTAATATAGGATGGATTGGCGGCCAGGCCCTAGGTTAAAACTTACCGGCGACGAGAAGAAGATGGAGACCCGCCGGCGCCGTCAAGTTCCACCGGGAGAGCAGCGATGGCAGGTGAAAGAGCAGGGGAGCGATTGATAGGGGTCGCAGCCAAAGACAACCGCCGAACTGGAGAAAGCACCGCACCGGAGAAACCGCCGCACCGGAGACAGCCGCTAGATCGGTAAGAGGACGACGTGGGAGGGAGTTCACCGGCCGGAGAGGAGTTGCCGTCCGGGAGAGAGCCGCCGATTTGTAACTTGCGGTTCAGAGGATTTGGGTTTAGCGAAATTACCTAGGTAGTGGGGGCTGGTAAAAATTAAAAATAAAACCAGTAATTTCGCCCCCTTATTTATATACTAGTAATTACGACCGTTAGATCTAATTGGCCAGATCTGATGGCTGCAAATGACCTTTGTATAGGATACAAAGGTTCTCCTTTGTCACCCACCAAGCTCCCCCTATACCCTAATATGACTATCCCTGGCCATACATGAAGCTTGGGAGGGGAATAAGCATATTCAAATATTTGTAAATCATGAATTTTTTATTTTTCATATTTTTGTAGCACCTATATCGTATTTTTGTAAAATGTCGGATTTCATATGTTTTTTATATTTGTTATCTTGAGTTCGGTTCATTTACGATGTTAAATAAATTTTGCTCGGATTTGTCTCATTAGCATTATAAACAAGCCTGGTGACGATGATGACCAAATCTTGCATCTTAAAGATGAAACTTTGACTAAATATTTACAGCTAAAATCCCTGAAATACGTAGATGTAATTGATAGGGTTATTACCCAAAAATGGCACACAAAAATTACAGTAGTTGTTAATAAAGAATATATTTTTAGGGCTATTCAGGCCCAGACAACCTACAAATGACTCAAGTCCGAGCTTGCCTGTTCGAGCTCGAGCTAGAAAATAATTAGGTCAGCTCGAGCATGTCTATCCGACCTCGAGCCAGAAAATAATTAGGTCAGTCCGAGCCTGTCTATCCGAGCTCGTGCTAGAAAATAATTAGGTGAGCCCTTGGTTAAAACTCGGCCTGGGTCATATACCGTCCTAACAAAGTGTATAGGCTTTGTACGAAAGTTGTATACAAACTGTATGGGAGTTGTATACATTTTGTATGAAAGTGATACACTTTGTATTTGTTTTTGTACAATTTGTTTTTGTTCTTACAGTAGGATTGTAAATAGCTCATACAAACTGTATACAATCTATATGAATTCGTATATCTTGTATGAGAATCATACAATCTGTATATGGCGTACACTCTGTATGGAGTTTGCATAGATTGTATAGACAAAAAAACTACAGCGTGCCATCACCGGCGGATTCCTCCATGCATAAACAACGTCCCAAAAATTGGATCTCTTTTCGACCAACTTTTTATTGGCCAAAATAAACATTAGCCGAAAAAAGACACTATTCATAATGAGACGGAGAAGATAAAAGGAACAAGTAAGATATGAGAACCGTTATATTAAATGAAGGGCTAAAAGTAATGCTGCAAGGAGATGGTGTGTAATAAAGTAAGAATGAAAACTCACTTACTAAACATGAGGAAGTCAACCCGGAGCTTCTCTAACTCTAGTGCTTGTACCCGTTTAGAAGAAAAGGGTAACAAAACTCGAGCTACTGTATAGAAAGGACAAGTGAAAAGATATCTTGTTGTTGGAAATTGAAATGAACAAATACAACATCCAAACAAATTGAGGACAAATACATATATCCACTAGAACTATCAAAACAATGGATTAGTTTTTGGGTCCCTCAACTTTACCAAAGGTGAAAAGTAGGCCAACAAACTAGAGCTACTGTGTTAACTGGAGCTGTTTCAGATTTCAAGGATGCTAAATTGCTATAATTTGTTTTGTCTAATTGCATTTTCCATGGAGGGTTGAAGTTAGCCTGATGGGGTACTAACTTTGGCATGGTTGGAACTTGGAATTCTTGTAATAAGTAGCTATGAAGATACAATAAACAAAGAGTACTCATGCACAATCCAATACTGAAAACATGTAATAATTAATCTTTGTTTACGAATAAGGTCTAATATAATTTATGTTTGGTTCAAAGTCACTTTTTATAAAATTCAAACATTATACGAAATAATAGCGAAGAAAGCTCTAAAAATTTTCAGAGTGACGAAAAACTCCTAACAACAGCGACGTGTCATTGTCAGCGCCTCTAATGCCTCCACGCCAATGGGGAATGATGTGCTAGTTGCGACAAATTTGGCTGATGTGGGAACACAACAAAGAAAGAGGGTTTGTCTCGACCCGTCCTTGTCGTGGGAATCTCCTGTGGGAAAGAACCTGTCCCGCCCGGAGGGTGTGTGTGAAATAGTGATATGGCGAAAGGCCACAAGTCTTTCAACACGGTGGTCTCGACTAGAAGAACATGGAATGCGGTGGATGATGATGAAGTTTCAAAGCTCCCCCATCCCACATGTGGTCGCATATGGGATATCTAACCCAAGATGAACTTGAGTTCAATTATATTCTTGGGCGAGGAAAGAAGAGATTTCTATAAGTCATGGTCTAAGGCGTTCGTTCTCAATCTTATTTATGGTGTGAATAAGACTAGCTTTATTATGGGCAAGGAACTAGTTTATTCTAGGGTTTGATATGACTAACTCGTTCTATGAGGTTTGCTTCTCAGACAAATAGGATTACAATAGGGTTTATTTCTAGGGGTCGTGGAAGATTTTCGACTACTACGAAATAGGGTCAGCTTGGAGTCTGGACTTCAACTTGTTTGCGTTGATAACCAAGATTATTACTTATATGGATCCATTATTTTGATCGCATTCATGTCTCACAAATTGGTGGCTATGCTAGAAGGATGATCTGAGTTGACTTAGCCACAAAGGCAGGAAAAAAGAGCTAGGTACACTCGAGTGTGCGTGGTAATAGAGCCGTCAAAGCCTGTCATAAGATAGTATGAGATTGATAGATCCATTTAAAAAGTTATTTATGAATGTTAAGCGGGAATTTGCACTTACATGCTACCACTATAGACATAAAGAGCAAACATGTCTGAATAATGTCGTTACGAATAATCGAATATGGAGAAAATAGTTGAGGACCCACAACCTCAAAGCATCGACTCTTATATTGCATATATCGACCATGGGTTTTGGATGATTGCGGGACAACACGATCGTTGCAAGAAGGTGCCTATAGTGGCTCAACCAAAATTTAAGAAAGCTATGGTTGGGATAGGTTTTAGGTTCATCATCGTAAAGTAAAAAAAAAAAAAAAACCCTACTTCCCAAACCACACCAGTCATTCTGACTCCTACAATGGAAAGGGTTATAGGGCAACATGACATACCTATTAACCATGCTCCCAAATACTACTTGAAAATAACACAGATTAGTTTAATCGTTTCTGTATCGAAGAATTGATAAAGGTGAAGAAAGAGATAGAGAGAATTTGTTTATCGCGATTTTGGGAGCTAGGGATTTTGACGATAATCCCTCAACAGCTGATTAGTTTCAGCTTCCCTTTGAGTGTATCTATTGATTTGAGAAACGCAGCACTTCAATGTAAATGGGCTTAATGACGACAGCAAGCCCAAACAAATGAAAGTATTCAAGGCAGAGCGTTTCTTCGGCTGCAGTGGAGGAGCTTCTTCAACCTGCAGATAAACTCTTAATTAGATAGCTTAACAGAAGAATAAGTAAGGATGCAGACACGATATTTAACGTGGTTCAATACTAGCTTAAGCTAGGTCTACATCCACGTCCCGAGACAAGCTCGAGAGAGTCACTATATTGATTTCAACGACAAAGCTCCTGAACCAGAGCTTTGAATTACACCGCCTGCAGTACACACCACACACAGGACTTTCACACTCACAAAACCTCACAGAACCTATCCTTCTATGAGTGACACTACTTTCAGCTTATACAACCACTAGTATTAGCTCTCCGAAAGTTACTGTCTTCATTCTTAGCTTCATTATTTATAGGAGTTGATCATCTATTATTCCCGTTGCAGGCGGATTCAGCTCCATGATAGAGTCCTTCCATGTTTGAGCAGAGCAAGGTGTATAGCACTGATTCTACTGTCAATCCTGCAATCAAATATTCTTTCCTTTCTTGAAGAAGGACATTAGCGCATTTCATCATTCTTATTTTGGTAAATACAAAGAGGTCATTAAACAAATGTTCTATTTTAAGATAAAAGACTTAGTTTGCAATATCAATCTTTTAAGTCTAACACTACTTGGCCATGTATAGCAGCCAAGGAAACCATTGAGACTCCAAGAGTAGTAGTTGTTGAGATTCTCCTATCAATCTGCAACTGAGTTATTGGCAGCAAACTGATCATTTCCGATGTTCGATCGGCAAGGGGCGAAGTGTCTGATGAACTTCGTTGATTGTTACTTCAGTTGCTATTTTTAACCGGTCGGGCTTGATAAATGGGCCAAGTGAGTAACACACTAAAGCCCACCTTGACAACCCGAACTCCTTCTGTATTCGAAAGTAGAGCTGAAGCTCTGTTCTTACTGCTGAACAGGTTTATCAGCTGCTGCTGATTACAAAACTTGGAAGGCTGTGATTTTGCTGGCTGGATGAAAGTAAAGAGCAGAACAAGGACAATGACACCGGAGTTTTTAACGTGGTTCGGTCAGTGTGACCTACTCCACGTCTCAAGGGATAACCCTTGAGATTTGTGATTCGAAACTTCGAATCGATGAAGATGAGACTTGCTTGAGTTACACCCGGACTTCTCCCCGAAGTCCTATGCTGTTCTAGCTACCCAGTTCCCCACTAGATATGAACGATTACAACTCAAAGCACTCTCACAATTTGATCTCTATCACTCTAATTCTCCCCGATATTAGACTCTGTGAATTGATAGCAGAAAGGAGTGTTTAGAGTGCTCTTTAAGTACTGCTTGTGAAAGAGCCGTTGTAAGCCAATCTCCTTGATTGATTTTGTCGAACATTAGGCAGAGAACTTCTGCATAATTCCTCCACGATCAATGTCTGTATAAGGAAGATGATACTCCTTCCTTTTGTGTCTTCTTTCCATTTATGGATTCCTGCAGAGCTGTATTGTTTTACTGCTGAGCTGTATTGTTTTACTGCTGAGCTGTATTGTTTTAGCTGGCAATCCTACACACATGAAGCACACCCGATCAAGTGTAGTATGGCCTTAACAATTTTGAACCAATTAAGACTATACTGTAATGTTATTGTCATCAGTAGTGGTTGAGATGGATAAGAAATACGGTGGAGGTGCGAGTACGAAGGACTCGAAATGCAACCAATGAAGGACATATAAAGAGTCTGAAACTGCAACCTCTATGAATTGTCCAGACTTGCTGGAAAAGTTTGCTTCAGTCTAGCAAAGCTAGTTTCTAGTGATGGAAAACACTACATAAAATGGAGGAATGAAGGTGACGTTTGACGGCTCTAATCATACTAACACTCCCATGCCACAAGAGGTAGGAAACTTGACTGGTGTCCCTGGCTTCGAAGAACCTTCGAATATTAGTTGGAGTGCAGTCCAAGATCAAGAGCTTGTGCATAATCTGAGTAACGTATAAAGATACCACTACTCTTTCTAATACAAACCAGACCAATTGCGCTGATAGCCCAACTCCATTTGGAGGGATTGATACCACTGGTTGACCAGGGAATGACTACTTCTCATTTTACTTTTATTATGTCGTTTAATTTTTTTTTTCTTGGAATTTTTGGGGGTGCCCGGCATAAAGAGTTTATTCCTTCATTCTATAATTATATGATGCAATATAAACATGATATAGCTATTATTGTTGGACCTTGTGTTAGTGGGGATGTTGCTTAAAGGATCATTGATCACCTTCGTTCTGATGGAAAGATTATTGCTAACATAGGGGAGTTGCAAGAGGAATTTGGTTGCTTTGGAAAAATGATACTCACCATTAATAAGCTTTCTATAGATATAGAAGACCAGTGCATTCATTATTAGGTTTATACTAAGGATGGTACTAGTTGCGCCCTCACTATCATTTATACAAGGCTCCAAGCTGTAGGTCGAGTCTTGCTTTGGGATTCCATCCACAATCTAGAAGTGGATGGATCTCCCATTGACTCTGATAGGTGACTTTCAACAAGCTCAAGTAGTCTATTTTTGCAGCGATGTTTATTATTGTTGCCTTACAGACATGGTTTTTAATGGAACACCATTCACCTACTTTAGGGGTGTTGTGAGAGAAAGGTTGGATTGGGCCTTGGCTTCTTAAGAGTGAGTCACTACCTTTCCCAGTACAATGGTCACTCACCTGTCGCATATTCAATCTGATCACTGTCTCATCCTACTTTTGATTGTGGGGTTGTGTAACACCTTCACTTTGAAAATCGATAAAATTATCACACTACAAAAACATTGACTTTTAGTTACTACAAAATTACAACGGCATGAAAATGCAGTAGCAAATAGTTAGTATTTGTTACTGCAATCACTATTTCATTTAGTAATTTGCAGTAGCAAATACTATTTGCGATGGGATGCTGGGTGTAGCAAATAATGGTGTGGCAAATAGTATTTGCTACTGCAAATTACTACATGAAATAGTGATTTCCGTAGTATTTGCTACTGCATTTTCACGCCGTTGTAATTTTGCAGTAGCTAAAGATCAATTTTTTGTAGTGTCAATTTGTCCCGGCACGAACGTTTCACACAATTAAACGCAAAATACATAAATAATTTAAAACATGAACATAACTAAATGAACTGTTAAACTTGACCCTAAAACATGGGGCAAAATATATTAAATCACAGAAAACATGAAATACAAGTCTCTACAACCCAATGTCTCCAACTCCAAAATAATACTCGTCCAATCTTCTAGTTGTCGCTCACTCCAAGCCTTGAGTGGAATCTAAAAGCAGCTACAGTTTTGAACGGACAAAATCCTCTAGAAACTCAAAAGAATACTTGGATTAAGTGGGAGGGCTATAAGGATGTGGTAAAGAATACTTGGAGAGATGGCTCTTCTTCTGTTGGCTCATGTTTTTTTTAATCTTTGTATAACAAAAAGGCTATGTTCTGTTAAGCTGGATCTTAAAAAGTTGAACAAAGATACTTTGTTATTTGTGGAGAAGGGGGTTTAATCTGTATCTGTGTATGTCGGGTAATGGAGTGTCGTTTAGGGATCAAGGTTTCTCATGTGCTTACATTGAAGTGACGTAAGATATATAGATATATAATGGGGTGGGTTGGAAGATAGCAGTTTGGAGTAGTGTGTTTGTTGTATAGTATGAGAATGGGATCAATATGGACAAAAATAACAAGAGACAGTGTTTCACGGATAGTTTGGAGTTTAACTCATTGTTGGTTTATATGGAAAGAGATAGTTTAAAACTTTGGTGTGTCGTTTCCATATGGGTTGTTTCAGGTGGACACTTTTAGGCTTAGCTGACTTTCCATTTTCCAACTATCTCTCTTCTACACTTACACTGTTCATGTCTTTTCCTTGTATTCAGTTTTCTCAAATTCTTTCTTTTTTCTATTTGTAAAACAAAGACCATTAATGGTATCATAATTAAAAACAAATTATTTTCATTTCCACTAAGATGAAATCTAGAATCACAATATTTTGTGTTATCATCAATTTAACAGTGTAACAGATTTATTTTATGAATGAAACAGAATCTTAGCCTAAAGAAATGAGTTCAAAAAAATGTATGTACATATAAGACCGAAACTATTAGATTTCTTTAAAACAAATACTAATCTTTACCTTTTTCAAGTCAAAATACTATTTATATGGATAATATGGAAGTCTTAATGTGGGTCCTTTTCACTAAAATAAATAAAAAAAATTAACTATTAACCTAAATAAATACGTTTCAAAACTATTGATTTTTATAGATAAAATCGCCCAAGGCCTAGGCGATATCGCCCAAGGCCCAGGCGATATCGCCCCAGCACCAAGGATTGTCACCCGTGACTCTAAAACGGGTCCGTGATTAGATTCGGTTGAGTCACGGGTGTGAAAATAGCCAAGGATTAGGCGATATCGCCTAGGGCATGGGCGATATCGCCTAGGGCATGGGCGATATCGCCTAATGCATGGGCGATATTGCCTACATCTCGGAGCACTAGCCACCCTATAAATCCTTGTTAGTTTCGGGGGTTAGTCACCAAATCGAAAGAACTGAACTAACATTCTAAAATGGCCGACTACACTTTGTCACGAGAATTCCGAATCCAAGTTTTCTGGGGGGGCGTATCGTCCAGGATTGGACCGGCTTATCCTACGAAGGGGGAAATAATGTCCGTCTGAAGATGACCAAGCGAGCGACCTATGATAGTGTGGTTACCGTGTTTCGGCGGAAAATGGTTCTTGGAGCGGATCAGATAATCCAGTCATTTGTCTGGAGAATGCCGATATACAGTTCTGAGGGAAATCTGTCGCATTTCGTTTCTAGGCCGATATCGGACGACAACGGCGTACAAGTCATATACGACTTAGTTCGCGTGAACCCATTTTTCGAAGTTGCCGAGTTGTACGCCTTGATGGAAGAGGAGCCGTCTCAGTTCTCCGATTTCTCGGGGGTCATTCCAAATCAAATGGCGGAGCAGAGCCAAACGTATGATGGGGAATACATGGCGACCAGTCATGTCGGTCTGGAGGAGGAGGAGGTTGACCAAGAGGGGTTGGCGCGAGATGAATATGTCAGCACCGACGATTCTGGAGATGAAAGGAGCCATTGCTCGGCGGACGAAGGGAATCCAAACGTCGACGATGACATTGGCCAAACCGACGAGGAAGACGACGATGAAGAAGGGGGAGCCACAGCAAATAGCGTGGAAGTTTATGTGCCACTGGAACATGCCACGAGCGAGGGTGACGACTGTGACGACATCATGACAATCTCCAACACCTACTCCATGGACAGGCGCTTCCAGATCCCAGCGAAGGCGTACTGGTCGGTGGAGATGGAATTCTTCTTGGGTCAGACATTCTCTACCAAAGGTCAACTGGTGTCCCTAACGAAGAGCCAAGCAGTCATCCGTAACTATAAGTACAGGATAATCACTTCCAACCCGAAGGAATGGGCCATCAAGTGCATCGACCCGACGTGTCCTTGGAGGATGCGTTCTACACTTAGCAACAGATATGGATTCTGGATAATACGACAACTCAACAACGGCCACAGTTGTGACCGGTCAACGATACTAGGGCCCCACCCACAGCTCGATGTCACGTTGATCTCAGATGCAATCATGCACATTGTGTGCAGAGAGCCGGGGTTGAAGGTTGAGACAGTTATTGATTGCATTCTGGAGAAGTACCACCGCAATATATCGTACCGGAAGGCGTGGTTTGGCAAGCAACGTGCTGTCGAGAAGCTGTACGGTGACTGGGTGGCATCATACAACAACATTGAGACAATCCTGAATGCTATTCGTCTCACAAACCCCGGGACACGGTACGAGATCATAACCCACCCAGCGGGTAACTGTAGGATGTTCAAGAGTGTGTTTTGGGCGTTTGGGCCATGCATAGAAGCCTTCAAGCACTGCTCTAGGGTCATGATCATTGACGGCACATTCCTCACGAGCAAGTACAAGCAAGTGTTGTTGATGGCTAGTACATTCGATGGGCAACATCGGATTGTTCAATTGGCGTACGCCATAGTTGACAAAGAGGATTCCGATAATTGGAAGTGGTTCATGGAGAATCTACAGAGACATGTGACCAATCGAGCCAACATCACAATCATCAGTGATCGACACAAGGGGATAGCAGCGGCAATGCGCAACATTGATCGAGGGTGGGTATGGAGGTGGTGTCTACGCCATTACGTAAGCAACTTCAACAAGAAACACCACAACCAAACTTTAAAATCTCGCCTTTGGAACTTAGGTACTTGTCAACTTGTTTACGGTGTATATTTGAACTTAACTAATACAATATTGTCATACAAACTGGATATTCATAGAAGTCTTCATCGCTACCCGCAGGAATAGAAGGGAATGTGCGGAAGTTTGAGGCAAAGAAGGCAGAATGGTTGGCGATCCATGATGAACAAAACGTACGGGAGCCAAAATGGGTGAATGAGGAACTACCCTTATGGAGCTTGGCCTATGACAACACTGAGGGAGGCGGTGCTCGGTGGGGAACCATGACGACCAACGCGCAAGAATGCGTGAACGGAGTACTTAAGGGCGTGCGACGTTTGCGCATGTCTTCTGTGATCGAGCACACATTCCACCGTATGGTCAAGTATTGGCATAGGCGCCGTGGGGAATGCCAGGGAATGTTGGCAGAAGGGAACGCGTATACGAAGTACTGTCAGAAATTAACCAAAGAATCTACGTCAAGTTCCGTCAGACACTACGTGCTGTCGTACGATGCGGCTAACAGGGTTTACGAGGTTAAGTCTAGTCCAAACAATCAGAACCGTAGCGGTAATAATAGCTACGTTGTTAGGTTCGATAGGCAGTCGAATCGTAAGGGGACTTGCACATGCGGGAAGTTCCAGGGAGTTGATCGTATTGTCGTGTAGTTTCAGAAGTTGATCGTATAATGTACAAGATGAAGAAACCTCAGGAAGACCTGTTTGAGTATGAGCTAAGTGAGGTGAATTGCTGGTGTGATTTGAGGGCAACAAGATCCATTCAACTAAAGGATCTCGAACCCTATTTTGGGTGTCCGCTTGAGAGGGAGGTATAAAGACTGGAATGATTTTCTTAATTTGTCACTTATCCCATTAATATTTCCTAACCCGCATGTTTCGTTGCCATTTTTTAAAGAACAAGGGTTGTGGTTATTTCGAAACATTGGTGGTTCGGGAGGCTGTGGACAAGATCAGAAGGGAGAAGGACAATATAATTCGGGCGAAGGACAAAGAACTTGATCGAGCTAAGAGGGAGAACCAAAGGGTCGTTAGGGAGAAGGACGAGATGATTCGACAACTGAACCAGAAAATCAAAGAACAACAAGAGCTTATGAATTTCATTATGAGAAACCCTCGGACCTGAGCCGTGTTGGAACTGTTGTTTATGTAATTTTCGTAGTAAAATCGATCACCATAGTACGACAAATAAATACTACAACAGTCGAAACAAGTATAATCGATCACCATAGTACGACAAATAAAAACACTAAACCATAACATAAATCCAGAAACGAAAAACTGAAAATGTGAGTGTCAATGCCTCCGACCCCTCTGGCGTCTCTGTCGCTGCTCGTCCGTGTAGCAATCCGGTGGACGCAATGTAGTCCGATCACGTAACATGTGAGTGTACGGTGGTGTCTGGGTGGACTGCGGTACGAAATCAGGTCGATGGGCCCAATCCTCGAACCCACTGTCCTCCGAGAAACCCTGGGAGCCGACCGGATGGCTCTGATCAACGTGCTGGCTGGTGGGCCCATACGGTTGGCTACTCGACGCACCTGGGTGTCCTGCATGCTGGTAATGAGGCGCCGTCGCCTGGTACTGAGGTGCCGTCAGCTGGTACTGAGCGCCGTCAGCTGGTACTGAGGCGCCGTAGCCTGGTACTGAGGAGGGTCATCGAAACTGTAAGTCCGCCCGTCAGCGAAATCCTCGTTCCACACATAGTAGGGTGGAGGTGCGTATCCCACATCATGGTGCGCGAGACCGCCGTAATCGACATCATCCAACCCTGTACTGTGACCTCTCTGTGGGATGGGATAGCCATCATAGGGAGGGTATGTCGGCAGGCGTGATGCTGCACGTGGGCGGTGTGGTCCTCGATCGGGAAGGCGCTCATATGCTCCACTCATAGCCAATCCAGATCGGAGCACATGATTCATGTGAGAATCACTCGTACCACTCAAAATGGTAGCCTGCTCCAACGAGGCGATCTGAAAGGCAAAACAAAAAGAAAAGTTAGTGTACCCTAAGGGAATACTAAATTGGCTACAGTTACTCAAGTAGGTGGCCACTAACCATCCCCTGAAACTGTGCACCATCGTGTGATATGGCCAGGCGTGTCCGTCTCCTGTACCACTCGTCGTACTCATCATGGAAGTGGTGGCTCAATGGATCTGCTCTCACCTCGCCCTCGGCAATGTGCTGATCCCGCTCCTCCCAGAGACGTAAGTACTGTAGGTACCTAGCACCCCAATCATGTACTGGTGCTCTGAAGTCTAGTCCCAGCAACTCCTCGACGCGAGCAGCAGGCTCGGCGTCCTGTGGGATACGCTGACCATGTCCGAACTGACGCATGCAACGATCAGGATGGTGCCATGAGACACAGTCTATGCACAGCATGCGGCAAACAGCTCGCCAGAACACATCGTCCTCCAACTGATAGTCCTCCTCTCGGAAGGCGTACGACATCCACTGGAGAATTAATAAATATGTTGTAAGGAAGAATTAAGAAAATCAGAGAAAGTATGTACATGAGGTTAAGATTCCTAACCACGAACTCCGTGTTCCGATCAAGTGCGTAGCGTATTTCCTCCAGCTTCATAGTCACGCGATGCTGGTGGCGCCGGATGACAGACATCCAGCGCACACCACGAGGAACGGTGTCAGCATCTGGTGGGTCACCACCTGCTACGTAGCGCTCGGCTATGATCGGGAATCTCTCCAAGGCCCAGAGCTGGACCAGCAAGAAGAACCCAAGTGTAGGCTCGTGCATAGCGGAGAACAACATCTGCTGGAGCTCCAGCCGGTAGACGATCAAACATTCCCTTCACCCACGATATCTTCACTGACTGTCCTGTACAACTCCCAGCTGGGGGTCGGGCACCCAACAACTCCTCACATATGACACCCGGATCACGTCTGTCCACCGCTACGGTAACAGGAACTCCATCGATAGGAAGACCCGTAAGTACCTCAACATCCTCCAAAGTGATCGCCGCCTCGCCCGGTATCAGGTGGAATGTGTTAGTCTCTGGCCGCCACCTCTCAATCAATGTTGTGACGAGCTCCTTACACGGTGTGAAACCGAGTAAACGAACAATAGGGAGGAGTCGACACTCTCGCAAGAATGCCTCGTACTCTGAACTCCACTCTAAGCAAGAACTACGTTGTCGCAACTTCAGCGCCTTGCACGCATGAGGGTCACGCCACACTAAAGTAGCCCTATGCTTGTTCTCCCCCCACAATAGAGAACAATCACCAGGTTGAGGCCTAACGCCCTCAGGAGTCTGATCAACCAACGGTTCATCCCATCCATAGTTCGACATCTATTGTATAGTAAATTGTTAGGAAAACTATTTTATACTAATTCTCTTTCTCAAAAGTATACTAGTTCTCTAACCTCAAAATTATACTAATTGTCTAACCTCAATATTATACTAATTCGCTAACCTCAACATCATACTAATTCTCTAAGCTATCCATAAAAAATGACATGGTTCACAATGACATAAGAACAATAAATAATGTATGTACTACGTACCTTGTGTAATGGTGCGAGAAAAGGTCCTCTCCATTTTATAAAAATCCTACAACGTCAATATGACAGTGTTAATAAATCACTTTGGAAAAAATTATCTACCATAATAACCCTAAACTAATTCTCTAACCTAAAACCCTAAACTAATTCTCTAACCTAAAACCCTAAACTAATTCTCTAACCTAAAACCTACTAAATAATGTAATTTAAAAAAATAGGGAGAAAGGAGACTTACCTTTGCCTTAGGGGTTAAAGAGTGGTGTGGGGGAATGGTGGGGTTGAAAATGGGGTATTTATAGGGGTTGGGGCGAGTTTGCCCGGTGTCTACCCCTCGGGCGAGATCGCCTGTAGCCCGGGCGATATCGCCTGTGGCTGGGGCGAGATCGCCATGTGTCCAGCCAGACAGCATTTACTCGGTTGGTTGGGCAGTTTAGAATCGGTTTGATCAGAAATATCTGGTGCTGGGGCGATATCGCCTAGGCCTGGGGCGATTTTATTTATAAAAATCAATAGTTTTGAACCATATTTATTTAAGTTAATAGTTAATTTTTTTTAATTATTTTAGTGAAAAAGCCCTCTTAATGTGAGAGCGAGAGCCACATGTGTAATATATAACTCGATTAGATGACTAGTTAACAAATTATAATGTTAACTAGGTAACTAGTTAAAAACAACATAACTAGTTAGATAACCTGTTAACAAAAATTTCAGTTAACTGATCATGATAATTCGTTAACTAGTTACCAGCAAAATAACTTCTTAACTAGTTATCTGCTTATAACTTGTTAACTAGTTATCTTGCTTATAACCTGTTAACTAGTTATCAATAAAAAATTCATGCTAACTAGTTATCTGTAAAAAAAATAGGTTAATTAGTTGACTAGGCGTCACTAGAAAAGTCGTTGTAGTCTCACCGGAAAAGTTATCAAAGACAATTGCCGGGAAAGTCATCGGAGACCGATGACCGACCGCCTACGAGTCACCAAAAGAAAAAAATACTTTTAAAATTATATTATATGTTAAATGTCTTAAATATTCCTAATAAATCTAGACCATTAGATTGGTCAAGGTAAAAAAATGAATAAAAGTTTGAAACATCACAACCGTTAAAAAAATTGGACGTCGATCGTTGAATCTCAATTGTTTTCCAATGGGGTGGTATGTCGTGATACCGACATTGGCTTGCCATCAAACAAATTTGACTTCCTTGATGGTGTCAAGGAACAATCTCAACCATTGATTCATTTTTCAGATATAATGGTTTAAATTAAAAGAGTAAAAGGGTCATTTCAGCATTTAATTTAATTTCTTTATTAATTTTTTTTAATTTAAGTTGAAACAGCCGGTGACCGGACTCCGTGTGACCGGAGCTCCGGCAACCGGAGCTTCGGTGACTTCTCCGATGAATTTTCCAGACGATCAGAGCTCCGATTTCGAAAAAAATTCCGTTCACCGGACCACCGTCGTCGGGCCTATTTTTCTGGAAATTTTTTTTCAGTGACGCTTCGTACTCGTGTTTAATATGTGTACACATCTTTGTACATGTGTACGTGCACATTTTTGTACATAAACTGTGTACTCATTTGCACAGATTTTTCGTACACGTGTTATACATGTGTACATGTTTCTATACATGTGTATATGTTTTGTACACGTTTATCTACTTACATTTTTGTATACGTGTACACTTATCTTGTACACGTGCACACACTCTTTGTACACGTGCACACACTTTTTGTACACGTGCGCACATTCTTTGTACACGTGCACATACTCATTGTACACGTGTACACAATATCTTACATTTTTGTTTATTACACGTATACACACATTTTATACACGTACACCTATTCGTACACGTGCACATTTATTTTTTACACTAGTGTACACATATTTTGTATAAATCACGTGTACACGTTTATACATGTGTACACGTACACATTTATGTACTTACATTTATTACACAAGTACATTTATCTTGTACACATGTATAAAACATGTACACGTGAGGTCATGATTTCGTACCATAGTGGTAGGAGTTTCATATTTACCAATAAATGCTTAGTAGCATAGTGGTATGAGTTTAACATTTAGTAAAAGATGTCATGATTTTGAATCACATCAACAAATTTTTTTTTTAAATATATAATTTTATTGAGGGCGGCGGCGGTGGCTAGTGGCCGACAACCGACGACGGCGGCCGGCGGCGGAGGTTGGCAGACTGGCAGCGGTGGAGGAACGGCGGCGGTGGTGAAGGTCGGAAGACCGGCGGCCGGCGATGGTGGAGGGTGGCTAGACAACTTTTTGAAAATGGCCAAACTGCCCTTCCTTGATGGGATCAAGGACGAAGCCGGACCCCGTGATACCTCGATGTGTATAAGGTTTAGTCTTGTGACGTCATATTGCTCCATTTGAGGTTCATATTTTTTGGCATTATCTTGTTTTTTTTTTACTCTTTGGTTGGTTAATTTGTCCAATGCCCATTAATTAGCCTCCAAGTACGCTTTATTATATTTTTTTAGACGCAAGACTTCATTCTT
This sequence comes from Linum lewisii, assembly GCA_034768395.1. NCBI lineage: Eukaryota > Viridiplantae > Streptophyta > Magnoliopsida > Malpighiales > Linaceae > Linum > Linum lewisii. The sequence goes on along the minus strand of CM068298.1, from coordinate 13,485,436 downwards.
GGAGATGAAAGAATGAGTAAATTTATTTTCCTCTGTAAAGTGTATAAGATAAGATAACATCCAAACTCTTAAAACCATTAATTATGGATAAAATAGGAAGAGATGGATGCTTGACATAAATAAATATAGCATACATAAATGATTCAACTTCAAATAATCAGATAAACTATAAAACTTTGCTATGTGGAAAAAAAATGAAATGTGTTTACACCAACAAATATTTGAGCAAATACCACATTGGAAAAATATAAAGAATCAAATGGTTTTATTAGGCCATTAATTGTCTTAGTAATTAAACAACATAAATTGGGCTATGACGTCATTTTTTTTTTTTTTTTGCCTATTTTTTGTACTAATTATGTCCAGTGTAATATTTTGGTCATAACTCCTTCATCCAAACTTCGATTGATGCAAAGTCTGCGGCGATGGAAAGATACTTTCGTTATCTTTCCATCCATATATAGATGACAACCCAGTTACACCAAACTAGTGAGATATGACATTTGCAAGATGACGACCAAAAATACCACATTGCTTGTTTATGGAGGTTTATTTACATGGCTTTATTAAGCTTTAATCATTCTTTTAAGTTAAAGTGATTAAGTGAGTCCATGTATTTACTATTTTTTCCTCACGACCTCCTCATCAAGAGGAGGGTATCCCATCGAAGAGGGAAGTCTGCCTCCTCATCGAAAGGGAAACCCTAAGGCCGACTCCATGACGATGATGTCATCATGTCGACCTCCTCATCAAGAGGGAGGGAAGTCTGCCTCCTCGTCAAGAGGGAAGGAAGTTTGCCTCCTCATCAAGAGGGAAACCCTAAGGCCGACTCCATGATGATGATGTCATCATGTCGACCTCCTCATCGAGAGGGAAGGAGGGAAGCCTCCTCATCAAGAGGAGGGCATCCCATCGAAGAGGGAAGCCTGCCTACTCATCGAGAGGGAAACCCTAAGGCCGACTCCATGACGATGATGCCATCATGTAGACCTCCTCGTCGAGAGGGAAGGAAGTATGCCTCCTCATCAAGAGGGAAACCCTAAGGCCGACTCCATGATGATGATGTCATCATGTCGACCTCCTCATTCCATCGAAGTCGGAAGCCTACCTCCTCATCAAAGAGGAAACCCTAAGGCACAAGGATCTCATGTCGATCCATCAAAGTGAAGACTTCATGTCGACCCATCGAAGTCAGGATCTCATGTCGATCCATCAAAGTGAAGACTTCATGTCGTCCCATCAAAGTCAGGATCTCATGTCGATCCATCGAATTGAAGTCTCATGTCGACCCATAGAAGTCAGGATCTTATGTCGATCCATCGAAGTCAGGATCTCATGTCGATCCATCAAAGTGAAGACTTCATGTCGACCCATCGAAGTCAGGATCTCATGTCAATCCATCAAAGTGAAGACTTCATGTCGTCCTATCGAAGTCAGGATCTCATGTCGATCCATCGAAATGAAGTCTCATGTCGACCCATCGAAGTCAGGATCTCATGTCGATCCATCGAAGTGAAGTCTCATGTTGACCCATCGAAGTCAGGATCTCATGTCAATTCACCGAAGTTAGGATCTCATGTCGATCTACCAAAGTCAAGGTCTCGTTGTCAATCCACCAAAGTAAAAGTCTTATGTTGATCCATCGAGGTGAGGATCTCGTGTCGACCCGTCAAGAGGGAAACCCTAAGGTCAACTCCAGGGGGATAGTGTCATCATGTCAATCTCCTCATTATGACAAAACCCTAAGGGGTGACAAGATCATATCAAATCCTACCTGTAGAAGCTTCTACCACCAACGTCACTACTCCTCCAAGGCAGTTGAAGAGAGGAAACCGCCACCACCACGATGATAGCCACGTTCAAGAGATAGGAAGTAACCTCCATGGCAGTTACTTCCTCCATGGCAGTTACTTCCTCCAGCTGCAGTTACCACTCACATTTGTCTATAAATATGAGAGGTATTCGACAGAGACAAGGCCCAGACAATCACACAACAGACACTCTGCCCAAATTTCTACTTTTCTTTGCAATTTCAATTTCAGTAGTCATAGTTGTCTTTTCTTTTAGAGCTCTCTCAGAACCTTCATAGGAGTAGCAGTATCAGTAGCAGTAGAATTAGCCAAAAAAACATCAAACACCCTTATTCGAACTTTGTTTGAAGAGGTGTGAACCTTGTAATTAATCATTGTTTCAAGAAGTCAAGAGTGCATTTATTGTGTTCAAACACAAGAGTTTCTACCACTAGAAACAAATTGGCATGCTCGGTGGGACATTGTGTTTGATATAATGGCTCCAAGGGGAAAGAACCCAGAGGGTGACCTTCCATCCGGGTCTGTGAAGGAGCAAATGGCCAACATTGAACATGGCTAGACAGTTGAAGATGTTGCCAGAATTCATGGCGGCGACAAGGAGGCTAGGCCACAGCTTGTGGCGCCAAGTGCTGATCTAGGCGAGGCAATCATGTCACTCCGCCAGACAATGGTGGAGCACCGCCAACTCATGGTAGCTTCAATGGCACGAAATGCCCGTCAAGTGAACTCTCAAATTGAGTCTTTAAGTTCTCATGTTGAAAGACATTTAAGTCAAGTATTTGATGTGGTTAACAAAAATCAAACTGATTTTCAGGAGTTTAGAAAAATTTTAGCGACGCCTTTAGTTCAGTCTAGAGCCTTACCACCTGATGGTCTAGGATCGATGAACAATGGCGTTGGGAATGTAAGCCCCCATCCTACTAGTGGTCGGAATGGCCAGCCATGGCAGGACAACCTCTCACCTCCAATGGCAAGTCAACCACCTTCCCATCAACATGGGAATGGCGAAAATCTTGCCACCACATCTAACACCTATGTTGAGCAACTGCCTACCCTAGGTTTTGCTCGACAATATATTCAAGAGGCTAGGCCATATGTGGCCCCTGACAGTCCATTCAATATGGATCAAGTACCACCACGTCCTAATGTGGAGGTACCCCACGTGCATATCCACCGCCACCAATACCACCCCAAGTCAATCGACATGGAATGGATCCAACAGGATTCATGCCACCACCCGGGGGCAACCACCAGGGGTACATGATAATAATAATTTAAGGGAACAGGTGGCACAACTGCTCAATGAGCATCTTGGCCTTGGAGGGAGGCCAGCCATGTCGCCTGTGTATCGAAAGCCTTATCCAGAGTGGGTGGATAGACACCATCCTTTCCCTAGAGGCTTTAGGGTACTCGAATTTACCACCTTCATGGGGACCGGTGATCACTCTACCGTGGAGCATGTTGGACGATTTACTGTCGAATGTGGTGACGTAGGTGACTTCATCAAGCTTAGGTTATTTAGAAACTCGTTCACAGGACCAGCCTTCGCTTGGTATGTCAACTTTCCTTCCAACTCCATACAAAGTTGGCAACAGATGGAGTAGAAATTTTATTGCCAATTTTATAGATCTGAGCCAGAGGTTTCCATGAGAGACTTGGCACGTATGCGCCAGCAGCTAGGAGAGTCAGTTGAGAATTTCTTGACTAGTTTCATGAATGCTTGAAACTGTTGCATTGTTAACCTAACAGAAAGAGAGTTTGTCAAGCTGGCTCAAGGAGGATTGAACTTCAAACTTAGGAAGAAATTCCAAGATCGAGAGTTCTCTGACTTGTTCCAACTCATGTCATGTGCTGTTAGGTATGAATCTCTTCTCCATAAGGAGGAGAATAGGAGGAGTGCATCAAGGGGGCAATACCTCCCAAATTTTGATTATGCCATCCACCACATCGATGGTGGGGTTGATGAGGTTGAGGTTGACTTGGCAGAGATAGTGCCAGGGAAACCCTATGTGTCTAGTTCTTTGTCTAAAGTTGATGTTGGGCCACAAGAGGGGAGGCCCAATCGTGCGCCCTTCCAACCAAGGAAGTATTCATTCGATGTGGCAAAAGCAGACTTGATATTTGACCAACTTTATAAGGATGGTCAAGTCAAGCTCACAGGGGGGCATAACCTCCCATCGCCTGATAAGTTGAAAGAAGACGATATTGCAAATGTCATAATAGCATGTCTCACTCTACTGACTCATGCATGGTTTTTCGAAATATTTTATAGGATGCCATTGAGAAGGGACGCATAAAGTTCCCTGAGCCAAGGAAAGATGACATCTTAGTGGATAGGGATCCCTTCCCCGCCACAGTTGGTGTGAACATGGTTAACCCTGATTTCTCCAAGATTGAGTTGCCCCGATTCAAGCTGGTGTTGGACACAATCACTACAAGGAAATGTTAGTTTAACAGTTACAGGTTAACGGCGACCATTTATTGGTCGTTGTTAAATTACACAGTTTAACAGCGGCCACGTCCAATTTAATAGCGGCTCATGGCCGCTGTTAAATTACACAGTTTAACAGCGGCCACGTCTAATTTAATAGCGGCTCGTGGCCGCTGTTAAAATAAAATGATCTGATTGGTTGAAACCGCTAGACGCGGATAACCCTAAATCTAATATCATCCGTTGATTTAAACATGGTCAATCTCATTCGTCGATTTAATGGAAACCCTAATCAGCTCCAATCTTCTATTTCGGAGCCACCGCCGTCCGAGCTGCACTTCATCGTCGATCCTCTTCTTCTTCCTCGCCAATCATCCTCTTCTTCTTCCTCCCTGATCCTCCTCTTCTTCTTCTTCTTCCTTTTCTTTTTCTTCTTCTTCTTCGCCGATACTCCAACTTGGGGGTTCTAGAACGAGGGGAAGCAGAGGAAGGGACTTGGCGTCGTCGAGAATCGAAGGGAAGGATTTCTCCTTCCATCAACCAACTCGGCAGCTCGGGTTCATTGGAGTAGGGAGGAAGAAGCAATCCCCCCCATAGCCGTCATCATCACTGGTTTCGTCCGAAAGAGGAAGAAGAACAAGCAACAGAAGGAAGTGGAAGAAGAAACAGTGACGGAGGGAGGAGGAAGAAGAAGCAGCAACGAAACAAGGAGGAGCGCCGGCTCAATCGCCGCATTCCGGAGTTCCTGGGATCTGGACTATTGCCGGAGTTCCGGCTCAATCGCTGGAGCTCCGGCTATTACTTTAATTGATGGCATAATTTAACAGCGACCTATGGCCGTTGTTAAAATATTGCATTTAACCGCGGTCACATTTTGCTGCTGTTAAATGCCTTTCCCATTGGCCAATTTAACAGCGACACGCGACCGTTGTTAAATTATTTTAACAGCGGCCTTGGCTGTTGTTAAACGCATTTTCTGCCGCCGTTAAAATACTGGTTTTTTTGTACTGAATGCCACCTCAAGAGGGAAGTTCATCTTCAAATGTACAATCCACTCCTGCCTCACTTGGTAGGCAAGATGAGGAGAAGTTGTGTGTTTAGTGCAAGAGGAGTCTCAACTTCAATGAGGTGAAAGACTTGGCCCTCCTCCCAATAGACCAAGGTATCCACCATATCAGAGAATGATGGAGGGAGTGCGACAACCAGACGAATGGTAGCCAAGGCAATGGTTGGCTCCTGGCCATCCCATGAAGAGGACCTTTCGAATTCCCGACTTGCCACATGGTGGTTGGCATACCTATGATATCTGACGTCAACAACTAGTAGCATTGGCTGACTTGACGAGGACTCAGAAGAGAAGGTTCCTCTGCAAGAATGCTCATAGTCGTAGAGGCCAACATGAGATGGCCCACCATGAGATGGGGAGGATGCAACAGTCTAGAGCAGAGGATACCCTTCAAGCTGATATCAACGTGGACAACTCCATGTCCTATGGTCTTAAAGTCACTGTGTTGAGAAATGGCAAGCGTGTCCAAGCCCCAATGGTTGACGAGGTGAATGAGAAGGTGGAAGATAACCTTCATATAGATGATGAACTTGGATTATATGACGCAGGGTATGATGCTGACATTGATGATGTGATGATCGATGTGGATCATCCAAACCCTAGGTTTGAGAGGAACAATAAGGAGGATGATGATGATGACCAAGGCCCTCCTGTAACTATCAAGTTTGGAAGCTTGCCACCCACAGTGGCTACTAACTACATACTCCCAAGGATTTTCCAATCCAAAGAGGAAGATCAACAGGCACATGTGGAAAGTCGAGAAGCGGATGAGGAAGTAATGGAGGATCAACCTGTGGCACATTTATCGAGGAGTTCAATCACCTCGATATGGATGATGATCCATGGAGTGTTAAGATGGTTCGTTTGGGGTGTAGGATTAACTTGGCCACAGAGGCCAAAAGGCAATACAAAAGTTCACAACGATTGTTGAAGGAGCTATATGAAGCAGGCTACAAGCATGTGGGTTTTCTTGGTGAAGATGGAGATTATCTTTTCTATGTGTTGTACCAAGGTCAAGAGGAGACGTTGTCTCTTCTAGTGGAAAACCCTACGTGGGGCCCAGCATTCAATGAACCTGAGAGCTCATTGACAAAGGAGGATAGCTTGCCCAATGAGGAGGCTGTCATGTCAGTGGTGGCTTCGAAAGGAAAGGGTATAATGGAAGAGGAGTCAAGTGATATACCTAACCACCTTGTGGTATTCAAGGAGCCAGAGCCAAACATGTTAAGGCATCTAAGGCCCTCTATATTAAGGCAATATTGGATGAAGTGTCAGTGTCAAGGGTCTTGGTTTACAATGGCGCAGCTGTGAATGGTGCGCAAATTAATGCACACTAGTTTTGCTCTCTAGATTGCTCTAGCGAGATCATTATTTCCCAAGGGTCTCTCTTTCTCTATTACTCAACGGTTGTGGAGTAAGCAATTCGGGTTTTCGTTTTGGGTTGTGAATTTGTTTATGAAATGAATTAATCTAAGAAAGCAATTAAATCAAACAAAGCAAGTAAAGCAGATTGGGGTTTTGCATATAGACTAAGGCGGTTGTTGAGACTCGAATCCACGCTAGTTCGGTTTAGATGGATGAAACTATGCAATCGACGAAATTCAACAAACTAGACGACTCGGCAAATCCTTATGTAATCTCTACTCCATAGTCAGGCCGTAGAGATTCAATTCTATCAAACCTACAAGCTCCTATGGTCAAGCTAACTTGCAAGAATTCAAGAATGATCAAGAACAGTGAAATGCCACAAAATCATGCAAAGAGATTAGGTTCTGACAATCCTATGGTCAAGCTATTAGAGAACCTAACGACCTCCTAAACTCTAGAATGAAATGCGTTCATGGTCAGACCCGCAATTCAAAGATAAACCCAGAAACTAACAATTGATCAAGTTGCCAGATCCAAAAAGCTTAAATTAGGGTTTAGGAGAAATCGCATCTAAGCCTGAAAGATCATCGATTAACATAAACGGGTTAGAAACCCGAAATCATCCATACAGAATCCTATCTAGCGCTTCATCTAATCTAAACAACCCTAAGAGTTTAGCTTGACATAGCAACAAAAGAAATCAGAGATACAATGGAAAAGAAAATCGGAGAAGAAGACATCTTACTCCGAGAACACCTAATCCTGATGACTCTAAGAAAACTCCCAAGCTAATCCTCGCTTCCTCTCCTTGTCCTCTGCTCCATCTCCACGCTGCCTCCTCTGTTTACTGGCCAAAGGCCAAAAATATGATCCCTGCAATTGTCGAACTGCCTGAGATTAAAATCCCTTTCTCTATTTATTCCCCTGCTCTCTTTCTTCTCCGCACCTCAGATGAGGATTGGTCCTAATTCTATTGATAATGGGCCCAATTCATTAAACCCAATAACAAACGCCTTTAACTTGTATTCCCATTTCATAAACATGCCATCTTTTGATAATGGCCATGATGAGAATATGATGATGATGGAATGATGATGATGATGATGATGATGGGAATAAGAAGATGGTGGAATGAATGGATGAGCCAAAACCCATAACTTCAATTCTTCTGCCTCCTCAATAGATTTCAACAGCCCAAATAGTTATTTGCCAAATAATACAATCATGTTTCACTGATCCAGTTTGGGTGAAATAGGTTTTCACGCTCATGTGGTCTTGATTTCCAATATTAATATCGTATATATCCTGAAATGCATAAAAACACGTAAAACGACGTAATATAGTCCAATGGCATATGAGAGAAATTGAACAAATAATTATCAAATATCTCATTCAATCATGTCAAAAGCATCACGAAAATGTCGTCTAATGAGGGACTGAATACACCAATATTTGAGTGTATCAAATCACCCCACACTTAGACTTTTGCTTGTCCTCAAGCAAGAACTCAACACAACAATGCACTAACCTGAAAGAGCAAACCGGAAACATATTGGATCCTAGAATGATATATATGGTGCTTCTATCAAACAAGAGGATTACCCGACTGACCACACAGTTAAAATCAAACTCTACGAGAGTAAAAGAGGATCAAGACTTTAACGAGCTAACGAACAACCCGACTTGATAAAGGCAAGACAATACTTACTTCCGCTACACTTACTCTAGGACGCAACCCGACACTTGCTAGATAAGGGACCCGACTTGAACAAAATTAAAGAGCAAAAATTTTTATTCTTTTTTTTTCCTGTTTTCTCTTTTTTTTCTTTTTTTTTTACTTTCGAATGGTCGGTACAGTATGGATACTACCAGGTATGGAGCAGCCGGAAACCTTTGGAATTCCGCGTTATCCTGGACCCCAGCCACGATCGGGAGTAGGTTAGAAAAAGAATGCCACATTGAGACTTCCCTTTAGGACTACAGCAATGGGCAGGCACGTGTGCCAGCTCGTGAATCGACCCACAACTTCAATACCAAACCACTCATTTATCAGATTTTCTCTGATTGGGAACATTAACAACAATTAAAAATACGGAATTAAAAGATCCCTTATCTAGACTCGATCAAGGCATTGAACTAGAGAATTCGAGCATCAGATAGACCAAGTCTTCCACATTAACAAGTCAACTGTTCACTAACACGATAAGGGCGAGTTCCTAGAATACTACAAGCAAAAAGAATGGGAGATGGTCATAATACGGGTTCTCACACACACATTTGGTCACAGCTAAAGCACCACATCAATCTCACCAGATGGAAAACAGCAAGCAAATTCAAGAAGATATTAAGCAATGTGAGAAGTTAAATGCCAACAATAATGGGAAGTAGTGAAATAGTGAACCACAAAATCACAGATAGGCAAACAAATTCAAGCATTATTCTCCTGGAATTCTCACCCCACACTTAAATCAGACTGTGTCCCTCAGGACTAAAAGAGGGTAGAGGAATCTGGGGAACCTAGAAGGTGAAGGTCGATGTCGTGGATGGTGGAGAGCTCAGAGTTAAGTACCGGCAGACAGTCATGCAAAATCTAAGGACATTCTGAAATAGGAGAGAAACCTCACAACAAGATCAGAGCATTCAAGGTACAGAATAGACCACTGACTCAAAAACCACAAAAGTTCAACACAAAAATAAAACAACTGACTCAAAAACTCAAAATAGACTCCAGACATGGGTTGCCTCCCATGAAGCGCTCTTTCTTTAACGTCTTTGAGCTAGAAGATACCTGATTATGGACCCCAACTCAAGAGTTCCTTGAAGTCAAACAGCTTCTTCAAGGCTGGCGGTTTAGTTCCAAATAGCACGCTAGAAGGAGCAAGATGTAGTCGGTGGTGCTCAAGTAGATCTTGGTTATGCTCGGATGACCTTTTCTTCGCAAATTTTCCTACTAGAGGAGGAAAGAGATAGTATGGTGTGTTATACTTGATGATTGCAGTCTGCTCCATACTAATGTCATCCAAGTTGCTCTTGTAGTTGAGCTCATACACCTCAGAATCATTGCCCTCCTCAGTTTCAGTTGCCTGAATTACCAATGAAGGTGACTCCTCGATATCCATGTGCTCATCTCTATCTGGAACTACAGGCTGGCTCGACGGAAGCATAAATGAGGATAACTCCTTAATATCCAGATGCTCATCTTCAGCTTCAATCAAGAGATGGATAAGCTCCACATCTTTATCTACCACCATTGTCAAAGATTCTTCATCAGATACCTCTAGCTCACAACAGTCATGGGCTAGGTTATCATTTTCTTCTTCGACCAGCTCTCGAGAATCTTCTTCCATCAGTTGATATTGTTGCTCAATCTCGACGTTCACAACATTAGGAGCTCGTAGAGTCGAGAGGATCTTATTCAACATAAAATCTGTATAAGACTCCTGCTGTTGGTACTGGTGCGAATGTAGATATTCCTCTTCGTAATCTCGGTAGTAGTGTGTAGCTTGTGGCTCTGGCCAAGAAGGTAAAGGTGGTGGTTCCTCATTCCAGTTTTGGCATGCATGGTTGCCATGATGTACTCCACTCTTGGTTGTAATCATTAAGTGGCATTCCATTGTTGTACCACCCTTGGTTGCTATCGAACCTGTAGTCCTGCATCTCAAAACACAAGAGCACTACCCAGGTAAATCATGAAAAAGATGGGGAGAAAAGAGATGATAAAAGAGTGAATGAAAAGCTTAAACGCACAACGCCTTTCCTAGAAAAAGAAAAGTCCCCGGTAACGGCGCCAAAAACTTGGTGCGCAAATTAATGCACACTAGTTTTTGCTCACTAGATTGCTCTAGTGAGATCGTTATTTCCCAAGGGTCTCTCTTTCTCTATTACTCAACGGTTGTGGAGTAAGCAATTCGGGTTTTCGTTTTGGGTTGTGAATTTGTTTATGAAATGAATTAATCTAAGAAAGCAATTAAATCAAACAAAGCAAGTAAAGCAGATTGGGGTTTTGCAGATAGACTAAGGCGGTTGTTCAAACTCGAATCCACGCTAGTTCGGTTTAGATGGATGAAACTATGCAATCGACGAAATTCAACAGACTAGACGACTCGGCAAATCCTTATGTAATCTCTACTCCATGGTCAGGCCGTAGAGATTCAATTCTATCAAACCTACAAGCTCCTATGGTCAAGCTAACTTGCAAGAATTCAAGAATGATCAAGAACAGTGAAATGCCACAAAATCATGCAAAGAGATTAGGTTCTGACAATCCTATGGTCAAGCTATTAGAGAACCTAACGACCTCCTAAACTCTAGAATGAAATGCGTTCATGGTCAGACCCGCAATTCAAAGATAAACCCAGAAACTAACAATTGATCAAGTTGCCAGATCCAAAAAGCTTAAATTAGGGTTTAGGAGAAATCGCATCTAAGCCTGAAAGATCATCGATTAACATAAACGGGTTAGAAACCCGAAATCATCCATACAGAATCCTATCTAGCGCTTCATCTAATCTAAACAACCCTAAGAGTTTAGCTTGACATAGCAACAAAAGAAATCAGAGATACAATGGAAAAGAAAATCGGAGAAGAAGACATCTTACTCCGAGAACACCTAATCCTGATGACTCTAAGAAAACTCCCAAGCTAATCCTCGCTTCCTCTCCTTGTCCTCTGCTCCATCTCCACGCTGCCTCCTCTGTTTACTGGCCAAAGGCCAAAAATATGATCCCTGCAATTGTCGAACTGCCTGAGATTAAAATCCCTTTCTCTATTTATTCCCCTGCTCTCTTTCTTCTCCGCACCTCAGATGAGGATTGGTCCTAATTCTATTGATAATGGGCCCAATTCATTAAACCCAATAACAAACGCCTTTAACTTGTATTCCCATTTCATAAACATGTCATCTTTTGATAATGGCCATGATGAGAATATGATGATGATGATGATGATGATGATGATATGATGATGGGAATAAGAAGATGGTGGAATGAATGGATGAGCCAAAACCCATAACTTCAATTCTTCTGCCTCCTCAATAGATTTCAACAGCCCAAATAGTTATTTGCCAAATAATACAATCATGTTTCACTGATCCAGATTTGGGTGAAATAGGTTTTCACGCTCATGTGGTTTTGATTTCCAATATTAATGTCGTATATATCCTGAAATGCATAAAAACACGCAACACGATGTAATATAGTCCAATGGGCATATGAGAGAAATTGAACAAATAATTATCAAATATCTCATTCAATAATGTCAAAAGCATCACGAAAATGTCGTCTAATGAGGGACTGAATACACCAATATTTGAGTGTATCAGTGAACGTGATTCCAACAAGGATGTTGAAGAAGCTTGGTAAGAACACAGGTGACTTGATTCCTACTGAGGTATTCGTCACCAGCTTCAATGGAGGATCCACTTCGGCGAAAGGGGTTTTGCTAGTGGTAGTAGGAGTTGGAAGCTAGGAGAAGATGAGTGCCTTCTTCGTTGTGGATGGTGTTGTTAGTTACAAAGCCCTATTGGGGAGAGATTGGATCCATGCAAGTAAATCTGTTCCATCATCATTACATCAATGCATGATGTTGTGGAACAAGGAAGGGATGGTTGAGGTCATCCAAGCTGACACAAAGCCCTTTGCAGTAGGAGTCAACGTTAACTAATGGATCTACTGGGCTAGGCCGCTTTCCTCTCGGTCTGAAATAGTCCGTCCAGCAACCCATCGATTTAACTCTGAAGTTCGTCCAGCAACTCTCACGACACCAAGCTCCTAAATGAGTTGTACCAAAGAGAAGAAGAAGATTGAAGAAATAGACTGAATACAACATATTAGTGACAAGAGAAAAGGATCAAAAGAGAGAAGGAGAGGAAAATGGAAAGATAAGAAGAAGGTCAAAGAGAGAAAAGGAGAGAAAAAGATAGAACGGCATCGATGTAAGTGTGCATTTAGATTCATGGTGAACACTTCGGTGCACCCACCTAGCTGGGTGCACCGAGTGCACCCGCTTGCGTGTCGCTATCTCATCCGTCCATTCAATCAACGGATCTCAAGCCTTTGTTTTAAATAGGTTTAAATTAATTTGTTTTATTATTATTCTATTCCACACAAGACATATTACATTTAAGTACCTATTATTATACAAAATTGCAAAATTGACTTATAACTTTCTAAACTGAATTAAGAAGATGAAACACTTGCAGAGGATAGTGTCCGTGGAAAGATATTAATTATGTCAATGGATTAATATTGAATGGGTCAGTGTCGGTGGGAAGATAACGGGTGGATAACTTAATTCAGTTTAGAAAGTTATAAGTCAATTTTGCAATTTTGTATAATAATAGGTACTTAAATGTAATATGTCATGTGTGGAATAGAATAATAATAAAACTAATTAATTTAATCCTATTTAATTCAAAGGCGTGGGATCCGTTGATTGAACGGACGGATGAGATCGCGACACGCAAGCGGGTGCACTTAGTGACCTACTTAGCTGGGTGCACCGAAGTGTTTTCCTTAGATTCATTAGGGAATCTAAATAAATTAATATATATATATATATATATATATATATATATATATATATATATATATATATATATATAACTTATTATTATGTTTTAATATCTAAAGTCTATTATAATGATACATATATTTTAAATTTTACATAAATGGTTTTTAATACTAGTTTTTACGGTTTGATCGCGGTCGGACCTCAAACCAATGAACCTCTCGTTGCACTTGTTCAATATCTGGTCCGGTCTTGACAACATTGTGATTATGGTATAGTAATATAAGCAATTAGAATAAATAGAAATTATTTAATTTTAAATAATAAAATTACAAATAATTATATAGTATAAATATAATACTTCAAATTCTAAGGTACTAAATAAATATTAAGTGAGAGTTATAAATAAATACATATGTGCAATTAATAAGACATTTAATAAGAAAGATAAATGGTGAATTTTGATATAAAAAATTAAGAATGTTGTGGAAATTTGAGAGAATAGCTACATCTTACGTGGCAAAAAAGTTTTCAAGATCTATCATAGTATATTTTAGGATTAGGATTAGGATATGTCTAAATTCTAATTATTTACTTTCTCGAATGACCGTTTAAGAGTTGACATTTCAAAGTGGGGTGGTGATTTTCTTTTTTTGTCTCACCAACTAAAATAACTTAGATATGAAACATGATAATACATTGCTTAATTACATATTTATGTTTATTATGTTGTGACTTAAATGTTTCACCAGTAGTTCATAGAATTTTAAGATTTTACGATTAACAATTACGATTACAATTTTACCTACGTTTTTTTATCCCATATGAAATCTCGATTTTGATTATATTAGATGTGACCCCTCTGATTTGTGTACGACGTGATCCACTCATCGTCCTGATTCCACTAATTATGATAGTTCATCTATTGGAGCTCTACCTGTTGAGTTATGCTCGAATTACTGAATTGCCAAGCCAAAGCTCCCAAACTGATCTTGCAAACACTGTCTTAGCCAAACTTCCAAACACACCACAGATTTACAGAATTTACAGAATTTACAGATTGGTTACTTAACATTATCTAGGGTGCAGAAAGGCCCCTCTTCTTCTCCGATGAAACGTCTGCTGCCGGCGAGCACTCTGGCCACCACCGCCGGTTTCGTATTATCTTGGAAACCTTCTTTTCTGCCGCCGATCGACTCCAAGTCTTGGCCGTCCGTTCGCCCTCTTCCTTCCCTTTTCTCCGACGTCCGGTAACGGGGATTGAGGCCACCGTCGCCTCCGACCAAACTCTCTCTCTATCGGGCCTCTTGACCGACTTTCGCGCCGCTTGCACCACAGCCGGCCATGCTAACCAACCGCCACAACCCAGCCTCCAACGTCGGGCCTCCTCCCCTGCTCTCATCGTCGATCCTCGTTCAACACCACAAAATCCGCCGCCATTCTCCTCTTTCATTCTTTCGTAAAAGACCTCGAAGCTTCTCCTTGATGTTGTAAGCAAAACCCCAAGAGAGCCCAACCCTCTCTTCTTTCTTGTGCCAGCCAAAGGAACCAACTCATGCTCCTCTCTATTGTCATCAAACCGGGCTCGGCCCAATGCTTAATCCCTCCGCGTTGGCCGAATTCATTTAAGGGTTCAAGCCCTCTTCTTTGGTGAAGTGAAGAGAGGAAATGAGCCTGATTTCACTTCTTTCTTGGCCGAACCATTAAACTCAAACCACCACTTCATTTGGGTTGTGAGTTCTTCTAATCTCTGGGAATTTATCTTACACTGATTGTAAGCATCTGATTGACAAGGTGGTTGCAAGGATAATTGTTGGGGGTTAAACTTTTATCCTATGCAGGAAGGATCCAACTAATCAATTTTGTTCTGGAAAGCAAGGCAAACTACTGGTTGTTTATATTTGACTTAAATACATCAGATACCACTAATCTTTTTAAAAGCAGTCACAATGATTATTAAACTTTTTTTCGTTTATCAGATACCACTGAACTCGATTTATTGTACACGATTTGTCACTCCATCCAAATAATGGATGAAAAGCTGACATGGTCACAAACGGAGTTATCCTAGTCATGTTATATTGATGACGTGAACGCTAACTGAATAACAATTAAAATTTAAGATTCTAACCCTATAATCTGCGTCTTAGCTGGTGATGGAATTAGGTAAACCAAACAAGTGATGTGGGTAAGGGTTCTTGACCATGGCGCTCCTGATCTGGTGCAGATCAAATTGGGGGTTTTGAGCTGTGGTGGATTGTACATGTTATCTGTCATTCCTCATTTGGTCGTTTTGGTTCCTCTGACATCAGTTACGTATGTTTTCCTCTTGCTTCATGCCTTTACTAGCTAGTATTTGTTTGAAAATCAGCTTCTAGCTTCTTTATGTGAATATGTTCACGGCAACTATATCTACAAGTAGACAGAAGGAATATCTTGAAATAAATTCTGGATTTCTGGTTCTCTCTCTATTCAGTAAGATTCATGTGTTCTTAAATGCCTCTGGCAGGCAAGCAAAGTACTTCCTTGGATAGAAGTATCAAAAGATTGTTGTTTATGGAAGTTGTGAACGTCAAGCGTCTGTAACAGGTGATGAGATTTACCTCGGAAACAGCTAATTTTGCCTCCCGTGTAAGTTTGATATGGGAAAGTCAAACGGGTGATGAGATTTCTTAATCACAAAATCATCTGCTTTCTCTCTTCCTCTGTATGTGTCTTCTGAGCTGTTCTGAACAGGTTGCTGCAGAAATTGCATCTGTTCTATGTGTCTACCATTGATACTGCCATGTGCATCTATTTGATGGAGTTGTTGCTGATGGGTTTCCTCATCCAGTAAAGTAGTAAACCTTGCTAGACAATGTTTCATTGATCAGACTGTTTACTTGTTTGAATGGCTAAGGATCAAATGGCTATCTTCAGCTTCCGTTGCTTCTGCTTCAGTATAGTTCTCCTCTCTACATTTTCATCCATCTCGTTCCTCTTCTGGTATGGGTGTTCAGGTTCATGTTATTCTGAATCCCCGATGATGACATTTCAGAAGCAAGGCCAAGTGATCGATCAACTCTCTCTTACTTAAGCTTGGAATCAGCTTTCTTTCTCGTTTGAGCCACCTCTGAAGCTCCTGAAAGTAGCGCTCTTTTTGAAGAAATGGCTGCACAGATCTCATGCAGGAGGGCTGGAAGTAGCTTCAGAGTCAGAAAACTGTGAGGCCTTTCGATGTGATCCATACAGAAAGCGTGGGACTATTGCATACTCGGGCTCGAAACCTTACCAATCTAGCAGTTACTTGGCATGGGGAAAGAAATTTCCAGAAATTAAAAAAACCTAATTCTATCACCGGCTAAAACGCAGATTATAGGGTTAGAATCCTAATGGTTGTCTAGTCAGCGTCCACCTAATCAATATAACATGACTATGTATCCGCTACAAATAATGCTCAATCTATTGATTTTTGAAATACTTTGTTACTATAGACAGTAGTTCATAGAATCTTACGCTTTTACGATTTGATTCTATGATTACGATTTCACCTTACTTTTTGTTTTCATGTGGAATCCCGATTTTTATTACATTGGTCCCTACACTAAGAAGTTTTATAGCAGGATCCAAAATAAATTGTTGGGTCAACCGTTTGCAACAAATTAGGAGCAAGAAATCAATAGAATTGCTGGCATTCTATAAGGAGACAACCCAAAACTCGTATTGGCAGGATTCTTTGGTGTAGTGTGGTTAGTCGTAAATGGATAAAAAGGTGTCGTAGTGTTTATATGAACACCATGGTCCAATGGAAGGAGTTGTGTGACAATATCCAACAAGAGTTGCTAGCTTTAAGTGTTGGGAACACTACTGTTGTAGAAGATATGAGGAAATTAAGAATGATATATCATATATGTACAAATATCAATGTTGTCAAGACCGGATCGAACATCAAACCGGTTCAGCGAGAGGTTCAAGTGTTTGAGATCCGACCGGGATCAGACCGTAAAAAACAGAACAAAGAACCAGTCACTGTTATTTATTAAAATTATAAATATTTTGTCATACATATATAACTTATGTACTAAAATACAATAATACTTATCTCTTGTCTCATTAATTATTTATCTAAACTTTAGGTACTTATCTCTTATCTCTTATCAGTAATAATGTAGATTATATAAATAGTAAAATAAGGGAATTCCTAATAATCTAATATCCCAGCCGCCATCCCACCAAGCATTCTTTCCATTCTCTCTCACCAAAGCAAATCAATCTTCTTCTCCTCCTCTTCTCCTTCTTTCTCTCCATTGTTGAACCAAGCTTTGACTTCTTTTTCCTATCTACTTCTTCTCCCCAACTCTCTTTTTCTTTCATGAAATCAAAATTAGAAACCTACTGGCCGGAGAAGAAGAAGAAGAAGACGGCGAAGGACAACGGCTGGAGAAGAAGCAACAAAAGACGGCGGCTGGAGAAGAAGATGACGATGATGGACGGCGGCGATTTTCGAATTTGGGTTTGTTTTAGAATGAGAGTGTCGCGAAAAGAATGTCAAGAAAGAGAGAGATTCCTCATTCACGATTTTCAGTTTTGTCAAATTAGGATTAATTTTTTTTTTAATTCAACCAGACCGGCCAAAACCGTCCAGACCGGGTCCACCAATTTCACCAGTTTTTCCGGTTCGACCGGATTTCAGTGGCTTATTCAGCCGGTGGCTTTTCAAGGGCTGACTGGACCGGATTTGGTGTCGGTTCCCGATTTTACCGGTCGGACCGGCCGGTCCAGTCCGGTCATGACAACACTGGCAAATATACAGTTTGGGGTTGGGGTTTGTAACACCCCAACTTTTACCAACAAGATATTATCCGCTTTGGGCTTAGCCCCTCACGGATTTGCTTTTGGGTGCATCATGGTGACTTCCTATAAGGTCACTCATCTTTGCACTCCTCCTCCTTAAGCACATTTAATTTTCAAGTTCTTACAAGAACTCCACTATTTCACCCTGAAACGCGTCTTGTTAGTTAAGGTTGAATTATTCCTCATATCACATGGATCTCTCCCATGCTTTGTCGATATGGGATTTGTTTAGGATGATACAGGGTTATTGTATAGCTTATATGGCCTTTTGAGGTTGTTATTAATTTGTAGATAATTTTATCTGTATAATTTTACGCATTGTAAAACTATGTTTTTCTTTTCCCTTTTGTTAAGGGTTAGGTTCATTTCAAATGAAAAACACAATTCATCAAAAAAAAAATCTCTGATCCAATCTTTCTTGGATGTATGTATGGGGAGTTTCCATCCACTACAAGAAAAAGGTAGATTAGTCACAGTTTTTTTGCACAATTAGTCACGGTTTAAAAAATCGTGACTATATCAACCAAATTTTGTCACAGTTTTTGAAGAAACCGTGACTAAAATATTGGTCACGGTTTATATGTAAACCGTGACCAATATTAGTCACGGACCGTGACTAATATTGGTCACGGTTTACATATAAACTGTGACCAATATTTTACCCATTTGGTCACTTAACTTTCTGTGGTTGTAATTTTAATCCAGTGACCAAAGTTATGAAGAAACTTTCATTTGCCCCCTTTGTCATTTAAATATTTGTAGGTACTGATTTTAAATTTTTAATGTTACCAATTTATCATTTTGGTCACTTAAGTTTTGTAGGTTATAGGTTTAGTCATTCTTCTCCGTCATCTTCTCCCTTTTGGTCATCTTCTCCGTCCACTAAGATGCCAACACCGACTCCGATTCCGCAGCCGTCGACCCACCGACTCCGCCGCCGCCGGAAAATCCCGCCTCCTCACGACCGTCGCGCCGACCTTCTCACCCCACAAAAATCGTTGGCACCAACGCAAACTCACCACTGACGGCCGGACCTCTCCCCACGACCACCTCATCCACGCTCGCTAGATGCGCCGTGTAACATCCTCGCCCAACCAAGCGGGTATTGGAGCTTGAGTTCGGGTGATTGAGGCATTGAAATAGTGTTCTTGAGGTCCCATCGAAGTTCGGGACGTTCGAATTCGAGTTGGGTCGAGTTAAAACACCTTGGGGGTGCTTTTGATGACACGTGGGCCATGTGTCATGCTTTGAGTGTTAAAAATGGGATTTGAGGAGTTCTTCACTTTTTCATTTTCTCCATCTTTCCCCAACCCGTGTTTGAAGAAACCAAAAACCCATTTGGGTCAAACCTTGATTCCGGGAGTTGTAGAGCTCCGATTGACGATCCGTTTCTTGCTACGCGTTCGTGGCGGCGAGAGGAAGAGATCGCTGGTCGTAGTTCTGGCTGGGTCGGAGTAGGCTGCTGTCAGTGAGGAGGAGAGGAGCTACGACTTGGAGTTGTAGAGCTTGGTCGTTCGGGTTTCGGGAGTCATTTTAGAGTCTCGTCTTCTCTTCCAGGTGAGGGCTTAGCGTTGTGTAGATAGTTTGGATGATGTGAGGAGTTCCAATTTTGACTTAGATGAACCCTAGGTGATGCATGAAAATGATGAGTGTAAAAGGGGTAAATTGTGTTGTGAATGTGCTTGGTTTTTATGATTGCCGTGGTGGATGTCCTTGTGATTGTCGTTGTTGATTGTCGTTGTTGATTGCCGTGGTGTGGGTTTGGGTATGGACTGAAATGAATTGATTAATGAATTGACGTAGAAATGAGGGATAGGGTGATGGGGAAATGTGTGCAAGTGCCTTGATGTTATAAATTGCCAGTTGTGGTTGCAGGAGAGTAGCCCTGCCAATGTGGGGTTGCTCTGAGTACGAGAAACAGGTGGGTGACCCCTAGACTCATGACATGGCTTCCCCTGTACTTGCAGGTGGGGGTGGCCGGTGAGCTAGCCGGTTACCTTGATTAAGTGTTGTGTTGAATGTGTTGATTGTGGATTTGAATGTGAGGTGTTGGAAAGTGATGTGGAAATTGTAGAAGTGATGGGATGTGATTTGTGGGAATTGTGAACTGAGGTGAAATTGTTGAATGTGAATGATGGGTGCTATGGGTGCTAAGTGCCTCTTCGAGGGAAAGAGGTGCGATCACGTCTTCAAGGGAAAGGCGTGATTTGTTTGGTTAAGTCAAGTTTACGATTCCTTTAAGGGAAAGGTTTCGTGGTATCCTTCAAGGGAGAGGATGCGTTTTGGACCTCTCCAGGGGAGAGAGGTGCTTCGGGCCGGCAGGGGTGGTGCGGGGGTAAACTCCTTATTGGCGCCTAATAACTCACCTAGCCAAGTTGAATGTGATTGTGGTGTGTTTGTGATTTGGGTGATTGGAGTGTGGTGATTATGTTGCTTGTGAAGTGAATTGATGTTTCTCCTATTTTATTCTACTGTACGAATTGTGCTTGAGAACAAGAACTGACCAACATGATCACCTAGACTGTTTTTAGGGAATTAAAACACGGAAAGGGGTTAGGTTGGTTCCATTGTTGGATGTCTTGTGCGGAGTTGGAACCGCCCATGGAATAGGCCGAAGTGTAGGTAGGCCCGGTGGGTTCACTCAATTTCAATAGGAAATTGATCCCTTTCTCCCTTTCAGGATTTCGTGGCTAGTGAGAGTGGTGTGGGTGATCGGTGTTGAGGGCGGATTTCGAGAAGTTCTGGACTGAAGCTATGAGGTGAAGACTGGAGCCTTCTTGGAGTTGACCTGTTTCATATTTCAGTTGACTTTGAATATTTTGGGAGTTTTCTATGGATTTATGTAACTTCTGAGTGTGTGTTGGATTTTTATGGTTTATGTTGAGATGGGTTGTACACTGATCCATTGTGGTTTTCACGGATTACTGGAGGCCTCTTTGTTGATTTAAATAAAGGTTTAGTTTTATTTACGTTTTAAATTGTTTTGTTTATTGGTAATACTCAAGAACGGTTCAACCATGGGTTTCACCGGGTTGGTTCGGGACGGGTGTTACAAGTGGTATCAGAGCTGGTTAGTTGCTGCTGTGTGGGTGAATTGTCTCTTCTTCTAGAGGAGTAATTAACCTCATAGGGAGAAGGGATGAAGCATCGGCACGGGACCAACTTTCTAGGGTTTTTGCAATTGTTTTAATCGGGTTGGGGAAGGGTTTTGAAAGAAAACTGTTTGAAAAGATTTGATTTAGGAGCGGTCAACTGAAATGTTTAATGTCCTCCTGTAGTGAGAACCAGTCGATAGGAAGTCCTTCCGTTGGTCACTCCGGACATGGAGTAATGGGGCGTCGGTTTCGACCATCGGATTTGAAGGGTTGGAACTTCAGTGAGTTTGCTGGGGAAGTGGCTAATCTGGCTATGGCTGAAATGTGGATTAAGGAGTGCAACTTCAAGTTCTTGAGGGCTGGATTTGAGGATGGGATGAGGTTGCAAGCCATGACCTTTCTGCTTAAGGGTCATGCCCTAGAGTGGTGGGAGTCCTTGCCAGAGAGTCAGGTGTATCCACCTGAGTTGGGGTTTGAGGAGTTTCTAGGGATGTTCCGTGATCAGTTTTGTCCGGATATATGGAGAGAGGCAAAGGCTAAGGAGTTCCTAGAGCTGGTACAAGGTGAGAGGACGGTTATGCAGTACTACATGGAGTTCACCAATCTCTCCCAGTGGTACGATGAGCAGGTTAACCGGGAACAGAAGTTGATTCGCCAGTTTAAAAGGGGACTGAGATGGGAGATTCAGGAGGGTGTCACATCTGGCGACATGGGAAGTTTGGTTACGGTGAAAGGGGCTGCCATGGAGAGGGAACACTTGGAGCTGGGGAAGAAAGAGGATCGGAAGAGGAAGGCGACAGCACCGCCTTCCCAGTCTGTGGCTCAGAGCCAGGCCGTTAAGCGACCTCAGCAGTCATACTCAGGGTTCAGGAGTGCTCAGTCGGCTCCGATGCGGGAAACGGTGACTTGTTTCACCTGTGGGAACCCGGGGCACAAGAGTGCAACCTGTAAGATGAGGAATGCTGGTTCGGTGCGATCGGAAGGGGCGTCCTCTGGACTTCCCATCTATGGCACGTGTGGGAAACCTCATTTTGGCACATGTCATCTGTTGAGGACTGCCTCAGTGACATGCTACACTTGCGGGCAGCGTGGGCACCGGAGCAATGTTTGCCCAACCAGGAGTGTGGCGCCAACCCAGTCTGTGGGATCGGTGCAAGGACCCAGAGCTCCATCAGGGGGCCATGGAGGTGGAGGAGGAGGCAGCTATGGTAGAGGGACCACGGGTGCCGGACGAGGAACGGGTGCTAATGCCATGCCTGTGGGAACTGGAGGAGATCAAGGGCGGCTGTATGCTCTCACCAGGGTGCGGCAGAGAATGCTAACGACGTGGTAACCGGTATGATCTCTATCTCAGATCTTTCCGCTTACGCTTTGTTTGATTTGGGCTCGACCCATTCCTTTGTGTCTGAGAAATGTTTGAGTAGTTTGGGTGTTGTAGCTGGTAGCCTGGGCGTTAGTTGGGATGTCAGAACCCCTTTGGGGATTTCTGTTCGGGTAGATAGTGTGTGTAGGGGTTGTAAGGTGTTAGTGGGAGGTGTAGAGTTTCTGGCGGATTTGGTGGTGCTCCCTTTCAACGAATTCGACGTCATCCTAGGAATGGATTGGTTGGCTAAGCATGGGGCTTTGCTTGATTGTCGGAAGAAGGAGGTGTTGCTTCAGGTGGAAGGTGTTGGCCAGGTGGTGTTCAAGGGTGTTAGAAAGAGGGAGACAGCACCTATGGGATTAATTTCAGCAATGCAAGCTTTCTCTTTGGTTCGAGAGGGGTGTGAGGCTCTGTTGGTTCAGGTATCGGTTGAGCAGAATGAAGAGTTAGAAAAGGTGCCGATAGCTCGGGAGTTTGCTGATGTGTTTGAGGAATTACCTGGTGGACCGATTGAGCGTGAGGTGGAGTTCAGCATAGAGTTGGTTCCTGGAACTGCTCATATCTCCATCCCACCCTATCGTATGGCACCAGCTGAATTGAAGGAGTTGAAGGAACAATTGCAGGAGCTCTTGGATAAGGGGTTCATCCGCCCAAGTGTATCCCCGTGGGGAGCACCAGTGTTGTTTGTGAAGAAGAAGGACGGGTCGATGAGGATGTGCATCGACTATAGGCGGTTGAACAAGGCAACGATCAAGAATCGTTATCCACTTCCAAGGATAGATGATCTCTTTGATCAATTGCAAGGGGTTGAAGTGTTCTCGAAGATAGATTTGAGATCGGGTTATCACCAGTTGAAGGTGGAGGACGGGTCGGTGCCAATGACAGCCTTTAGGACTCGGTATGGGCACTACGAATTCCTGGTGATGTCCTTCGGTCTCACTAATGCTCCGGCTGCGTTCATGGCTCTCATGAACAAGGTTTTTCATGAATACTCGGACAAGTTCGTGATAGTGTTCATCGATGATATTCTCATTTATTCCAAGAATGAGAAGGAGCATGAGGAGCATCTGAGGATTGTTTTCCATAACTTGAGGGAGCAACAACTATTTGCCAATTTCTCGAAGTGTGCCTTTTGGTTGGAAGAGGTGTTGTTTCTTGGACATGTGGTCTCTAAGAGAGGTGTGGAGGTTGACCCGAAGAAGATTGAAGCGGTGGTTAACTGGTCACCACCTAAGGATGTGTCGCAACTAAGGAGCTTCTTGGGTTTGGCCGGTTATTATCGAAGGTTTGTCGAGGGATTCTCCACTATAGCCTCCCCTCTACATAAGTTGTTGAGGAAGGAGTCAAAGTATGAGTGGAGTGAGGCGTGCCAGAAAAGCTTCGAGGAGTTGAAGAAGTGGTTGACTTCGGCTTCGGTGTTGACCTTGCCGGTGGAAGGTGGCGAATATGTGGTATTTATTGATGCTTCACTGCAAGGGTTGGGGTGTGTGTTGATGCAGAATGGGAAGGTGGTTTCTTATGCCTCACGTCAGCTTAGAGTGCATGAGGTGAACTATCCGACCCACGACTTGGAGTTAGCAGCAGTGGTGTTCGCTTTGAAGTTGTGGAGGCACTATCTGTATGGTGAGACGTTTAAGATCATGACCGATCATAAGAGCCTTAAGCACCTTATGGATCAGAAGGAGTTGAATGGTAGGCAACGGCGTTGGATGGAGCTCTTGAAGGACTATGACTGCACCATTGACTACCATCCCGGTAAGGCTAATGTGGTTGCAGATGCATTGAGTTGGAAAGAGTTAGTTGATCTTAGGGCGTTGAGAGTGGAAATGCAGATGGATGATGTGGGAAGTTTGCTTGCTAAGCTTAGTATCCGACCCATGCTGGATGATAGGATTGGTGAGGAGCAACTCAAGGATGCTACTTTAGTGGCTATTCGAGGGGAAGTTGAAAAGGGCTTGAATAATGGGTTTGAGGTAGTTGGCGGGTTGTTGAGGTGCAAGGGTCGAGTGTGTGTGCCGGAGGTGGAGGAGTTGAGGATGGGGATATTAGAGGAGGCTCACTCTTCGATGTATTCTATGCACCCCAGAATGACTAAGATGTACAATGACCTGAAGTTGAGTTTTTGGTGGCCGGGAATGAAGAAGGACGTGGCACGTTTTGTGGCGACTTGTCTGGTTTGTCAGAAGGCAAAGGCGGAGCATAGAGCTCCGGGAGGGTTACTCCAATCTCTACCAATTCCGGAGTGGAAGTTCGTGGACATCACCATGGACTTCGTGTCGGGTTTTCCGCCAACTAGAGAGGGTAAAGATGCCGTGTGGGTAATAGTCGATCGTTTGACAAAGGTTGCTCATTTCATACCCATTCGGTTTAAGCCAAATGTGGAGGAGTTGGCCAAGTTGTATATAGAGGAAATAGTAAGGTTGCATGGGGTTCCTCAGTCCATCGTCTCTGATCGTGATCCGAGTTTCACATCTCACTTTTGGGAGGGGCTGCATACGGCGTTGGGAACTAAGCTGAAATTCTCAACGGCGTATCACCCCCAGACTGATGGGCAATCGGAGAGGACGATTCTAACTTTGGAGGAGTTATTGAGGAGTTGTGCGATGGAATTCCAAACTCCATGGACTGAATTGCTACCTTTGGTTGAGTTCGCCTACAATAACTCATATCATAGTAGTTTGAAGTCTGCTCCTTTTGAGGCTTTGTATGGGAGGAAGTGTAGGACACCATTGTGTTGGGATGAAGAAGGTGCGAGAGTGTTGTCGGGTCCTCAAGTTGTGCAAGAGACGGCTGATCGTATTAAGGTAATCAAGGATAGGTTGAGAGCGGCTCAGGATAGGCAAAAGGCGTATGCAGATGGTCATACAAGAGAGCTGAGTTTTGATGTTGGGGAGAAGGTATTTTTGAAGGTGTCGCCATGGAAGGGGCTGATGCGTTTTGGTAGGAAAGGAAAGTTGGCACCTCGATACATCGGTCCTTACGAGATTCTAGCTAAGTCGGGTCCGGTGGCGTATGTGCTGGCACTGCCGAAGGAGTTGGAAAGGATGCACAACGTGTTTCATGTGAGTATGCTTAAGCAGTATCATGGAGACCCTGCACATGTGATTCAGCCGGAGGAAGTGGAGATCGAGCAAGATTTGACTTATGAGGAGAAGCCGGTTGCTATAGTGGATAGGCAAGTTCGGGTTTTGAGGAATAAGTAGATTCCGCAGCTGATGACACTCGAATTGACGTGATTATCAGCCTCATTTAAGCGACATTTCTTTGCTTAAGACATTGTTTTTAGGGTAGAATGGCGAATAATCAATCGATTGCCCTATCTCATGCCACTTGTGTTACCGTGGCCCGTTTCGGGTCTATTTGATGGTTTTCTAGTGTTTTTACGTAAGCACAGGTTTTTGCCGTCAAATAAAGTAACCATGGATGTGTCTGAAGCATTGGAACCTCGAGGAATTGAACCGGAATCGGTCAAAGAAGCCATTCAAAGTCGAACAAATTCTGCCCAGTTCATACACATATTTTCGGCGAAACTACCCTTTGGTTTTCGCCGAAAATGGAAGAAGAAACCACTGGCCGATTGAGAGGAAGATTTCGGCGAAGATACCATGGAGATTTTGCCGAAACCGCAGGAAGGAATCAACCGATTCAAGTATGAAGAAATTTTCGCCGAAATCCCTTCACTATTTTCGGCAAAAATTACAGTTGAATTCAGGAGAATATCGGGTTGGTATAAATAGAGAACTCGGCCCCATCACTTAAAACACATCACTTTTTACAACACACAAAAAGAACGACGAGAGAGAGAGACATGAGGAGTAACAAGAGTTCGAGGAGCAGGAACGGATCGTGACGCCATCCATCCATCTCGGAGAGCCAGGGTTAGGAGTTGAAGATTCAGCAGATTGAAGCTGTCAGGAAGCATCGAAATTAGGTTTTACAGTTCTTATCTGTCTTCCTACCTGAGATGTATTCTTTGTCTGCCTTCGACTCTTCTGGATTGGATATGAGTAGCTGAACTTGTGTAACTTAGATTAGATGAACCCTAAGTGACCCAGGGCTTAAAGCGTCACGGATCGGCGGTGATTAGATTCGAAGTTCATTCAGTTTCATCTTGCATGTTTGATTTGTTCTTCGTTTTCTGTGTTTCTAGTCTGGTTTGGCCACCTAGATTAGATTCTTGTTAAGCTAAGGATAGAAGCGAACGCTCGCCTTACTTTAAAACATCAAATCGAACAATCAACCTTATAATTGGAGTGTGCCTTTCGTAGGAACCGATTAGGGTTGATCCATTGCTAGAGTAACTCATTAATCACTAGAATTTGCACCAATTAAGTTAAGTCGTTGCGAGAGGCAACCGTACCCGGGCGGCTAATTAATCGTGGTAGCTAGATCGGATAGAGCGAACGTTCGCCAGTCTTAAACCTAAGGGTCAGGAGTTATGATGGTGTCTGTGAACTGAATGAACTAGAATCGAAATCGCTAGTCTGTGACTGTCGTTGCCTTGGTGATCTAAGGGGGATTCGAAATCTAAGCTTGTCTGTCATCTTTCTAGTCAATTAATCAATCTTCAATCTTTCTTCGGTTTAATTTTCATTTCTTCTTATTTTTGCATTCTTAGTATAGAAGTCGTGGAACTCACACCACGCACAACTTGTGTTTGAACTTGAATTAAAACTGTCAACTCCCTGGAGTAAGGAAGTAGAGGAAACCCCTGGAATACGATCTGCTATAGCCTTTTATTAGCATTAGTAGTTATTTGGTTGAACGCATCACAACGACAGTTCATCAAATTGGCGCGTTGCGGGACTCTTCTACTTCGTTGAAAGAAGAGTTGACATTTTTATTCTTCTACCTTTCCATCTTTCATCTTCCATCAACTTCGATTTTACACCGGTTGTGTTTGTTTTGTCTCATGCAGATCATAGCAGGTACAGAAGCAGATCACTTCCGTTTCATCTTCCTTTACTACAATGATTACTCTTAAAAGTGTTGCGGACTACAGTAGGCGCGTGCATCAGCCTCCGTTCACCCATCACGTGCTTACTAATGACGATGATCCCGACTATGAGATAGATTCCTCTTGAACTAATCTCAAGGATACAATTCGGCCAGATGATTCCTTACACCATAACCAACTTTTTGGTTGTCTGCCACCTTCAAGTCTGGGAACTCATAATGCATTAATCTTACTTCCGTTTTCTTCGAGGTGACATAACATATTCGAAAGAGGTCTTACACTAATAGACCCAAGATGTTGAGGAATACTTCTCCTGCATAGACAACTGAGAGACCGTTCCCAGTTCACACAAGAGGATCAAGCCGTATGAATTGGAGAATTTGCCTTCTCTTGACTCCTCATTCAAGACTCTACTTCGAGGAATGCCAGGAATCTGCAAACTGGGTCAACACCTTAGCCGGTGGAGATTGCACTGCTCTCACTCCTCAGGATGCTCTTTTGCATTTTGTTGACTGTGCTTCAAAATCTAGAAACTGGGAGAGGCACATAGAAGGAACCAAGAGCCAGAGTCAGAGCCAGAGTCAGATAAATGTTGCAGAGCAGATCAAGGTGGAAGTTCAGAAGCATCTGCAAGCAGCTGGTATCCCTCTCGACTCTCTGTCAGCTACCGTCTTTTCGGTTGACTGTGGATAGTGTGGATCATGTGCTCATAGCGGCGGAAGTTGCCTCAACTTTGGTGCAGCAGAAGTCTTGTCTACTGAGGAGGTAAACTTCATTGATCAAGGTTTTGCCAACAACCAGAAAGGCTATGCCGGTTACAGAAACTACGTGCCACGGAAGCAAAGCAACCGGTTGGTAGATCCTTATTATAGACCTCCGGGATTCATTGGAGGGCAACACCAGTTTCAGGCAAAGCCGTGCTACAATAGAGATATGGACTATGAGAGGAAGTTTGATCAGATCATGAGCCGACTTGACGACCATGACATTCAGTTAAAAGCCCAAGCCGCACTTAATCAAGGAACAAAGGCTCAAACCCAGAGGATAGAAGACGCGGTACTCAATATGGCAAAACTTTTTACTAGTAATCCTCTCTTTAATCCAGAAGCATTTCAAGCAGACTCCGATATAAGGAGTGAACATGCTCAAGCTATTACCACTAGGAGCGGCAAACAAACAACTGATCCAAAAGCTCCGGAACCTGACATAATACCAGATACTAGTGCTGCCATGGATATGCCAGAAATAGAAGATATCACAGAAGAGGAAGAAGAAGCACCTGCTCCTCCTCCGTCGCCCAAGACAGCCACTGAACCTGTCTTGGCGCCATATGTACCTAGGATTCCTTTTCCAAAAGCTGCAAGGAGCACGGCCAAGGATCACGACACTCAGTATAAGAAATGGTACAATGTTCTTAAGACTGCAGAAATCAAGATACCAGTGACGGACGCTGTAGAGATTATACCACCACTCGGGAAGTTCTTTAAAGACCTCGTGAAGAAAGTGAAGAGTGGCGAGGTGTACTCTATCACGCTCACTAATGAATACGCATCTATTCTAGGTGCGCCATCTCCCATTCGACAGCCGCCACCACCCCCAGCTAAGTGTCCTGATCCCGGTTTTTTACATTACCGTGCATTATTAATGGCATTCAAATTGATCGCAGCCTGGTTGATTCTGGTGCTTCTATTAATGTTATGCCTGTCTATCTATATGAAAAGCTGAATCTAGGGCAATTAAAACCGATTACTCTGCATCTCGTTTTAGCTGATAGGTCTGTCAAACGGCCTAGAGGTATAGTAGAAGATGTAACTGTTTGCTGTGGCCCGTTTACTATACTAGCAGATTTTGTTGTTTTAGATACTCGTGAGCTAGACGGAACACTTATCCTAGGTCGACCTTTCTTAGCAACTGCTGGTGTGAATATAAATTGCAAACAAGGCTTATTAACTTTAAGTGTAGGACAAGAGAGTGTTGCATTCCGCATTAAAGATAGCATGAGATATTCCATTGCTCAAGATGATAAATGCTATGCTATTGATCCCTTAGAGACGGCCTCGGCCGACTCCATTACTAATGCTTTATCTAGTGATCCGCTTAGAGTTGTGTTTGATTTCAGGGATTGATAATGCGTTAGACGACCCAGCGCAGCGCTTATGGCAAGATGAGCTAGATGAACAACAGGCAACATTCACACCCTTACATGCGCCTCCACACATCGAACCAGCTTCGAGTCGGATTACTACTTCATATGAGAATCCACCAGAACTTACTCTGAAGGAGCTGCCTGACCACTTAGAGTACGCATTTCTGGGAAAGGATCGCCAGTTACCTGTCATTATCAATACGAATCTATCTCCCGAGCAGAAAGAGCAACTGATTGGGCTACTCAAGAAGCATGTCCGAGCTATTGCCTGGCAGTTGGCAGACATCAGAGGCATCTCTGAAACCTTCTGCAAACATCGGATAGTTGTTGATGAAGAATTCAAACCAGTCAGACAACCGCAACGCCGACTTAACCCTCAGATGCAGGAAGTCGTAAAGAAAGAAGTACTCAAGCTTCTAGATGCCGGTATCATCTATCCCATCGCCGACAGTCCTTGGGTCAGTCCAACTCAAGTTGTTCCGAAGAAAGGAGGAATCACCGTCATCCCTAATCCAAAGGGTGAACTCATTCCCACCCGAACAGTTACAGGATGGAGAGTCTGCATTGATTATCGACGACTAAATGATGCCACCAAGAAGGATCACTTTCCACTGCCGTTCATTGATCAGATGCTTGAACGATTGACGGGATGTCCGGTTACTTTCAGATCCCCATTGAGCTTGCTGATCAAGAGAAGACAACCTTCACATGCCCGTTCGGTACGTTTGCTTATAGTCGTATTCCCTTTGGATTATGTAATGCTCCCGCTACTTTTCAGAGATGCATGCTCGCAATATTTGGAGACCTGGTAGAGAATGTGGTAGAGATGTTCATGGATGACTTCTCTGTCTATGGAGATTCATTTTCAAAGTGTTTGGCTAATCTGGATAAGGTGTTAGCTCGTTGTGAGGAGACTAACCTAGCTCTTAGCTGGGAGAAATGTCACTTCATGGTTACAGAAGGTATTGTTCTTGGCCATAGAATATCTAAGACAGGTATAGAAGTCGATCGTGCCAAGCTTGAGACGATTGCCAGTCTACCACCGCCGACCTCAGTCAAGACAGTTCGAAGCTTCCTCGGTCATGCTGGATTCTACCGGAGATTCATCCAAGACTTCTCCAAGATCGCTCTACCAATAACCAAGCTACTCGAGAAAGATGCTCTGTTCGTCTTTGACAAAGCCTGTCTTGAAGCCTTTGAGACTCTGAAGACTCAACTGACCACCGCACCGATTCTTACAGCACCAGATTGGAGTCTCCCATTCGAAATCATGTGCGATGCTAGTGATTTCGCCGTTGGCGCAGTTCTTGGTCAGAGAAAGGAGAAGAAATTTCATCCTATCTACTTTGCGAGCAAGACACTCAATGATGCTCAGAGAAACTACACTACCACGGAGAAGGAACTCCTAGCTATCGTTTTCTCCTTTGATAAATTTAGACAGTATCTGGTTCTCTCACATACCATCATCTACACAGATCATGCTGCTCTGCGCCATCTCTTAGCTAAGCAAGATTCGAAGCCACGTCTCATCCGGTGGATCCTTCTCCTCCAAGAATTCGACATAGAAATTAAAGACAAGAAAGGAGCAGAGAACTTAGCAGCAGATCATCTTTCTCGACTCGAGGAATCACAAACAGGTAAGTCTGCTACCCCTATCAATGATTCTTTCCCTGACGAGCTGTTGCGTGTTGAGACGTATGAACAGGTTAACAGCATAGCTATTGAGCCCTGGGCAATCCCTCACGCTCAAGATTTGAGTAATGCCATCGATTCGGAAGAGCCATGGTATGCTACCCTGGCCAATTATCTTTCTCACGGCATTATCCCTCCTGAGCTGGATTATAATGCACGTAAGAAATTACTTAAAGAAGCCAAGTCATACTTCTGGGATGAGCCTTTCTTATACCGCATCAGTCTTGACGGGATGATCCGGAGATGTGTCTCTTACAATGAAGCAGCGGACATCATTCGCAAATGCCATGAAGGACCGTTCGGAGGACATTTCGGAGGCAACCGCACGGCGAGAAAGGTACTCGAAACAGGTTTCTACTGGCCCTCAATTTTTAGTGATTGCGATGTTTATGCTAGACGTTGTGATGCTTGCCAACGATCAGGTAACATCTCTAACCGTAATGAGATGCCCCAAACTGTTTCTTTAACTGTTGAAATCTTTGATGTCTGGGGAATTGATTTTATGGGTCCGTTCACGCCCTCCAACGGAAACAAGTACATTCTCGTCGCCGTTGATTATGTTTCTAAGTGGGCCGAAGCTGAGGCTTTACCCACTAATGATTCTAGAGTGGTGGGACGGTTCCTTACTCGTCTTTTCACACGTTTTGGTTCACCGCGCTTCATCATAAGCGATAGGGGTACCCACTTCCACGGACAATTCGACCGGGTGTGCAAACGCTTTGGTGTCACCCACCGAATGTCCACGGCTTATCATCCTCAAGCGAACGGCCAAGCGGAAGTGACAAACCATGAGCTCAAGCGGATTCTTGATAGGACGGTTGGCCGGTCTCGCAAGGACTGGTCATCTAAGCTCAATGATGCCTTATGGGCATATCGTACTGCCTACAAGACTCCCATCGGTACCTCACCGTATCAGCTGGTCTATGGCAAGTCATGTCATTTACCAGTTGAGCTTGAGCACAAGGCATTCTGGGCTAACAAAGAGTTGAATATGAGCTATGCAGTAGCAGGTAATAACTGCCATGACCAGATCGCTGAGCTTGAGGATCACCGACTCCACGCATATGAAAGCACGAGGTTATATAAAGAGCGCACGAAGAAAATTCATGACTCTCAATTGAAGACGATCAAGCAGTTCTATCCCGGAGAACAAGTGCTTTTATATAACTCTCGCTTGAAACTGTTCTCGGGTAAATTAAAATCCCGGTGGTCTGGCCCTTATACCGTGGTCCGCCAGACACCCTTAGGCAGCGTCTACATTCAAATGCACGATCAGGAGCCGTTCGCGGTCAACAGACATCGGCTTAAGCAGTATCTGCAAGGGTTAGCCGTATCATCCATAGACGTGCACTACCTCGTTTTGGAATCCTGACACGAATCCAGGTATCGTCTGGCTCACGGACGTTAAACAAGAGCGCTTCGTGGGAGGCAACCCACGGCTGGAGTCAGTTATTTTCGTTTTGAGTCGTTTTGCTTTAAAAACCCATTTTGCATGTTTGAAAAAAAAAAAGTTCAAAACAGTTTCGGCGAAAACATGTCCACATTTTCGCCGAAACCGCTGTTCAAATTAGACCTGACCCTCCTGTCCATACTTTTCGAACCGAAGACCCCACCATTCTCGCCGAAACGATTTCTTTCATTCTAACCATTATTTTCGCCGAAACTGTCAACCTGTTTTCGCCGAAATCTTTGTTTGATTTCAACCTGATCCTCCTGTCCTCACTTTTCGATCCGAGAATACCATGACTTCGCCGAAAACTTTTCTTCATTTAACTTGGAATTTTTCGCCGAAAATTTACCATCCTTTTCGCCGAAAATTTTTGGTCTTTTCACCGGTATTTAAGGCCCCCCTGGGTTTTCGTTTTCGCGACATTCATAAACCCCCCCCCACCCGAAAACTTAAACCATCCTCCCTCTCTCCGTTTGTGGGTTCCGCCGCGCGCCTCACTGATCGCCGCCGCCCCTTGCCCGCCGATCAAACGCCGCCGCCGTCTCAGTAGCCGCCGCCCACCCCCTTTTCCTAGCCCTGTTTCAAAACCCTAGAATCGGAGCTTTTCAGCCCCGGTTCCGACCGACCTAGTTTTCAAGTTTTCCCTGTTTTTCGTGGATTTCCAATCGTTTTCTCGACTCATGTCTTCACTGTTAGTTGTTCAACCTTTGATTGTGCATCATTTGGCTTGTTAACTTTCAGTTTTGACGTGGTTGACTGTGGTTGTCTTTTTGGTTCTCCCTTTTTCGTCTTGACTGCTTTATCGGTATCAATTGGCTAGGTTCTGGTATTGTTTTGTAGCCTTTTCGGAAGTGTGACCTGTTGTCTGTGCGTTTGTGTTCTTGCCTCATTCCATTATTCTTGCTTGCCTACTGAATTGACAAGTTCTTCAATGATATATCTTGATTCTATGATCTCTCGGTTGATTAGTCTACCCCCACTTATCACATTAAGTGTGGGGTAAGAGTCTTGTCATCTAATGCTGGTCATCTCTGAGTTATGTTTTACAGGGCTCCCAAGCGTTTTAAGACTACCAGTGCAGATAGAGCACAGCGATCCTCAACTCGCCAGAGTAGGACACCACCCTCTCGTCGTCCCGCACCAGCTGCACAGAACTCGACGGCTGTAGCCATCATTCCCGAGGATTCGCCTACCCCTGCGACTCCCATCTCCTCTATTCCTACACCTGCCAATGGAGCCGTGCATCCTTTCATCGCCGCCCTGGAGCCGCACCAGTTCGAGGTCTTTCAGAAGATCAAAGACATCCCTCCGGCTAAGGTGGCAGTTCTGTCTCTTGACAGTCTCACAGCGCACAATCCGGCTTGGCACTCGACAATTGACACCGCTCTTAATAAAGCCGGATTGCGAGTGCTGACCACTCATGGATCCCCGTACCCGCTCGTCGCCCTCCAGGAGTTTCTGGAGTTCATTTCGGTGCCTCACCCCGAAGCCCTTTCGTGAGCAGAAATTCGTTTCCTTTCGCCTCGGTGGTGTTCTTCATGAGAAGTCCCTTCGCGAGTTCGGCCGCTTGCTGGATCCACACGTCAATTTCGATACTGCATTAGCTGGCTTTGAGGACACATACTCCATCACCAGTGTTCCTTACCCGGATGTGTGGAAATGGGCATGCTGCGAGGATGAGAGCTCACCTATCGTCCACCCCACGCAAGACGAGCCGCCACCACGTTTCTCTGGAGGAGCTCGTTCTATTCCGTGCTTTACCAACCTGCACCCCGGCTGGTGGCTTGCACGATTCTTTCACAAGCGCACTACCACCAAGAAGCTTCCTAGTGAGCTTCCAGGAGGCCCCTTCATTTCTATTTTGATCAACAACTTCCAGCTCGGTGATAAATGGGGCCCCGATATTCCTCGTATCCCGATTGAGCATGTAGGCGCTGAACTTGCCATAGCACGGCGCATCGACCTTTCAGAAACTATTGAGCATTGCACTTCGCTCCCTCATCGCACGGCCCAGCCAGTTGACCACCCACCGTCGCGAGCACAGATCACCGCGGAAATGAATGAAAGGCTGGCGCGCATTGAGAATTGGCAGCTAGACTACTCGGCTGGTTCGTTGCAATGGCAGAAGGACCGAGTGGCACATGAGGAGACTCAGAATGAGCGTTGGTCCACTCTACAACAATTCATGGCTGACCAATCAGCCAGACACATGGACGAGCTCGCATGGCGACGACAGATGGAGTAGCGGTTCGCCATATCATCCATTCCCACTACACCTCCACCTCCTCCTGCGGAGCAGTGATCAGGTTGTTTCTATCTTTTTCCTTTCTTTTCTTTCTTCTTTTCGGGTCTCGACCCAATTTTATTCTGTGTGGATCCGGGGCACTTGTCCCGGTATCCTTTTGATCTTTTTGTTGTTTTTGTGTCTGTAGGAACTTGAGTAGCTACTCCGCTCCGCTCCGGACTCTCCGTGTTCATCCTCTACACCGACCATCACCTTCCAGGTTCTTCGTATAACTCTACTCTAGTTAGTTCTGTGAGGACACATAACAGTTTAAGTGTGGGGTAGGGTGTTAGATAACCATGCATGATCTTGATTGCCTATATCTCTGTGTGTGCCTCGTGATTCCTATCCAGTTCTCTAGCATCGAATTGCTCAATTCTTGACTTTGGATGTTAAATTGACTTCAATTTTGAACAATGACGTCTAGACTGTTCCACTTAGAACCTGTAACCAACATGTCAGAACTGATATTAAATGAGTCTAGGCCAGAACAGATCATAAATCACCTCTGTAGTTGGAACTGGAATTAATTGAATCAATTAACTTGTTAACAACAAAGCTCGATAACACCGTTCTAAGATGATAAATGCTAGCTTCTTCCATGTTTTCACTCCATATTTGATCACCTGTGATTGTGGCTTGAGATTAGACGGAAATCCAATTCGAAATCTCGTGTAAAAAGTTATAACTAGCTAGGATTAAATGGCTAAATGGTTAAATCAAGTAATTGAGTTGTTCAAAGTAATTGTTAAGTTCCTTAAAGTGCTGGAAATAAAGCTAGGCAAGCCCGACACCTAAGTGAAGTAATCGGGTTGAGCACTAGCATAAGCACAAATACTGTGAGCTAGGCAGGTCCAACACCTAAGTGAAGTGTTTGGTATCGAGCACTAGTATGCAGTAAATAAATTAAAGAAAGCTTGAATCTTGAAAGAAATTGTTGTTTAAATCAGTCCTAGCTAGAACAGGTAACGCACAGATCTAGAAAAGGATGAAGTCGAGTCGATAGCCACGTCATTTTTTCCTACCTCCGCATCCACATCATGGCTAGAGCTTAAAGTCTTTTTGATTAGAATTGGTGTTATCATAGTCGGTTAATTGTGATTAATTGTTTTGCCAAGAAACGAGTTTTGTTAAAACCACTACTTGAAGTGTGCAGAAATTAGTGAGATCGAAAACTTATTTCGTTGATGTTCTTGCATGTGTAGGTCACTCTTTCTACGTGGAACAGTCTAAACCAAATTGTTGGAATTGAATCTCGGTTTAATCTCGTGTCATTTGTGAATTTGAGTGTGTTCTATTCAGTTTGCTTGAGGACAAGCAAAAGCTTAAGTGTGGGGTATTTGGTGACACTCGAATTGACGTGATTATCAGCCTCATTTAAGCGACATTTCTTTGCTTAAGACATTGTTTTTAGGGTAGAATGGCGAATAATCAATCGATTGCCCTATCTCATGCCACTTGTGTTACCGTGGCCCGTTTCGGGTCTATTTGATGGTTTTCTAGTGTTTTTAGGTAAGCACAGGTTTTTACCGTCAAATAAAGTAACCATGGATGTGTCTGAAGCATTGGAACCTCGAGGAATTGAACCGGAATTTGTCAAAGAAGCCATTCAAAGTCGAACAAATTCTGCCCCGTTCATACACATATTTTCGGCGAAACTACCCTTTGGTTTTCGCCGAAAATGGAAGAAGAAACCACTGGCCGATTGAGAGGAAGATTTCGGCGAAGATACCATGGAGATTTCGCCGAAACCGCATGAAGGAATCAACCGATTCAAGTATGAAGAAATTTTCGCCGAAATCCCTTCACTATTTTCGGCGAAAATTCCAGTTGAATTCAGGAGAATATCGGGTTGGTATAAATAGAGAACTCGGCCCCATCACTTAAAACACATCACTTTTTACAACACACAAAAAGAACGACGAGAGAGAGAGACATGAGGAGTAACAAGAGTTCGAGGAGCAGGAACGGATCGTGACGCCATCCATCCATCTCGGAGAGCCAGGGTTAGGAGTTGAAGATTCAGCAGATTGAAGCTGTCAGGAAGCATCGAAATTAGGTTTTACAGTTCTTATCTGTCTTCCTACCTGAGATGTATTCTTTGTCTGCCTTCGACTCTTCTGGATTGGATATGAGTAGCTGAACTTGTGTAACTTAGATTAGATGAACCCTAAGTGACCCAGGGCTTAAAGC
Source organism: Linum lewisii (assembly GCA_034768395.1). NCBI lineage: Eukaryota > Viridiplantae > Streptophyta > Magnoliopsida > Malpighiales > Linaceae > Linum > Linum lewisii. Next base: position 13,448,240 of record CM068298.1, on the reverse strand, counting down.
GGTCACGGATCGGCGGTGATTAGATTCGAAGTTCATTCAGTTTCATCTTGCATGTTTGATTTGTTCTTCGTTTTCTGTGTTTCTTGTCTGGTTTGGCCACCTAGATTAGATTCTTGTTAAGCTAAGGATAGAAGCGAACGCTCGCCTTACTTTAAAACATCAAATCGAACAATCAACCTTATAATTGGAGTGTGCCTTTCGTAGGAACCGATTAGGGTTGATCCATTGCTAGAGTAACTCATTAATCACTAGAATTTGCACCAATTAAGTTAAGTCGTTGCGAGAGGCGATCGTACCCGGGCGGCTAATTAATCGTGGTAGCTAGATCGGATAGAGCAAACGTTCGCCAGTCTTAAACCTAAGCGTCAGGAGTTATGATGGTGTGAACTGAATGAACTAGAATCGAAAATCGCTGGTCTGTGACTGTCGTTGCCTTGGTGATCTAAGGGGGATTCGAAATCTAAGCTTGTCTGTCATCTTTCTAGTCAATTAATCAATCTTCAATCTTTCTTCAGTTTAATTTTCATTTCTTCTTATTTTTGCATTCTTAGTATAGAAGTCGTGGAACTCACACCACGCACAACTTGTGTTTGAACTTGAATTAAAACTGTCAACTCCCTGGAGTAAGGAAGTAGAGGAAACCCCTGGAATACGATCTGCTATAGCCTTTTATTAGCATTAGTAGTTATTTGGTTGAACGCATCACAACGACACGTTCATCAGCAGCTCAAGGTGGTATGGAGGAACCACGAGAGTGAGTCGGCTACTTGGGAGACCGAGGAGGGTATGAGGCGGCGGTACCCGGAATTAGTGGAAGCTTATGCTTCAGGTATTTGCGTCCCTTGATGTGTGTTCTTGTGTTTGCTCGTTGTGGTGAGAGTCTCGAGGGGGTCTAGGGTGTGTTTGGTGATGGTCTAGTGTGGGGAATTGGTGTAGGAGTGTTGGGTGGTTTGAAGGAGGGCTGTTAGATCGTCGTTAGGGATTTTGGGGGTTAATAGGATGTTTGGATTACTGCAATTCTTGCTGTACTCTCCGAATCGTGTTGCTAGGATGAGTTGGGGATGATTTCGGGGACGAAATCCTTGAAGTTGTGGAGACTTGTAACATCCTCGCCCAACCAAGCGGGTATTGGAGCTTGAGTTCGGGTGATTGAGGCATTGAAATAGTGTTCTTGAGGTCCCATCGAAGTTCGGGACGTTCGAATTCGAGTTGGGTCGAGTTAAAACACCTTGGGGGTGCTTTTGATGACACGTGGGTCATGTGTCATGCTTTGAGTGTTAAAAATGGGATTTGAGGAGTTCTTCACTTTTTCATTTTCTCCATCTTTCCCCAAACCCGTGTTTGAAGAAACCAAAAACCCATTTGGGTCAAACCTTGATTCTGGGAGTTGTAGAGCTCCGATTGACGATCCGTTTCTTGCTACGCGTTCGTGGCAGCGAGAGGAAGAGATCGCTGGTTGTAGTTCTGGATGGGTCGGAGTAGGCTGCTGTCAGTGAGGAGGAGAGGAGCTACGACTTGGAGTTGTAGAGCTTGGTCGTTCGGGTTTCGGGAGTCGTTTTAGAGTCTCGTCTTCTCTTCCAGGTGAGGGCTTAGCGTTGTGTAGATAGTTTGGATGATGTGAGGAGTTCCAATTTTGACTTAGATGAACCCTAGGTGATGCATGAAAATGATGAGTGTAAAAGGGGTAAATTGTGTTGTGAATGTGCTTGGTTGTTTATGATTGCCGTGGTGGATTGTCGTTGTTGATTGTCGTTGTTGATTGCCGTGGTGTGGGTTTGGGTATGGACTGAAATGAATTGATTAATGAATTGACGTAGAAATGAGGGATAGGGTGATGGGGAAATGTGTGCAAGTGCCTTGATGTTATAAATTGCCAGTTGTAGTTGCAGGAGAGTAGCCCTGCCAATGTGGGGTTGCTCTGAGTACGAGAAACAGGTGGGTGACCCTAGACTCATGACATGGCTTCCCCTGTACTTGCAGGTGGGGGTGGCCGGTGAGCTAGCCGGTTACCTTGATTAAGTGTTGTGTTGAATGTGTTGATTGTGGATTTGAATGTGAGGTGTTGGAAAGTGATGTGGAAATTGTAGAAGTGATGGGATGTGATTTGTGGGAATTGTGAACTGAGGTGAAATTGTTGAATGTGAATGATAGAAACTGAAGGAGCTTGCACTGCCCCCTAACACTGCACTATGGGTGCTAAGTGCCTCTTCGAGGGAAAGAGGTGCGGTCACGTCTTCAAGGGAAAGGCGTGATTTGTTTGGTTAAGTCAAGTTTACGATTCCTTCAAGGGAAAGGTTTCGTGGTATCCTTCAAGGGAGAGGATGCGTTTTGGACCTCTCCAGGGGAGAGAGGTGCGTCGGGCCGGCAGGGGTGGTGGGGGTAAACTCCTTATTGGCGCCTAATAACTCACCTAGACAAGTTGAATGTGATTGTGGTGTGTTTGTGATTTGGGTGATTGGAGTGTGGTGATTATGTTGCTTGTGAAGTGAATTGATGCTTGTCCTATTTTATTCTACTGTACGAATTGTGCTTGAGAACAAGAACTGACCAACGTGATCACCTAGACTGTTTTTAGGGAATTAAAACACGGAAAGGGGTTAGGTTGGTTCCATTGTTGGATGTCTTGTGCGGAGTTGGAACCGCTCCATGGAATAGGCCGACGTGTAGGTAGGCCCGGTGGGTTCACTCAATTTCAATAGGAAATTGATCCCTTTCTCCCTTTCAGGATTCCGTGGCTAGTGAGAGTGGTGTGGGTGATCGGTGTTGAGGGCGGATTTCGAGAAGTTCTGGACTGAAGCTATGAGGTGAAGACTGGAGCCTTCTTGGAGTTGACCTGTTTCATATTTCAGTTGACTTTGAATATTTTGGGAGTTTTCTATGGATTTATGTAACTTCTGAGTGTGTGTTGGATTTTTATGGTTTATGTTGAGATGGGTTGTACACTGATCCATTGTGGTTTTCACGGATTACTGGAGGCCTCTTTGTTGATTTAAATAAAGGTTTGGTTTTATTTACGTTTTAAATTGTTTTGTTTATTGGTAATACTCAAGAACGGTTCAACCATGGGTTTCACCGGGTTGATTCGGGATGGGTGTTACACGCCGATGCCGCGCCAGATCGGAGACCTCGATGCTGAAATCACAGCGAGATCCGGGTCAGCGATTGGAAGAGAAGGAAAGAAGAAAAACGAAAGAGAAGGAAGAGAAGGAAAGAAGGAAAGGGAAGATAAGGAAAGAGAAGGAAGATAAGGTAGGAGGAAGATAAGGAAGGAGGATAAGGAAAGAAGATCCAAAGAAGAAGTCAGCTGGTTGGAAGATAAGAAGATAAGGAAAGAAGATGAAGAAGGAAAGAGAAGGAAAGAAGAAGGCTCATTGGCTTAATTGCTTTGGCACAGATTGCCAAGCTGGAAGAGAGAGAGGGATCCCAAAAAATTAGTCACGATTCATAAGAAACCGTGACCAATAGTCACGGTTCATAAGAAACTGTGCGGTTTCTTATGAACCGTGACTAATTTGGTCACGGTTTCTTACGAACTGTGACTAATTTGGTCACGGTTTCTTATGAACCGTGACTAATTTGGTCACGGTTTCTTATGAACCGTGACTAATTTGGTCACGGTTTCTAAGAACCGTGACAAATTAGTCACGGTTTGTGAAGAATCGTGACCAAATTAGTCACGGTTCATGAAAAATCGTGACTAATTAGTCACGGTTCTTAGAAACCGTGATTAATTGGTCACGGTTCACAAAACCGTGACTAATAATCCGTGATCAATCCACAATTTTCTTGTAGTGATCTGCTCTAAATCCCCAGAATCTCATCTAGATATTGCTAGCTCATGCTCTCCTCTCTCTCCTAGTTCATCATAATACATCCTCTCTCAAAATTAGGGGCCAATGGCTCCTTATATAGGGAGAAAATCCTTATCCGCATAGGAAATTACGGTCACGTTTTCCTCCAAGGAATTCGCGGTGGAATTCGGCCAATTGCGGCGAAACTCCTAATTCCTTGTTTTCCTCGCATATAACAGCGGCCCAATTCCAACGGATTTATGGGCTCAATTGCGGCTCATAATTCCGACCAAAAATGGAAGGAATCTAATGATTCTGCCGGAATTATATTTTTTCCCCAATTTGCCCACTTCTCCTCTCTCTCTTCTAAGGTTATTTTAGTAATTTAAGCGGGTTTAAGTTTCAATTCCAAAGTGTTAATTTTGTAGGAAAACAAGGAATTGTGATTAGGATTTGTGTGGATTCTGATTCCCCCGGATTTGCATAATTGCGGCGGAATTTGGCTATTAAGCAGGAAAACGAGGCCTACATTCTACCTAGAATTGGCCCCAGAAATGCGGCTACACCCCTCTAAATTTATGATGCATTTTTTAATCTTCTTAGGCGCACTTATGGGCCTAAACTACCCAGAAAGTGTTGTTTTCTTGTTTCGATCATTTCGGCTTCGTCTGTACTCTAATTTTGTCATTATTTGAAGCGCCAGACTCGTGAGAGGATTCTCTATAGCATGGTTTCCTGAAATATCAACACAATAATATAAAAAGGGTGAAGATAGCCAAACATGTTGTAACACCCATTTCTGGTTTCTATGGTCGAACCCACAAGTGAACCATAAATGGGTAATTACTAATGAATCGATCTATTAAAGAATCAAACCAAACAAAATAATAGTATGAAAATCCTCAATAACTGAAATGACAAAAGTGATATCGAGATCAACTTTAAAACAAACTACAATTCGGTCAAACCAAAATACTCCAAAAGTAATATACATCAAAATATCCCCAAAATGATCCAAAAGCCAATTGAACAAAGAAAAGAGAAAACGACAAGTAACGGCTCCAATACCTCATCTTTAAATCAATTGTTGAATGTCTACTCTGCTCCAACTGCACCTACTACTCAAAGAGATCTGAAAAGGGGGGGGGATAATTGTGGTGATCAGTTTCCTAATGAAACTAAGTGAACCCACTAGGCTTAACAATGCACTGAACTACCTAGGGAGCATCCCAAACTCTCACACTGTAATGCAACAATGGGACCCATACCTACGTCTAGTTCATTTTAACATCCTAATACGATAGTACTAGGTGATAAGTCAAGATTCTCTCTGCCAATACTCTAACATGAAATTCTCCAACCAATCGTTTCAACATCAACACATGCTCATAAATTACATCAATGCAATAACCAAACCACCACCACGATCATTACTCACTCATCAATACATCTCAACCAGTATATCCCACAACACATACAAACATGTACAACTCAATAATTCAACTTTATGTGATTTAATTAGGCGCCAAAGGAGTTGTTCCCCCGCTACCCCGTCGGCCCGCAAGGCGCACTTCCAACTATGGGAAGTCCATGACACATCCCATAATATCCTTCCCTGTGGGGAGGTATCTACCCGGCGGTATACTAGCAAATATTTCCACATCTCATCTCTAGGGTAACATTGACTTCTTCCATATTCTAAGTCATATCATTTATCACTAAACACAAAAATCCCCGAACATCCAATTTCCACAATTCACAACATGTGTCAACCGATCATCACTATCCATCAACCAATCCAACACACCAATATTTCCACAATCCAACCTCAACCAAAAGAGAAAACGACCTATCTCACTGACCACCCCCCACTTGCACTATACTAACAATTTTGGAGGTAACCTTGCCATGAGTATCAGAGTTGCTCTCATGTTCATCCTTCTCAGGATGACCCTTCATTTGGGTCATCCTTCAGCAACCACAATCCACATTCCAAAACACAGCTATGTATGCACATCATATAAACAGACACTATGATATCAACTATCCACCTAGTCAACATTTCATCCAAGCAAGTCAACATAAGTCAAACCAATACATTTCATACACAACAACACATCCTTTAAGTAACCAGTTCCATCCCTCCATATTACATGCATCATAAATTAATCTAAGTCGAGTTTCAATTCATCACAACCACTATCTAATCAGGGCAAAGCCCTCACCTGAGTAAACCAAGCTTTTCAATTACCCGAGATCACCCGAAATTTCACTTCTCCACCCTAGCACCACCAACCATTAAAGAAAACCCCAAAAATACGACCATGGCCACATATTAGGATTATGGTTTCATGAATGGAGATTAACTTAACACTTGGCACGATCCTTACTTTAAATCGAAGATTGAAACGAGCCCGAGAGATCGCCAATGACCATTCTCCAAGCCTCCCAAGCCTCTCCTTCAATTTTGGGGTGTTTGGTTCGTAAAAAATCCTCTCTAATTGCCTCTGAACCTTTGGGAACAAAGAAAAGAAGGATTAAAACGTTGATGTGCGTTTTCCTATGATTTTTGCCTTTTAAACTGTAGGCCGCAACAACCATTGTGCTTTCGTAACGGTTGTTCACTTATCAAACAACGGTAATTCTGTCCAGACAACGCATGTTGCCCTCAAGAGGAACAACGGTCATTGCCAGGGAGAAAGCTCATTAACTGACCAACATCAACGACGGCTGCACTAGGTGCAACGCTCGTTGTCCCTGCACAGTTTGCTCAGAAAGAAACCAAATACAACACAAGCATCAACTCATCCATTTCCAACGACCAACCGAGAATGTGTCGTTACAACTTCCTACAAATTCAAAAGGTTTCGTCCTGAAACCTAATTAGCGTCGGTCTGCTATTTAGCGTCGGTCAAATTAATCGACTGATGCTAAATTCTGACCACTCAACCAACCGGTGGTTCGACCGAAACAAATCAGCGTAAATTGGCACGCGTTTTAGCATCGGTTGATTAACCGACCGATGCTAAGGTTTAGCGTCACCGTATCTGGCATCGGTCTTGCCGACCGACGCTATTTATTTTGGCGTCGGTCATAACCAACGCTAAAACGCGTGTATGACCGACGCCAAATAGTGTTTTTTTGTAGTGTAAGCTAAAAGATAAGAATTCACGAATAGAGAAAAGGGTTTAAAGAACGAGACTAAGAATTCAAACTAGGTTCATTCTGTCTCATTAATTCAAGGTATTTCTCCCTTATGTTCGGCACTATGTCCCAGGTAGCTGATTCCGACTCTTGGTTTCTCCAAACCACCTTCACCATCAGAATTTGCTTGTTTTTAAGCCTCCGCACCTGACTGTCAACAATCTCCACCGACCTTTCCTCAAACGTTAAATCCTGATCAATCTCCACATCCTCGGCAGAATTACAAGAGAGGGGTCCACGAAATACTTCTTAGTCATACTCACGTGGAACACGTTGTGGATACGCTCCGGCTCCACCGGTAGGACCAACTCGTATGCAACCGATCCAACCCGACTTCGTACGAACTTATGTACCTAGGAGCTAGCTTCCCTTTCCTACCAAAACACATAAGCCCCTTTCATGTAGAAACCTTTAAGAACACCCGATCACCAACTTCAAAACTGATCTCCCTAGCTCCCCCATTCGCATACTGTTTATGCCACTGCTGGACTACTCTCAGCTTCTCTCAAATCACTCTAACCCGATCAGCCATCTCTTGCATGATTTGATGCCCACTCAATACTCGTGCTCCCTCCTCATCCCAACATAGAGGAGTACTACATTCCATCCCATGCAGTGCCTCAAATGGAGCAGCTTGAAGGCTGTTGTGATAGGAGTTATTGTAGACGAACTCCACTAGTGGTAATAGCTGAACCCAACACAGCTCAAACTCCAAGACACTGCTTCTCAGAAGTTCCTCCAAAGTCAAAATGGATCTCTCCGACTGACCACCCGTTTGAGGGTGATAAGTTGTAGAGAACTTCAGCTTCGTTCCCAAAGAATTGTGTAAGCTCTTCCGAAAATGAGCGGTGAAGCTCGGATCCTGGTCAGACACAATGAAATGGGGGTACTCCATGAAGTCTCATTATCTCAGCTACATACAACTTATCCAGCTCCTCAATTCTCGGTTTGTAGTGGATAGGGATAAAGTGAGCTACCTTGGTTAGTCGATACGTCCTTACCACCCTGAGCAAGTGGGAAACCAGTCACAGAATCCAACGTGATGTCTGCAAACTTCCATTCTGACACTGGTAGCGACTGAAGCAACCCACTCGGCGCTTGGTGCTCTGCTTTCGTCTTCTGACAGACCAAACATGATGCTACAAACTGCGCCACATCTTTCTTCAACCCAAACCACCATAAATGAGACTTCAAGGTAAGATACATCTTGGTTGCACTTAGATTCATGGCATACATTGAAGCATGAGCTTCCTCCAAGATCTCCTTCCTTAGCTCCTCATCTACTAGCATGCACAATCAGCCTCGGCACTTCACACACCCATCGACTAGCTCAAACACTGACTCTTCCCCTTCTTCAATCTTTATCCCTAGCATCTTGGGATCCTTAGCTTGACCCTCCAGTATTTGCTCCCGCAGCAAGGGGCGAATACTCAAACTAAAAAGTAAGCTTCCAACAACTTCTACTTTCATTTCCACTCCCAAAGCCCACATCTCCACCAATTGCTTTGCGTGCTCTTTCCTACTAAGATCATCAGTGACCATATTCGCCTTACTGGGATGGTAATCGATAGTGCAGTCATAGTCCTTGAGCATTTCAACCCACCTTTGCTGTCTAACATTTAACTCCTTCTGATCCATCAAATCTTTGAACTTTTATGATTCGTCATGATCCGGAACGTCTCCCCATACAAGTAATGGCACCACAGTTTCAACGCAAACACCACCACCGCCAACTCGAGGTCATGAGTGGGTAATTCACCTAATGAACCTTGAGCTTTCGTGATGCATAAGCTACCACCATGCCATCTTGCATGAGTACACATCCTAGTCCTTGGTATGACACATCACTATAAACCGTGTAATCACCACCTTCTACTGGTAGTGTGAGAACCAGAGCAGAAGTCAATCGTCGTTCCAACTCTTCAAAGCCCTTCTAACACACCTTCGTCCACTCGTACTTGGATTCCTTCCTTAGTAACTAGTGAGTGGCACAACAATTATAGAGAAACCCTCCACAAACGTAGCCAACTAACCCTAGAAAACTTCTCAACTGCGACACATCCTTAGGTGGCATCCAATTAACCACTGCCTCGATCTTCTTGGGATCGACTTCCACACCTCTTCTCGACACCACATCTCCCAAGAATAGAACCTCGCTCAACCAGAAATCACACTTAGAGAACTTGACTAACAATTTTTGTTCCATAAACAAGTTTCCAATTCCTTCCGCTCCAAACCACTTGCAAATGCAAGACACATACTTCTAGAAACAAATTTCAATAAAATAAACAATTTAAAAAATATCTTTCGAACTTATGATGGCTAGGGGATGTCCATTGAAAATAGTCAATGTCATTTTAGAATGGCATGCTACAAAAGTCTACACAACCACTAATTAGCATAATACTCAATCCCTATGTAATATCCAAATAGAAAAACACTTTCTAGTAGAAGGGGTGAAAATGCTAGACCACTCAACATATAGTTTTATTGAATCTCCGCGTAAGCTTTATTAAAAAAAAACAATTCTGGTATGGTGCTAAGCAGTAGGCATATGATAAAAAATGGTTGAAAGAAGAGATACAACAGTAAGCATATAATCCAAAATGGTTGAAAGGACATGCTCATTAGTTTTCATTGCATTCGGATAGAAACATGATGTCATGTGCTGCTCAAGCTAATCATATGAGCCACTACAAAAAACTGTATGTTTAACAACGGCAAAAAAGGCGTTTAACAGCGGCAAAAGTGGCCGCGGTTAAATCATAAAATTTAACAGCGGCCACAGGCAGCTGTTAAATTAGTCTGTCAATTAAAGTAATAGCCGGAGCTCCGGCGATTGAGCCGGATCCCAGGAACTCCGGAACGCGGCAATTGAGCCGGAGCTCCTCCTCCTTCCGTCGCTGCTTCTTCTTCCTCCTCCCTCCGTTACTGCTTCTTCTTCCTCCTTCCTTCTGTTCCTTGTTCTTCTTCCTCCTTCCTCCGTCACTACTTCTTCTTCCTCTTTCTTCTGTTCTTTGTTCTTCTTCTCAAAGCTTCATCTACTGCAAAACAACCATGGAAAACGAAATAAGCCAATCTTTATAGATCTAATCGGAAAACGAAAATGAAATCGAGAGAGAAGAAAGGATTGAAGTAACTGGGAAGATTGTGGCCATAGATCTAATTGAGAGAGTAATGGCGGCAGTGGAGAGAAGAAGAAAAGGGCGGGGTTCTGGAAGAAGAAGAAGAAGAGTTATGGAGAGAAGAAGAAGAAGAAGTGGTGGCGGCTGGCAAAGCTCCGGCGATGGCGGGAGTTGAGGGTGAGGAAGAAGAAGAAGACTATTAGGGTTTTTTGCAAAGAAGAAATTAGGACCGTTGAGATTAAATCAACGGTCCAAATTAAATTGGGAGCTATCCGCGTCCATCTGTTTCAACCAATCAGGGACGTGTAATTTAACAGCGGTCACTTAGCTGCTGTTAAACGCTATAATTTAACAGCGGCTAAGTGGCCACTGTTAAATAACACGAATTTAGTAATTTAATAGCTGCCAATAAATGGCCGTTGTTAAACTGTCGCTGTTAAACTAACATTTCCTTGTAGTGAGCTACGGTTTGCTAGGTTGGAATTCTGTTGTATTTCAATGCATACAACATTTCTAGCCTACAATCAATACACATGACCAACTACAAGAAACATAATCTAAGAGGCAAACACTACCATTACCACATACAACAATTCAATCAGAGTATATGAGGAAAGTAGAAATAGAATCAGACAAGGGATTCATGATGTCTGTGCTGCTAGTTGCTGTCTTTGGCTCTACTGCTGGATTGCTGGTTTGCTGCTAAGCAGTGCCAACACTATCGGAGGCCTGCTGGTCAGTGGTCGTACTTGGGTCGAGAAGTGAGATTGTGAGAGAGAGAGGAGAAAGGAAACGAAAGAGAAGAAGAAAGAAGAGAACTTATCGTGGCTGGCTGGAGTCGGATCGACGACAACGACAAATTGGTCCAACGTGTCGACTCGAGTTTCCACTCCCTCCCTCGTCAATGTTCGCACTTCGTTGCCCTTCATTTCGAAGGTAAGAAAGAAACGAGAAAACTAAGATTGTGAGAGAGAGGAGAAATGAAACAAAAGAGTAGAATTGAAGAAGAACGAAGAGGACTTACCGCTGGCTGGAGTCCGATCCACAACAGCGACAGTTGGGACCCAAGGTCTGATCTAAGGCTCTAACGAAAAAATCGATAGCCAACGTCTAACCCTAAAAAAATTCCCCGATCTAATTCTAATATCCATTTGCATCATTTTCATTCATGAATTTGGTCAAAATCGGTTACAATGGTTAACCGCTATTTACCTGATGACCAATTAGTAAAATGTTTGACCGATCACCGACCAAAAATTAAATAAGATAACCAAAATTTAATTTGTTAATCCATTTTAACCATTAACCTAAATAAATTGTGGCGGACCGTGAGCAAAAAAAAAAAAAAAATTCTTCCTACGCAACCTTAACCCACTAATGTCATCTCATCTCTCCCGAAATTATATCTTCGCCGTCAAGTCGCGGGGTTCCGTTGAAAACAGGAGACGAGATCTCTCCTCTTGCTCCTCTTTTCTTTTCACTGCTGCTGCCTTCTTAAATTCATACGCCATCGGAAACAATCAGGGAAAGATCCTCCGCTTTCTAATATGGCTACCAACAGCTCCCAGCTCAAATCCTCTTCCCTGAAGCCTTCTTCCACTGCTTCCGCTTCGCAGCGCAAATCTCGTTGGGAATCCTCCTCTTCCGCCGCTAACGCCAATAATCCACCGTCGGGATCAAAATCCAACCACAATAAAACCTCCAATCCTCATCCCAATTCAAAGCCCTCGCCCAAGCTCAATACAGGCCGCCCATCCCCTAAGCCTGCCGCTGCCCCGGACGCTCTTGCTCCGCCATTGGGTGTAGCTTTCCCCTTTCCCGACTTTGGTCCTCCTCCTACTCCCACCTATGGCTTTCACATGCTCGAGAGGCGTACCATCGTCCTTGCTGACGGCAGCGTTCGCTCCTACTTCGCTCTTCCTCCAGATTACCAGAACCTCCCTCCTCCACGTTTCATTCCTCCCGGTCCTGTACCGTCCGGTGGAGGTCTGAGGTTCCCGCCGATGAGTCCTGAAGGTTTAGGTTTCCGTGATGGCAATCAAATTCGAGATCAAAATCATGGAGTCACTATGAAGCGGAAGCATCCTGGAGGAGTCGAGGAGGAATTCAAGTACGGCAACAACCCTAACGGATTTCACTCAGTTGGACCCGGGCCGATTAGTCCGTTTAGGAGAAACGATGAATTGAGGCCTGGGAAGCATATGAGGATTGGTGGTGACAGCGCGGGAATGATCCATAAGCACCTTCAAGTGGACCCGATCAAGCTAAAGAAGGCTTTTCTGCACTTTGCCAAATTGATCAATGAGACTGAAGCTGAGAGAAGGCGTTATATAGAGAACGGCAAGCATGCGCGGCTTCCATGTGTTGCTTGTAACAGGTTCGTTCCCAATATTCTGTTTTTCATTCTCTCTACTAATTCTACGTTAATTGTTTGTCTGCATAAACTTTTTTGCTTTCGAGAAAGGAGAGAGCTTCTTGCAGTTTTTGCTTAAAGTCGAGGTCTGTGAACTATTGTGGGTAGGTTTGCTACGGTACTGAATGTTAGAGATACGGGTGACTTTTAGTTTTTAATTAGCTAAGTACATTGCTTGAGGTCACTAGGAAGGATTATATGTTCTGAGTTCTGTTATTCACTATTGTGGTTGTGTTTGTGTATGTGACCGGGAAAGGCAGGACAGGAGCTCCTGGTTACCATAGTTGTATGAACATCACTTTTTGTTCCTACGTGTTTCTGAGGAAGGAACAGTATGTTTCTCTACCGTAGCTTCATTCTTTCACAATCTATGAACTTGAGTTATGGGCGTGTGTTACGTTCCCCTTCCTAATTGATTGTTAGTTTAATTATAAGCTCCTGTCCTCTGACATTACTTTGCTGCCACCCAGTAAGTAGGTCCTTGTTCCTACAGCTTCATTCTTAGCGTACTGGTGATGTTTGTCTATGGTTGTGCAGCGTTTGTCTATTTAAATGTTTAATACTTCTCATGCTACTTTCGCCAGACATCCCTCAGCTGCTATGCAGTATGCAGGGACTTGTTACTGGATAAGAGTGCCTGCTTCAGGAAATCTCATATCCGTTGACATTCTATAAAGAAAATTAGAACTCGAATAATTTTTGGTAGAACAACAACAAAAACCAACATTTGAAATTGTAGAGAATCCTGGTGTAAACAGGTTATTAATTACTATTTAGGTATATTATTAGAATAGGTATTAGTTACTAGACTTCTAAACTAGGTAGTTCTCTTATTCGTAGTTGTATCTATATGTACTCCTACTCCTTCTAATAAGATTAACGAGATCAATCTACTCCCGTAATTCTATAGAAATGACTTGATTTCACACTCCTACTTCTGTCGGAAACTCCTTAACTCTCCCTATTCACACTGAGACTATTTTATACTAGAAAAACTACAGCAATACGAGCTTCTTGATGGAATCATTTGGCCAAATTTTATGAACAAGGCAGTAGCTTTATGATCTATCCTCCATTGTAAGAGCTCCCATACTTGGTGACTCTGATGTCCAACCTGGCTGGTTTTAGTTTTCTTTTTCTTATTTTCCTTTATTTGATATTTTATTATGTAATGCAAGTGGAAGTTGTTATATACTCTTCCTATAGCTATTCTTCTTCGCTGTAAATGTTGCAAGATCTGTCCAGAAAGGTTTGCAGATACAAATTTCAGGATGAAGAATATAGTATTATTCGGTCTTTGTTTCCTTTTTTCTCCTTGATTGGAATATCAGATCCTTCTTAAATGGATTTTCGTTGTAAACCCTACTTTTTCATTGTTTTCTGAAATTTCCGGCAACTGTCACTAAAGAGGACCTAATGGTCATACTTCCTTTTCTCGCTACAAACGACACACACCAGACTGTCTTCTAGCAATATTTCATTGAGGTTTTGGAGACACTTAGTGACAGAACAGGGGTGACCATGAAGATGATTTCCACTTATCTGTGAAGTTACTGGTGCATTTTTTTTATATTTCCACATATGGTTTGTTCTTTGCTAATTCATACCCATGAGCTTGAGTAACTGGGATATGTATTTCAGGTTAGTTGCCTGTGAGAAAGTCCTGCATAGTTGTAATGTCACAATAGGATGTAGTTGCTTCCTCTTCCTTCACTTTATTTCATGGAAGCGTTGTTCTATGGCAATGCCTAACGATTCCGTTATATGTGACATTGGGTCAGTTCATTATTCGTTTCTTCTCTCTGAGGAGAAAGTCAGGCAATATGGAACAGTAGAATGTAGCTGCTTCATTTAACTATTAATTAATTCACTGAAGCTTGGCTGTATGACAATGTTAAGTAATTCTGTTACTGGACATTGTTTATGGCATTTTTTGTTTCTCCCTTTCTGGTTGTCTGCTGGATCTGTGTTTGGTGAATTAAATTTTCTGGTACAGTAGTTAATAAGTGGTGGTGCAGATGCACTCCCTGGTGGAACTAAACTTTTAGGATTGTATCCCTTTATTCTTCTTATTCTTACCAATATCTTTTTGTTGCTTTAGATCTTTAGTGCAACAAATAGTAGCTTGCTGAAGGAATGTGCTTACCATATAGGATCTGTCATATATTCTGTGTTTTCATTAATGTGGTTATGGATGAAAGCCAGCTACTTTGGAGCTTTATAGTTCTAAAATAATTTCTTGATCAGCTCTGCAAGATTTTTTACCAGCTCTGCACGATTTAATCATTAATCATGTTTTTTTTTTTGTATTTTCTGGTTCAATGTTTTCCTGGCTGTAATACGTATGTTACTTATGGCATGTCATGCTGGGTTGGACCAATCACTATGTAGAAGGTAGACTAATTCAATTAGGACTAGAGCTCCCAGCTTCTTTTTCATTTTATGATTTGATTGTAGTGTCCAAAATCGCATTCTTTTGCCCTGGGTACTAAGTATGGCAACGAATAAATCCTTTAGATTGTTGTCTTTGAATTCGTTTGTGTTATTTTGTTTGGTAGGAAAATTCATCTGTGTTTGATTATAGAGATGGCAAATAATAATATCGTGTAGAAGTAACAATGCACTCCATTACGGAATGTACAATGCTTGACCATCTGTGGGATGTTTATATCTCCATCTGTGTGCCGCCAAGCAAATCTATGCAGGATGCTGATTCTCTTTTGTTAGAATATGGTTGGAATACAGTGAAGTGCACTTTTAAGTATTTGTTAGTTTCACAGGGAGTGAGGGCATCGTGTATGATGATTTCACTTTGATTTTTGTTTCCAACTCTGTCTATATACAAACTTAAAAGGTTATGCGTGACACAGAAAGGAAGATTACATTTCTTTAGTTATACTACTCGTTAAAATAGTCTATTTTAAGAAAGGTCTATGGTAATATTGGATTGGTTTTGTAGAGGGATCATTGCCTGAAATGCTATCGTTCCATGCCCTTGACATTGAAAAATGCAGGTCAAAAGATTTTCCAGATGTTCATGCACTTATACTGCACACATACAACTCAGAAAATGCTGGATTTCATGTTGACCACTTGGGTTTACACAAAGCCCTCTGTGTTTTATTGGGATGGAACTTCACCAAGATCCCTGATAGCTCAAGGGGGTACCAGTTCCTACCTGCTGATGAAGCAACATCAAACCAGGATGATTTGATTATCTGGCCACCTTTGGTGATTATTCATAACACTGCTACAGGAAAGAGTAAGGAGGGACGCATAGAAGGTTTGGGAAACAAAGCTATGGATAGCAAAATAAGAGGTATAGCTTACCCCTTCATTTAATCCTCGTTTGTGTAAAACATGTTCAAGATATCAAACCCAGGAACTCCTGAAAAGAAAGAAGGTAATTTGATCATTAATATCCCTCCTTTAGCAAGGATTGGTTTCCTGGCTGGGTCAAGAATGGGTTGCAGTTGTGCGGCAGCAGTGCTCTGACACCTTTTGGTTGGTAGAAAATTCATCCTATGTAGAGTTCCAATCCTGTCGATGGAAACTTTTGTGAAAAAACCTTAAGCTCTTATTTGGTAGCTCATCTGCAATATGTGCTCAGCACAATGTGGCTCAGTGCTATCGAATACAGTTTTTAACTCCAACAAAGTTCTGTAGAGGAGCTCGATCCTTTAGCAATTCTGAAGCCCTACATAAAAGTTAACTGTTACGTGCCACTAAAGCAAAGTACTATGAGAACGTACAAGTAAATTACAGTAAAATTGATTTGTTGTGTTTGGAGTTCTCCCCTCGTCTTTCTTTTATTTGGTTCCTTTAGGTACGAGTTCAAGAAATTATATATATATTGTTATGTAGTTGGGTTCTGGTTTCCTTACTCTTTCTTGCTTTAGAACTTGGTTTGCTGTTGGATTCATCCTCGGAAATGGTTGGCTAGGATGAAAAGAGTGCCGATTGTTTGTCCCATATGAAGTAACTTAATTGTTAAAGATTGGAATTCTGCCCACTGGTTTGAATTGCTATTTCGTTCTCCAGTTTGGTTCGTTCTTAGTTATTCTTTTGGTGGAGTCGCAGGGGGGAGTTGTTGGCATGTTTCCAACATCTAAGAATCATCACTTTACAATTAAGTTACTTCATAGCAACAATAGTTTTCTTGAGAAATAAGTAGTTAAGTTGACTAGTTTTCCTGTGTTCTATCCCAATTCCTTCGTAGCAACAAAAGTATCCCCCCACCCCGGTCTTTCTCAGTGGCCTAGAACTATGTCTGAACTTCCAAACTTAGCTGCTATATTTAGGAGCTGCATTGGGTCATGAGTAGGCTGCCATTCCAAGATACAGAAGTATTTTCTTGAAAATCCTAAGCAATTGTAACAGCTTAGCTCCTGCAAATTCCCTAGCTTCATGTGTAAGCATAGGGCGAACAGGGCAAGTAGGTTGGATGAGTAAAGGTGTAAGTCTGCTGAGGTCATCACCCACAAGTTCCTGGATCAGAACCAGGATCTGACGTTTTGGTACCATGTCATATAATGCATTTGGGTAGGAACAAGATATGTATATAGGGCTTAGGTACTCTAAATTTCATTTCTTAAAAGTGAAGATTCCAACTTATTTTCCACTCCCTTCTCTCACTTAAGAAGGGTGCGGGGGAGCTAACCAATGATTTCTCTTCCTTACAAGGAGCAATCATTCTTAGTTGCATGTCTGACACTGGAACATTATCGAGTGTATTGCTAATTGGTTGCTTAGACTGTTGTCATCATCTGTCCAGTATCTGCTGTGCTGTAACTATCAAGTAGGCGGATTTGATACTTCATGACTGAGAAAAACATAGAACAGTCCTCATGCAGTCATCTCCCATTTGGAAGATGGCTAGTTTTGATTGCTTTCCTTCTTTTTAGTTGTTATGGTTCCCTTCTATGGGTGAATAATATATCTTATGTTTTCTTATGTTGGATAGTACACAGAGTAGCTCAGAGTGTGTTTTGTCTAAAATTGTTTGCTATGATGTGGGTTTCAGCTCTTGGATTTCTTGGGGGCAAGTCCAAATCACTGTATGGTAGAGATGGGCATCAAGGAATAACTCATGTGAAGTTTATGGGCGATATGTCTGGCCTGAGAGAGGCAGTGGGGCTGTCGGATCACTTTGCCAAACAGAATCTGGGACGCAATGCATGGGAACGCATACAAGTAGCAACTGGAGGGAAAGGTGATGATAGGAATCCAGACCTTGTGAAGGTGGATCGCAACGGGGATAAAACAAGGATTCTGTATGGGTACCTTGCCACAGCTGCTGATCTTCCCAGGTTTGATTTTGAGACGAAAAAGAAGCTCACACTTGAGAGCGTGCGAGAGTATGAAGGAGTCCGAGTTGGTCATCCTCCCAGATAACCTACGCCGAGGTAAAAACATAATGACTGGGGATTCAAACTCCCCATTTCCTCTGCAAGGCACAGAATGATGAGAAAAAAAGGTTGGTATGGGGCTAGACTGCGTTGTGAATTTTAGGTGTAACATAATTTATAAGGGGATTTAGGCTGTGAATCTTGTTTGTCAATTTTCTTATCATATGGAGGCCAAAAAAAAAAGCAAAGGAGAATTTACTATTTAGGTACCCATTCGAGTCTCCCTGCACACATTTATGGCCAACACATAACTTCAACCGTTCAATGGTTAAGAATTATTATTCCTAATTGCTATGGAACAGTATTCAACACGATCCTTTTGTTTTTGTTTTTTTTTTTTACTATTCAATGGGTGTCCAATATTATAGATTCAAGGATTAGATTATGATTATGTTTCAAGTTCATTTTTAGGTGGATGTTGGAAATAAATTGTAATCTTCCGAACATGCATCATCAATCCTAAGTCACCCTTACTCCAATTTGCATCTAGGGCTGTATATGAGTCGAGCCAAGTTTTAGCCTAGCTCGGGCTCGCTTTAATTTTTTCAGGCTTGCTTTAATTTTTTCGGGCTCGGGCTCGGGCTCGTGACGAGCTCGGATAGGCTAGCTCGGGCTCGGCTCGTAAACAGATTGTTTGGGCTCGGGCTTGGCTCGTAAACAAATTGTTTGGGCTCGGGCTCGTCTCGAGCTCGGCTCGGGATCGGCTCGTTTACTATGTTAAACGAGTCTGGCTCGGATTTGGCTCGTTTATAATGCTAAATGAGCCAAATTTGGCTCGTTTATAGTAAATGAGCCAGATTTGGCTCGTTTATACTGCTAAATGAGCCAAATCCTAGTTAGACTCATTTATCATTGTAAACGAGCCAAACTCATGATAAAAAAATACCGGGTATATAAAAAAGTAAACATTCTACAAAAATACGATATAAGTGCTACAAAATATCGAGAATATAAAATAAAAAGCGGGTTGCTATTTGCAGTCCGTGGTTTACTGTACGCAGTTCGTATTTTAACATGAACTGACAATTATGCCCTTGCAGTTCGTTTTTACTAACGCAGTCCATTTTTTACTAACGCAGTCCATTTTTTACTAACGCTGTCCGTTTTTTGCTAACGCAGTTCATTTTTTACTAGCGCATTCCGTGTTTTACTAAACGCAGTCCGTTTTTTACTAACGCAGTCCGTGTTTTACTAATGCAGTCCGTTTTTATTAACGAAAAACCTTATTCATAATATATTAGAAAAAACGGATATAACTGTAGTTTTGAATATGTATTTTTTTTTAATTACATAATTTCTTAGCAATATTTTCTCTCAAAATTAGTTTTATTTCAACATTTATAATTTTTCGTTAGTATTTTTATCAGTATTATTAATTATTCTAAATGTTTAATGTGTTATTTGTATTTTATGCCCGTTTTTTTCTAATATATTATGAATCAGGATTTTCGTTAGTAATCAAACTGCGTAGGTAAAAACGTATTGCGTTAGAAAAAATGGACTGCGTTTAGTAAATGGTTGGTTTAGTAAAATGGACTGCGTTAGTAAAAACGGATTGCGTTAATAAAAACGGACCGCGTTAGTAAAAACGGACTGAGTTAGTAAAACACGGACTGCGTTAGTAAAACACGGACTGCATTAGTAAAAAACGGACTGCGTTTAGTAAAACACGGACTGCGTTAGTAAAAAATGGACTTCGTTTAGTAAAACATGGACTGCGTTAGTAAAAAATAGACTGCGTTAGTAAAAAATGGACTGCGTTAGTAAAACACGAACTGCGCTAGTAAAACACGGACTGCATTAGTAAAAAATGGATTGCGTTAGTAAATACAGACTGCAAGGGCATAATTGTCAGTTTATGTTAAAATACGGACTGCATACAGTAAAACACGGACTGCAAATAGCAGCACCCAATAAAAAAGAATGATGTACCGTCGGTTGTGGGCTAGTAACTCACGGAGTGGGATTAGAGTAATTCTAGGGCATTGGCATTAGGATAATTAGTAATTAATTACCATATTACTTCTTTTAGGGTATCAGTTTATTATACTCTTAGGTTTTATTATTTCATTACCATTTAGGGATTAGAGATTATACGAGTTATAATCGAGTCAGCTCACTAGCTTGGCTTAACGAGCTAACGAAACGAGTTGGCTCACGAGCCTGCCGAGCCGATCAACGTACTGGCTCGAGCTCGGCTCATTTAGGTGACGAGCCTGTTCATGAGCTAGCTCGCTTACGACGAGCCGATCTCACAAACGAGCTTTTTTTAAAAACAAACGAGCCCGAGTCCGAGCGGCTCGCGAGCAGCTCAACTCGTATACAGCCCTACTTGCATCATCATCCATCCTTAAGTCACTCTTACGGGCGTTTTTACCTAAATAAATAAGTAATTAATTAAATTTTTATATAAATAATACGCTTTTAAACTATATATAAATATAAATATTTTCGCCTAGATATTAGGCGAATTCGCCTAGACTGACAAGTAAGGGCATAATCAAAGTTTAAATTTGATAATTCCTTATACTAATCAGTCACCTGATTTTTAAAATTTACAAAACAATCACTAGTCTATATAATTTTGTAAAATAATGGTTGAAGTTTGAATTTCAATAATGAGTTTATCCGTGATACCGTAATCGTAACAAAATTGAATTTAATCCTTACTCGCGAGCTTGTCATTGATTAATTCTTTAACAAGTTAACGAGCCAAACTCAACGAGTTGACAAATCATGCGAGCTCGCCCGTCGAGCTGAATTGGGTAGGTGATGTGACTTTATTTAGTGCATTTTGAGCTTGTGATTGACCTATGAAATGCCCGTATTTGATCCTTAAATGCCTTGCTTAATATGCTTTTATTGAAGTTTTATGCAAAGTGCTCTTTTGTTGTCCAAGTGCCACTTTGAGGGCAATTTCAGTGCTTATTGGAGTTTTATATGTGCATTTTCAGGCCTTGGTGTCGTAGTACTAGTGACAAGGAGCACGTAGGATCAAACGGGAGGTCAATCAGAGCTAGGACGGAGGAGTTATGGCCGATGCAAGTTTGAGAAAAATGCACAACATTCCTGAGGATGTTTTCGGCGAGAACTTAGAGTTCTCGCCGAAAACTCTCGTCCATTTGCAACAGAAGAATTCCGAAACTTTGGAGCCGATTCCTAAAGAAGTTTTTGGCAAAAACTTCCAGAGTTTTCGCCGAAAATCTATGAAGAAAAGTCATGGTTGATCGGTGATTTGCGAAGGAATTTTCGGCGAAAACTGAAGGAGTTTTCGCCGAAAACTTGAGGAGAAATCTGAACACTATATAAAGAGGAGTCGCGTTCAAAAAAAGGATACAACTCATTATTCACAATTCAGCCTTCGGCAAAAACACCCCTCTCTTCCTTCTCATTACCTTCTCCTCATCTCCAATCCACAACCCTAGAGCAAGGTGCAACTCAAAGTAAAGGAGTTTGGATTGAAGTCCACATCCTTGGGAGAGGAGCTTGCAAGAAGAGGATTGCCATGGAGCTCTTGGTGACCATCTCTCTTTCTTTCTCTTTTGTACTCTTGGCCATGTGTGGCTGATTTCCTAGGTTTCCTTGGATTGATAGATAGTTGTGCTATGATAGAGGTTGATTGTACAAATATGCCATGATTGATCTTGGATTGTAAGAAGATGATCTCTAGACTTGTTTTCAGTTCCAAATTATGTTATGTGCTTGATTTGGTCTATCCTTTGTGATGTAATACATGAGAGTGCTTAGATTGCATGGATTGTAGGTATAGGGATTGAAGAGAGTGTGTTCTAAGAGATTAGATCATCTCAATTCAACCATAGTTGCATGATTTCTCTCTCTTGTGCATTTTATCGAACACTTGGTGTGCATTAGGTTTTTCATCCAACTGAACTTTGATTAGTCTTTTGATGATTCTCTTAGTGTTAGGACATTGACATGAGAGTGTGGTGTCTAGCCTAGTGGTCATAGAGTCATAGGAGAGGGTTTTGTAGCTTGGCATTTCATCAAACACCTTTAATGCATCCTTAGTCACTTAGCTTGAGAGTGAGAGCCTAAGTTGAGTGGTTCTAGGATAGGAACTTAGTGCTACGAGAGTGCATTGAGTCTATAGAAGGGATTTGTGTGGTCATTTGATTGCAACCTCGATCATGTTTGGCTTGTTTGTGCATTTGTTCCTCTTGAGCATGATGAAGCTATCTTTCCAAGTGAACCTCTTTTACCTTTGATTTGCACCGTTGTCTTTTGCTTTCTTGTTTAGTTTCCTTTATGTTTTTATTTCCTTTTCAAACTAAAACTCATTTTAAATGAATAGACCGTCCATGAACCGTGTGAGTATTAGCTTTTGAGAGAGCCCTCGTGGAATACGACCTTGATAGTTGTGAGTTAAATCTTGCACGTCAAAGTTTTTGGCGCCGTTGCTGGGGACTTTCTCAATCCTAAGAAAGCATTTAGTAGTGGACTGTTCTATTCACTTCCTTCCGTTTTAGTTTTGCTTCTTTTTATTAGTTTGTTTGGTTTCGTTCTCCCACATTGTTGTATTACTTGGTTGTGTTTGTTGTGCTTGTTTGTAGGGACTTTGTAGTAGTGCATGAGTCGATTCACTCATCTCCAAGCACTGCCTCAAGGCCTCGAACAAGTCATTGATCCACCTATCCTTTCTCCACCTCATCTAGTTCATGGGAGCAAGGTTGCAAGTACGATGAACTCGTGGCATGGAAATCAAGGTTATGGTACCTATCAAGGGTGGAATCCGTCTCCTAACCCATATTTTGGTCATCCTACTTCATCCAACTACTACCAAGGTCCTTGTGAGGAAGATAGCCAATGGTGGGGTCAAGAACAACAAGCTTCAACACCCATGTGGAATGAGTCCACCCTACCATCAAGTCTTGCCGGAGTATTATCAAGAAGATTTCACAAGTCATGAACAACATTCTCCACCGCCTTCCATTCTAGAGGAGCTCTTTAAGATTGTTAAAGAAAGCGAGCGTCCTCAAGGTGAGTTCACAAGTTATGAGCAACCCTCTCAACCTCCTTCTATGCTAGAAGAGCTCTTGAAAATGGTGAAGGAAAGTGAGCGTCCTCGAGAGGAGTTCGTAAGCTATGAGGAACCTTCTCCACCTCTTCCCACGCTTGAGGAAGCTTTGAAGATTGCGAAAGACAATGCGACCCAACTTAATCGCTTAGCTCAAAGCATGGCGCACATCAATGGGATGCTTGAAAATGAACGTCGACCCCATAAGGTGGAGCAACACTCTCCCCCTCCATCCATGCTAGAGGAGTTCTCAAAGATTGCGGACGACAATGCGGCTCGGCTCAATCGCCTAGCTCAAAGTATGAATCTCGTCATGGAAGCTCTAGAGAATGAGAATCAGCCCAAGAAGGTGGAGTACGTTTATGATGATGAAGATGACACTTGTGAATCCGAAGAGCTTGACACGGAAGAAGATTTGGTAGTCGAGGCGATTGAAGTACATGTTTTTCCGAGGACACACCAAGTAACGATGACGTGGGGATAGAAGAACCAAGAAGACTTGAGGATGATGACGCCTTAGAGGAGGTGAGACATGTTGTGAAGACTCTTCAAGAAGAGGTGGTACCGAGAGTGGAGCACGAAAGTGACCAACACCACCCTATTGTGGTGCCACCAAAGATTGTTAGTGCTCTTCAATCTTCTTACTTGCTCATGAAGTATTTGTGCCAAGAGCCCAAGCACGCATGCATCTCTACCCCCCCCCCCCCTAAGGTGATAATGGAAGAGGAGACGCCCATGTTTCAACCGGAAGACTCCTTGAGTGGCATCACCAACTTGGAGACGATGGAGCTCAATGGTGGCCCCCTACTATACTTTCTTCCTCAAGCTTCGAAACTCAAAGGTAGCAAGCCACCCCCAGGTACCAAGTGTTATACAAGCATCAATGTGCATTGGCTAGTCTACCATTCTCCCAATATGTTTCTTGGAGCTCAACTTTCATCGTGGAAGAAGCTACTTGACATCAAAGAGGTACTAAGTTGGACACCATAACGCAGGTATCGTCGAGCTTAAGACGGTAACCAAGCGCTTTTTGGGAGGCACCCCATGTTATCTTTAATTTTTTGCTTTTAATTGTTGTTTGAGGTTTTTGTGTTGTTTTAGCTTTTTGAATAAGGTTTGACAAGCATTTTGGATCACTCTTCACCAAGGATCATCATGGGACTCTTTCACCACTATTATGTCCTATGCTTCTCTCTACCAACGCGGTAACTTCGTTCC
The DNA here is from genome assembly GCA_034768395.1 of Linum lewisii. Lineage (NCBI taxonomy): Eukaryota > Viridiplantae > Streptophyta > Magnoliopsida > Malpighiales > Linaceae > Linum > Linum lewisii. The sequence continues at coordinate 13,424,046 of CM068298.1, read as the reverse complement.
ACCTTACCCTCTCTCTCTTGATCATTGAGGACAATGCTCATGTTAGTCGTAGGGGAGTTTGAGGTTTGGTGTGATTATTTGTGGTAGAAGTCTAATGCTATGCCTTGATGATTTGCATGATCTTGATTGTTTCCAAATTCCTCTATCATAGAATCATTCGGTTCTTGACTTTTGGTGTTTAATTGACTTCAAGCTTTCACAATGACGTTTAGACTGTTCCACTTAGAACCTATAACCAGCATGTTGGCACTAATATCAAATGAGTCTAGGCCAGAACAGAGATTTTATCACTCTTGTATGTTGGTTGATTGGTTTGATACGTGTTTTTGTACCGCTCGATAACACCGTTCTAAGATGATAAAGGTTAGCCTGTTTGTTGGATCATACACATTTTCACCCTTTTCCATGTTCTTCATTCCCTTTTTGATCCCTCGTGGTTGTGGCTTGAGATTAGACGGAAATCCAATTCAAAATCTTGTGCGGAAGTTTAAGGGACTAAGGATCAAGTGGCTAATTTGTGAAGAGAATGTTCAAAGAAAATGCTCAAAAGAAAAGAAAAGCTAGGCAAGCTCGGCACCTAAGTGAAGTGTCGGGTTGAGCACTAGCAAAGGCCAAAGCTGTGAGCTAGGCAGGTTCAACACCTAAATGAAGTGTTGAATCGAGCACTAGTATGCATTAGGGAAAAAAAAAGAAAAAAAAACGTTCTCAAAAGTGGCCCTTGTTGTAGTGATCCTAGCTTGAGCGTGAAAAGTGCGGATCTAGAGGCGGATGAAGTCGAGTCGATAGCCACATCACGATCACTTACCACTTTCCAAAATTTCCTACCCCCACCTAATCCGTTCCATTTCCCGAGTTCAAGTCTTTTTGGTTAGAGTTGGTGTTGTCGTGGTCGGTTTTGCTGTGTCCCAATTAACCACTACTTGAAGTGTGCAGAGAATAGTGAGGTCTAGACTTGTTTGGTTGACGTCCTTGAATGTGTAGGTTAAGTTTGTTCGTGGAACAGTTTAAGCCAAATTGTTATCGCTTGAATCTCAATGGGACCGATCTTGTCATTTGTGAACTTGGATGTTTTCTAATTCATTTGCTTCAGGACAAGCAAAGCTTAGACGTAGGGGAATTTGATGTGACTTTATTTAGTGCATTTTTAGCTTGTGATTGACCTATGAAATGCCCGTATTTGATCCTTAAATGCCATGCTTAATATGTTTTTATTGAAGTTTTATGCAAAGTGCTCTTTTATTGTTCAAGTGCCACTTTGAGGGAAATTTCAGTGCTTATTGGAGTTTTATATGTGCATTTTTCAGGACCTGGTGTCGTAGTACTGGTGACAAGGAGCACGTAGGATCAAACGGGAGGTCAATCGGAGCTAGGACGGAGGAGTTATGGCCGATGCAAGTTTGAGAAAAATGCACAACATTCCTGAGGATGTTTTCGCGAGAACTCTAAGTTCTCGCCGAAAACTCTTGTCCATTTGCAACAGAAGAATTCCGAAACTTTGGAGCCGATTCCTGAAGAAGTTTTCGGTGAAAAATTCCAGAGTTTTCCCCGAAAACCTATGAAGAAATGTCATGGTTGCTCGGTGATTTGCAAAGGAATTTTCGGCGAAAACTGAAGGAGTTTTCGCCGAAAACTTGAGGAGAAATCTGCACACTATATAAAGAGGAGTCGCATTCGAAAAAAGGATACAACTCATTATTCACAATTCAGCCTTCGGCAAAAACACCTCTCTCTCTTCCTTCTCATTACCTTCTCCTCATCTCCAAACCACAACCCTAGAGCAAGGTGCAACTCAAAGTAAAGGAGCTTGGATTGAAGTCCACATCCTTGGGAGAGGAGCTTGCAAGAAGAGGATTGCCATGGAGCTCTTGGTGACCATCTCTCTTTCTTTCTCTTTTGTACTCTTGGCCATGTGTGGCTGATTTCCTAGGTTTCCTTGGATTGATAGATAGTTGTGCTATGATAGAGGTTGATTGTACAAATATGCCATGATTGATCTTGGATTGTAAGAAGATGATCTCTAGACTTGTTTTCAATTCCAAATTATGTTATGTGCTTGATTTGGTCTATCCTTTGTGATGTAATGCATGAGAGTGCTTAGATTGCATGGATTGTAGGTATAGGGATTGAAGAGAGTGTGTTCTAAGAGATTAGATCATCTCAATTCAACCATAGTTGCATGATTTCTCTCTTGTGCATTTTATCGAACACTTGGTGTGCATTAGGTTTTTCATTCAATTGAACTTTGATTAGTCTTTTGATGATTCTCTTAGTGTTAGGACATTGACATGAGAGTGTGGTGTCTAGCCTAGTGGTCATAGAGTCATAGGAGAGGGTTTTGTAGCTTGGCATTTCATCAAACACCTTTAATGCATCCTTAGTCACTTAGCTTGAGAGCGAGAGCCTAAGTTGAGTGGTTCTAGGATAGGAACTTAGTGCTACGAGAGTGCATTGAGTCTATAGAAGGGATTTGCATGGTCATTCGATTGCAACCTCGATCATGTTTGGCTTGTTTGTGCATTTGTTCCTCTTGAGCATGATGAAGCTATCTTTCCAAGTGAACCTCTTTTACCTTTGATTTGCACCGTTGTGTTTTGCTTTCTTGTTTAGTTTCCTTTATGTTTTTATTTCCTTTTCAAACTAAAACTCATTTTAAATGAATAGACCGTCCATGAACCGTATGAGTATTATCTTTTGAGAGAGCCCTCGTGGAATACGACCTTGATAGTTGTGAGTTAAATCTTGCACGTCAGTAGGCTCGAACTCGCTCATTTATTGAAATTAAAAAAAACTTGTTAACTTGTCGAGTCTAGATCGTTCAATGTACCAAACCCATGGATGCTAGACACACCTCGAATCATAGTTACTCACGGATATGTGACAACTTGCCGAATTACAATGAACAAGGAGTAATTTGGCAAGTGATCAATTCTTGCCGAATTACGATGAAAGGTGTCTAATTAATCGTGAACGAGTTCATAGATCAATTGTATCAATTTGTTTATTTTCTTATCAAGTTCACACTTATTTTGCCTGTTGAAAATACAAGTGTGGATAGAACATTTTCATCCATGAAATATGTCAAGAACGATCTTCGGAACCGGATGAATGATGAGTAGTTTTTTTTTGGCTAAATAAATGATGAGTAGTTGAACAACTCTTTAGTCACATATATTGAACAAGATTTGTGTGCTAGTTTAGACAGGGAATGTGTTCTACAATTTTTTCAGAATATAAAATCTCATTGTGGTTCATTGCGATGATTATTGCTCGTTTATTGTAAGAATCTTAAGTATTATGTTATTCACTTTTAATTCTATTTGGAGTTGACTTTTCAATTATTTATAAGTTGACTATATAAATGCTACGAATTTTGAACCACCTTGAATAATTTCCTAACCCTGTCACTAGTCAAGGGTTTAGGGTTTAATGGTTTAGCTAGGGTTGAACCGTTTGCACACCAAGGTCGAACAATTTTAATTATTAAATAAATAAATAAATATAATAAAGCTGGACCGGTCAAGTTTTTAATTAAGTCGGATCAAACCGAAGCTACAGAGAGTTCAATATCGAAATATCATGCTTAGGATCAGCATCCAAGACTTTGTTGGGTTTGGAAAGTTCCAAACCCTCCTCCAACCATTAGATCTAGTTTGACCCCTTGACCAATCTAATGGTCCACATTTGTTAGGGGTATTTAAGACTTTACACACAAAATTTAATTATTATATTTAATATAAATATTTTATTATTAGATTTAATTTAAATCTTTTATTATTATATTTCATTTAAATATTTTATTTTTGTTCTTGTGACCAACTTCCTACGTCGGAAAATTGTTGATAATATTCTCTTAGCCCAAGAACTGGTTCGAATGTATGGTCATGCTGGAATTTCTCCTCGTTGCACTATCAAGGTAGATCTTATGAAAGCTTTTGATTCTGTGCACTGGGGTTACCTTTTTAATGTTCTTGAGGCTATGGGTTTTCCTGCTATGTTTCTCGGCTGGTTAAGAGCCTATGTTCATACAGCCTCCTACAGTGTCTCACTTAATGGCGGCCTACATGGTTTCTTCTCAGCTAAGAAGGGCGTAAGACAGGGGGATCCTCTCTCCCCTTATCTTTTTGTCATTGCTATTGAAGTGCTTTCTCGGTTGCTAGACATTGCAGGGTTGTCTCGGACGCTACCTTATCATCTGCAATGCCTAAAGCTCAAGCTCACCCACCTTGCCTTTGCAGACGATATGATGATTTTTACTAACGGGAGCTACTACGGTTTGGAGGTTATTGTTGGCATTTTGAAGAAATTTGCGGGCTGGTCGGGTTTGAACGTCAATCCAGAAAAATGTGATATCTTCAGTGCAGGGATCCCAGCTAGCACTCTTCACCATATGAGTGCTTTCTCGAGATTTAGGCTTGGGGTTCTACCGGTCAGATATTTGGGTCTTCCTCTAATCTCAAGTAAGCTTACTATCAATGATTGTGCTCCTTTGATTAGTAAGATTACTAGTCGAATTCGAGGTTGGAATGCTAAAACTCTTAGTTTTGCGGGTCTGCTTCAGTTGGTGAATTCTGTTCTTCTGAGTTTATCTCAATTTTGGATGAGTGTCTTTTCCCTTCCTATGAGTGTTATTAAGAAGATTCAGCAATTGTGTGCCTCTTACTTGTGGGGGGGGGGGGGGAGGATGAGAGTTCTGGCAAAAAAGCTAAGGTAGCTTGGACGGAAATTACTTTTCCGAAGAAGGAAGGGGGATTAGGTTTGCGAGACATGAAAATGTGGAATCAAGCACTAGTCTATCGCCTTCTTTGGGATGTATTCGCAAGCCGGGCTCTATCTGGGTTGCGTGGCTCCGCCTTTACAGGATTAAGGGAAGAAAATTCGAGTCTTTGTCATCCGGCTCAGGCTCGTGGGTATGGAGAAGGCTTCTTAAACATCGAAGCTCTTTCCTTGCTCATTTTCTCTTGATAACGGATTGGCTGCTTGGGATGGTATCCCTTATGGGAAAATGAAGATCTCGATTATTTGGGACTCCATTCGAATTACTCGCCCCCAGATTCTGTGGTATTCACTGATCTGGGGGATGGGTAATCGACCTCGCAACAGCTTTTTGGCTTGGTTAGCTGCTCTGGGGAGGCTGGCAACGACGGACAGATTGATCAAATGGGGGATTCCGGCTAACCCTTCGTGTGTCCTTTGTGGAAGTGGAGATCAGGAAAGTCATCAACATCTCTTCTTCTCCTGTTCTTACTCTTTGGCTTTGGTTTCAAATCTATTTCGTGATTTCTCGTCTATAGTTTCTGGTGATGGCGCTGCTCTTCTATCCTCCTTTAGCGACATTGCTAAATCCAAGAACGCTGTGGGATTAGTAAGTAGAGCTGTTTGGACAGCAGTGGTTGCAGGTATCTGGCGGGAAAGATGTGCAAGAGTTCATGGGAAACCCCCTGTTGCTGTGGATGTTTTGACCAAGTCTATTGTAAATGATATTGCATATCAAGCTTTAAGTAGTACAGTTTTGTCAGCTGCTGTAGCTTCTACAGGTTTTTCTTTGCAAGTGTAAATGCTGTTTTGAGTTTTGGTTGTAGCTCTTAACATTGAGGTTGATTATCAATCACCTCTCTACTTTTTTGGAATGAAATGAAATACTATTCATCCACAAAAAAAAACCTTCCTACGTCGGTGACCGGCTGCCGGAGTCGGCGACTTTTTCGGCGATCAGCCTCCGATGCCGGCGATTTTTCCGATGCCGGTGATTTTTTCGGCAACCGGATGCCGATGACTTTTTGACAACTTTTCCGGTGACTTTTTCGACGACTTTTTTTGGTGAATTTTTTCGGCAACTTTTTCGGCGAGGACAAGTTAACTAGTTAACCTGATTTTTACTAATAACTTGTTAACATGATTTTTTTATTGATAACTAGTTTACTAGTTAACTTGGATTTTTACAGTTAACATGTTTTCTGGTGATTTTTCCGGCGAGGCTTCAGAGACTGACCAAACTCCGGTGACTTTTCCGTCGAGGACAAGTTAACTAGTTAACCTGGGCCTTGTTCACTATCAATTAAAATTATGAAAATTATATAATTTACTTAATTAATCTAGAAAACAGCCTATAATTGTGTTTAGCTGTAAATTAAAAAATGCAAATTAATAATTGAATCACAATTTCAGCCAAATTAAATAAGTGTGAAATAGTAGCTCACACAAATTTTATAATTGACAGACAGGAATTATGAAATTTTCAAAACATATGATCCACCTTTCAAGCCCCACTCCCACCAACTAATCCTACAAAATAACAGCTACTATTTGTACAGATTATTGACAACTAAAACCCTATAAACCCACAACTGATTACACGCCACATTTCTAACAATACACTATTTATTCCGTTTGCATCATCCCATTTAGAACATCTGCACCCCATTCTGTGAATTAGTACTCCACTCAAATCTCTCAAGAAGATCAGGTAAACAACTCCATCTCTTCACCCCATCTCTGCTTTCGAATCTCCATCTCTGACATTGTGGTTGTAATCATTGTTCTGCTGGTTTCCATTCAGTCTTTGATCTTGAACTGTGTGTTGACGGCAACTTTCAAGCCAATTCTATCTCGCACCACGAACAAGGCAGCTTCCAAACTATCTACGCTCGCTGAAATATATACCTCTATTCTTTTGCATCAATCAACCTGTTGTCATGGTTATGACCAATCTGTAATCTTCTGATGCTGCATAATGAAAAATGACATAATGTTCAATTGGTTATAGAATCTTTGTTATCTTCAAGTGTTGCATAATATAGAATGATAGAATGATGGTTTAATAAGCTACGATGAAACAATGAGAAACTCATAAACAAACAGCTCACCCACTATATACCATTAAGCTTTCTAGTCTATTCTTAGAGCTTCCCCATTAGGAGCTCAACGCGCTCATTCACAGCTCAATCACTATATACCATTAAGCTTTCTAGCATACACTTAGAGCTGCCCCATTAGGAGCTCAACCCACTCATTCAGCCGCATCCCTCGACCCCCTATTGTCAATGAACTAGTTTTGAAAAACCATTATTGCCTACTGATACTTAGCCTTTGTCAAAATGCCACACCAACATGGTACAAACCAGACATCATTCATGTTCAGATGCCCCAATTCAACAATGTACAACACTTCAATTATGCTAACCTCGTGTTCAGATGTATGCCCCAATCATCTCAGCTTTCCAAACTCTTACCACCCTCCAAAGCATCCTCCATGATTTTCCCTGCCTCAATGTATAAAATGCGCTCAAACAGAGCTGATCCCTAAAGTTGATTCATATGTTCCGTAACACAGCCCCTTCTTCTTCAATCCCTAACCCAATTTCATTTTCTTAATCAGCCATGATTCTATTAGCTTCTGCAAATCTCCATAGAAAACCTACCAACAGCATCATCCCCTTCATCATCAAGAATAACCCCTTATCCTCCACTCACAGCCACAACCTGCGCTCCTCTTCGCTTCCTCATCCTAAAACCTTAAAATAACCCAATTCCCCCGGACGCCTTCAACCCGGATAACCCACCGCCGGTAACCCAGCCATAACAGGCCTCCCGGACGCCGCAGTCCCCTCTCCCTTCTCAATACCTCTCATGTATTTCCTCATCCGCGGCGGCTTCTCCCCTTCCTCCAACATAATCGTCCGGACATCCATCTACATTGGTGGCTTCTCCTGACCTTTACCAAGCCACCCACAGCCTCCGATCGAAGACCATCGATCCAAGACCATCAATTGCTAATCTTCCACCACTTCCGCCGCCTCCGCTCCAAGACCAGCTGCTCATCTTCCGCACCTCCACCGCCTCGGCTCCAACCCCAGCAGCTGCTCATCTTCCGCAACTCCTTCCACATAATCCTCAACTAGCTAACCGTCTGACAAAACCTTATTATCTACAATAACAGCTACCTGCTGATTTCTAGCCTGATCCTAACAAATACTTCCCATTTATATAACATAGCAACACTGCAGCAAAAAATGAACATACACTCAAATATCATCATTCACCCGAGGTAACTCCACTCTCTTCACTCCTTCTCCTCTTTCGAAACTCCATCTCTGTCTTTGTGGTTGTAATCATTGTTCCATTGGTTTCCATTCAGCCATTGCTCTCGAACTGTGCGTTGACTCGAACTCTGAAGCTTCTTCCATTTTAGCAATCGAACAAGGTACCTTTTCATGCAATCTATGAATGTGCTAGTAATTAGTCGAGTTTAGGCGAGTGTTGTATGTGATTCGCTTGAATTCTAGAAGTATGCATAGTTTGTAATTCAACTATAAAGTAATGAACACAATTATTATTATGAAATTATTTAATTTCATAATTTACAAAAGCCCAAGTAAACAGAATTTCAATTATGAATTATAACTATCTGAATTATATAATTCACCCAATTATATAATTTAAGATAATTTATAGTGAACGGGTCCCTGATTTTTACTAATAACTTGTTAACAAGAATTTTTTTATTGATAACTAGTTAACTAGTTAACCTGAGTTTTTACAGTTAACTAGTTATCAACATATAACTAGTTAACATGTTTTCCAATCGAGTTAACTAGTTACCAAGTTGTTAACTATTTATCAAGTTGATAACTAGTTATCAACTTGATAAATAGTTAACAACTTTGTAACTAGTTAACTTTAACATTATGATTTAGATAGTTAACTAGTTACCAAGTTGTTAACTAGTTAACCAATCGCGTAATTTATCGAGTTAACTATTTATCAAGTTGTTAACTAGTTATCTAATCGAGTTAACTAGTTAACCAATCGAGTTAACTAGTTAACCAATTGAGTTAACTAGTCACCAAGTTGTTAACTAATTATTTAATCAAGTTAACTAATAACATTGTGATCAAATATAACTAGTTAATGAGGTTATTAAGTTGATAACTAGTTAACATGAGTAGTTAATTTATTGGTTTAATTAGTTAACATCGTGATTTAGATAACTAGTTAACAAGTTTTTTATGTGATAACTTGTTAACAAAATTAGTTAACTAGTTAACCTCATGATTAAGGTAACTAGTTAACTTATCGAATTAACTAGTTAACATAGTGATTAGATAACTAGTTAACAAGAGTTTGTAGTTTGTAACTAATTATCAAAACTAGTTAGCACGTTATTCGACGACCGAATTATATAGTTACAAGGTTATTCCAACAATATTTGCATTTAAATGTTTACAAATTGACCAACAATCTCAAACAATAACAACATATTTTTCAGTGACTGAGAATGTAACTTTTCAGTAGTTGCTAAAACATCCAAATGTGTAACCGCAAATCAGTTACCTAACTTAACTAAGTGAGAAATCAGTCACCTAACTTAACTAAATGACATATTAGTAATTCTTCTTCAACCTTGGAATATACGATGTTGTTGTTTCGGCCGCTGTGCTCCGCCGCTCCTTCTCCAGACATCGTGCTTTGTCTCCGTTACCCACCTCTACAACTCCACCTAACTAGTCGATGCTCCATCACTATTTGTTGCTTATAAAGTCAATGACCTCCATACGTAGCATGATTACTAACGTTATCGCCGGTCGATCGAAGCTGCGACGGTAGAGCTTTCACTCAGATCTGGAACCAAGGAAAATTGAGCTCGAAGAACTGCTTGAGAAGCTCCTCCAATCCGCTCCGATTGTATATCACTTTCTCCGCCACCATCTGCATCATCGAATCCCTAAAATTGTTGTACGGATCGTCGGAATCCTTCCCTAAAATCAGCCCCAAATAAACAAAAACAGGCTTAGAAATCTGCATCCTTGCATTAGACCGAAAACAGAGCAGCATTCTTGCTACAATCGGAAGCTGACGAGAGAGATCCGGCGTAATTGTGGACTTTGAGCTGAATCGGAGAAAGAGAGAACGTCGGAAGCCAAGACTAGCCATTGAAAGGAAATAGGGAAAGGAACGGCAGAAGAAAATGGGCCATTAGGGTTTTTTTAATTTATTTTAATGAATGGACGATTTTACCCTTCCGTTTTGGGTTTGGATCCTGTTCCAAACTATAAAGTTTGGACGCAGATCTCCTTCCTAAAAATATAGGGAATGAGATCAGCGTCCAAGAATTTTTGGGTTTGGAAAGTTCCAAACCCATTTCCAACCATTAGATCTAGTTTGACCCTTTGACCAATTTAATGGTCCAGATTTGATAGGGGCATTTAGGACTTTACACAAATAATTTAATTATTATATTTAATTTAAATATTTTATAATTATATTTTATTATTTATTTTTATATTTTCTGTTTACAACGTCCACTTACCCGCCGGCCACCTTCGCCGGCGACTTTCGGGTGACTTTTCGCCAACTTTTTCGGTGATTTTTCCGGCTACTTTTCCGGTGACTTTTTGTGCGACTTTCCGACGAGAACAAGTTAACTAGTTAACCTGATTTTTCACTAATAACTTGTTAACATGATTTTTTTAGTGATAACTAGTTAACTTGGTTTTCACAGTTAACTAGTTAGTTAACATTATTCCGGTGAGGCTCCGGCGACCGAACAAACTCCGGTGACTTTCCGACGAGGACAAGTTAACTAGTTAACAAGATTTTTTATTTATAACTAGTTAACGTGAGTTTTTACAGTTAACTAGTTATCGGCAGATAACTAGTTAACATGTTATTTTGTTGATAACCAGTTAACCAATTACCATGATTAGTTAATTGAATTATTTGTTAACTAGTTATGTTGTTTTTAATTAGTTAACTAGTTAACATAATAATTTTAGATAACGAGTTAACTAGTTAACATAATAATTTTAGATAACGAGTTAACTAGTTAACATAATAATTTAGATAACGAGTTAACTAGTTAACCAATCGAGTTAACTAGTTACCAAGTTGTTAACTAGTTAACCAGTTGAGTTAACTATTTATCAAGTTGTTAACAAGTTATCTACTTGAGTTAACTAATTAACTAGTTATCTTATCATATTAACTAGTTAACCAATCGAGCTAACTAGTTAACTTATCGAGTTCACTAGTTATCTAATCGAGTTAACTAGTTAACCAGTCGAGCTAACTAGTTAACTTATCCAACTCACTAGTTATCTAATTCCGGTGAATTTTTTACAACTTTTCCGACGATCGACTTAATTTCGAAGTCTTTTCCGGCGAGGACAAGTTAACTAGTTAACCTGGTTTTTATTGATAACTAGTTGACTGAACCAGTTAACAGGTTATCAGCAGATAACTAGTTAACTAAACTAGTTAACATGTTATTTCGCTGATAACTAGAAAACGAATTACCATGGTCAGTTAACGAAATTTTTTGTTAACAGGTTATCTCACTAATTATGTTGTTTTTAATATAGATAACTAGTTAACATCATGATTTATCGAGTTAACTAGTTAACCAATCGAGTTAACCTGTTATCTAATCGAGTTAACTAGCTAACTTGTTATCAACATTAGTTAACTAGTTAGAAAAGTTAGTTAACTAGTTATCAAATCGAGTTAACTAGTTATCTAATCGAGTTAACTAATTAATCAATCGAGTAATGTAATTAGTTATCTAATCGAGTTAACTAGGTATTGAGTTGTTAACTAGTTATTTTGTTATTAACTAGTTAACTTTATCGAGTTAACTAGTTAACATTATGATTGGGTAACTAGTTAACGAGATTATTTGATAACTAGATAACTAGTTATCTTATCGTGTTAACTAGTTATCAAGTTGTTAACTAGTTAACTAACCGAGTTAACTAATTAACCAACCGAGTTAACTAATTAACCAACCGAGTTAACTAGTTAACTTATTGAGTTAACTAGCTAGCTAATTTTGATAACTATTTATCAAACCTAGTTAACTAGTTAACAAAATTAGTTAACTAGTTATACGATCAAGTTACCACATTATTCGACAACCACTTTATAGTTCAAAGATTATTTCAATAATATCAACAATCTAAAGATCAGTGACTGAAATTGTAACTTTTAAAAATAAAGAATCAAATTATCTATAACTTAAAATACAAGGACTCAAATTATAATTGTAATAATTAGTACAATAATCCCATAGAGGCTTCGTCTTCACAATTCAACAACCGGAACTCCGCCGTCGATTGCTCCGATGCCACTGAGAACGACAACACGAACATCCATCCATCGGTCATAGCATGGGTTTAATAACTTGATTTGTTGATTTGTTGATTCAGTTTATATGGAGACTAAATTCGGTCGTCCTTTCCACCACCGTCCCGTCGCAATCCGCTCCTCCTCCCAACGACACGGACCCCTGCCTCCCCTGGCTCGGCTTCCAATGCTCCACCGCCGGCCGTCGTTTCACTCCGCTTCCAATCTCAAACACCTCTAACTCGTCGAAAACAACTTCTCCGGCCAGATCTGCTTTCCACCGACTACTCTGACTCGACTTTTGTCAGTGGTTGCGTTATTGTTATTACTACTACCATCGCCAGCTGACAAAGAATCGGAAGATGAAGGGGAAAAGCAGGGATCGCTTGAATCGATAGAGGGAGAGGCGGCGGCGGGGTCTGCATCAGGGAGGGGAAGGGGAAAAGCAGCTGGGTCTTGGGTTAAATTTAATTTTTTGAATAGATGATTTTGCCCCTCCGTTTTGGGTTTGGATTTGGTTCCAAACTTAAAAGTTTGGACGCAGATCCGGTCCCAAAATATAGCATATTGAATAATATTTAAATAAAACCTAATAAAATAAGAAATAACACTTAGACAAAACACTTAGACAAATAAAAAAATAAAAACAAACAGAAATTCTAGAACGTTATAGATTATAAGTAATTAGTTAAACAAACCCTATTCTTCTCTAGATGATGGATGTCGGGTTCAGTCGGGGCTGGATGATGGGATGGAGGGATGGTGTGTTAGGGAACTGTTGCGGCCGAATGGTGAAGGGTGGGATGAGGAAATGATTGAAGTAGTGTTTGATGAAAGAGATGCGCAGGCCATCATGAAAGTGCAGTGCCCAAACGGTGAAGATGAGGACAAGAAAATTTGGCATTACAGTGAGAGTACTCAGGTGAAGAGTGCTTATTGGCTGTCAACAATTGATAATATTGGTACAAGAGATGATTTGAGGCCAAATGGTGAATGGAAGCTGTTATGGGAGATGGAAGTGCCACCGAAAATGCGGCATCTGATTTGGAGAGCGAGCCGAGATGTGTTGCCAAACACAAATGCTCTGAGTCGGCGCGGAATTCAGGTGGAGGATCGGTGCGGGTTGTGTGGAATGGAGGAGGAGACAGCAACACACATCTTCCTTCACTGTTCTGTAACACGGCAGTGCTGGCAGGTTGCAAGGGGTATGCCGAGAGTTAATGGGGAGGACGAGCTGATGGATTGGAAGAGCTGGTGTATGAAGGTGATTAAAGGAGGTGATAAGACAGCGATAGCGAGAATGGCAGCAATCACATGGGGGGTTTGGTGGGAGAGAAATGATCGAGTTTGGAACGAAAACGAAGCCGGCATAGCTTATTGTCAGGCTGGCGCGAGAGTCGGTGGAGGATTGGGTTCGAGCTCAGCAACGCAGCAACTTGGGAAGGCAGCCTAGTGCGGCAAGGCGATGTTATAAATGGCATACTCCAGCTCCTACGTTTATTAAGATTAATTGTGATGCAGCCTTGTTCGCAGAGCATCACGCCTTCGGCATTGGCCTGGTGGCACGAGATGAAGATGGAGTGCTCATCGGATACAAAATGATGAACAGGCAGGGATGCCCACCAGCTAAAGAATGTGAGGCTGAAGCGGTTGTTGCAGGAGTGGAATGGGCAGTGGAGCAAGGTTTGCACCGTGTCATTTTCGAAACGGATTGTCAAACAGTGCAACTTGCGGTGGGACGAGAGAGTGGAGATACGACTGAATTTGGAGACATCATTACTAAGGGAAGGACGCTGTTGGATAACACGCTATGAGGTGAATTTTGTTAAGAGAAATGGAAATACGGTTGCACATGCCGTTGCAAAACAATCGTTATTTTCATCTGATACTGTTTATGGTTCAGAATCTCCTGATTGGACACATTGAATGATTGTTGCTCGGGGAGGCATTAATAATATTATCATTTTCCTTTCAAAAAAAACCCTATTCTTCTCTCTCCTTCCGTCCGTCTCCTTCAACTTCTTCTTCTGTTTCAATTTCCGCCGCCCAACTTCTTATTCTTCATAGCAGGCATGCTAATGGCTCATTTGATTAATTGATTTGAGATCTACAACTACGAGAGAAGTTTAGGAGAAGAGACGGAGGTTGATGAAGATTGGTTGCGGTGAAGGCTCTTGGTCGGGATCGGCAACCATGGGAGGCGGCTGCATCGGCCTCAGACACCACCTCCGAGGCGGTTGCAAATTCAAATTTTTTTACCAGGTCTGACCGGTGGTATAGTTTTTGGTCCAATCGGCCGGTTTCCATGGTTCAACCGGGTCAACCTCTGACGATTTTGGATCAGTGGCCGGCTCGAGGTCGAACCGGTTGAACCGGCCCGCCCGATCCGGCATTGATAAACTCACGAGATAGAATAAGTGAATAACTCACTCAACTTTACCAACATTTCACTCCAACGGCCTTCTCCAATCCGAATCTGGCCCTGGCCCCATCTCTTCTCAGTGAGTCAACTCGTCCTCACCAGCTCTTACTGCATAACTGCATAACTTGGCTTCTCTCTTCTGTCACTCTCTCTTAGCTCTTGATGTCTTTTTCGAATTAGGTCAATTTCTTTTTCCCTATCTCAATTTCTTTCGCTGCTCCTGGTTCAGAGAGGACTTCCATTGCTATGTCGGATCATTTCATTGCTCCATGGGATTTACAAGAGGAGCCCCTCGACGAGTAAGTTTTCCCCTATTATACATACATATATTTGTCTTATCCGGCAGCCAAAAAAGGCTTATTGGTTGATTGGTTCTCTGTAGCTGATTATATCGGTCGAATTGAGTGTGTATCCTAGTTATAGATACCGACTCTAATGCTAATAAGGTGTTGGAAGCTTAATTTTGGCAAGTTTATGAGGCCATTCCTAGACGAATGACGGATGTTAGAGCCTTGTCAGTTTTGTTTCTTCTTGATGTATGTGCTATGTTGTTTACAAGTCTGTTTCTTTATGATAAACAGGAGCTATGGTCAGCCGCCTCATGGGCAACAGAATGAGCAACTTGTGGGGAGTGAAAAACCGAATGCGGCTAATCCATTTGCTGAAAATGGTGTGCCTCAAGAAGATGATAAAAATATAACTGTGACTCGACTTATTGATAAAGTGGTTAATCAGTTGAATGGTGTTAATGTCGTGAATGAGGAAGAGAATAATGAGCATGGTACTATCCCTCCCTGTGAGTCCGGTGAGCTGAGGCTTGTCAAGTTAGGGGACTCAGGTGAAGGCTTTCCATATGCTCCTGTCAATTGGCCGAATACAGGTGACAATTGGTCATGGAGGGTAGGAAAGAGGCTTACCAATTATGGGTTATTCCAGGATAGGTTTTTGTATCCTCCAAAACATTTCCCAAAACTAACGGGAATAAGAGAACCATTTGCAAGCAAGACTTCTGTTACAACTTACATCCGGACAGTGTTTCCAGATGCTAATGTTGATGCATTTTTCTCGTCATTCTCTTGGAAGATCCCTGGAAACAGGGTCTCCCCTTCAAAAGGTCAGTTTAAATCCAGTTTTTGAGATTCTGTTTTGCTCCTTCTTCTGCAGTGGGCAATTGTTATCATCTTCTGCATTGAACAAGTACTATTCTCGCTTCTGAAATTGTAGGTTTCTCTGTGTTTCTAGGTTTCATACTCACTTTATCCTAAGTCGTTTAATATGACTGCTAATATTAACTGCGGGAGGTTCAAATTTATGCCAAAGTTGTGATACTAATAATTGCATAATTAGAGTAAATGTGGACATCCTAGGAGGATATATCTTGAGTTTGCGATGAAATGAAACCATACTCCTGAGCTATTACCAAAACAAGAGAGCCGTTAGATATCAAACTGGGAACACTTAACAAGCTTATTGTATGTTGTTATAAATAGTGAAGATACATATACCTATCATTAGAGTATCTCCACTGAAGTTATAGCCAGCATTACGCTCAACTTCCAAAGTCTTATCTTTGTTTTTCAGAACATTTTCGCTGAAGATTGAAAAACTTCCTGAAACTTCCTTAGTACATGTATTTGTTTCTTGAGGGCATGGTGCCATTTTAAGTGGAACCTGTGTTTACAGGGGGTGTGGAGTTTTTTCTTTTGAATAAGTATATATCTGTAGTTACATGTAAAGACGGTGTAAATACTCAACGAAGTGTGCATGATGTCACTGTAACTTAACTTTGTGGCGGCTCATGACTGCAGTTTATTCATTTGATTAGAAATTTTTTATCTGTGTATTTCGGCAGAACCCATTCCGATTTCTTCCCCAAGACCGGTGTTGCATGACAAAAATGTGGAAGGTCAAGTGGAAGGAGAAGCCTCTCGTTTGCGAAAAAGAAAGCCAAAAGCACCTACTCCACAACCACAATCACCACCACCGCCAAAGCAAAAACGACAACGTAGTGCCACAAAATCATCCACACCGAAGCAGAAAACAAAGGAGAAAAATGTTTCTACCTCATCAACTGCAGGAAAGGGAAGAACCAGACATAACCCTAAACAAACTGCTGCTGTTCCTTTTACGGAGGAAGATGCTCAGGGGGAAGAGTTCAATATTGAAATTCCAGAGGACTTTGACAACTATCTCAATTCTCTAGAAGACATCATCGCTCAGCCATTGTCTGAATCGACAATTGCTCAGGGTAAAATTATGGAGTCTCGTGTAGCAGATGATGATGAGATGGCTGAAGCTCGGCATAGGCTTTCTTCCTTGCTTGTTATGGACTTCCCTACACTAGTGTTGTCCAGAAACTTTTCTGAACTTGCACCTTTAGCTACTAAACTGCAAAATGATCCTCGCATGACTGCTGAACAGCTTGTCAAACTGAAGTTGATAGAAGAAATCCCATCTTTCAGGAAGGTTTTTCTGGAGAGCAGGGAAATCATCGACCAAGTTGACAGGCAGTTCGGCACTCTTGAGGCGAACAAGTCCAAGGTTGCTTCTTTGAAGAGTGAGTATAGCGAACTGAAGGAGAAAACAGACCAGCTACAGGCACAGATTGATGGCAACTTGTCAACCGTGGAAGAAATCAACAAGGAAATTGCCCGACTTGAGGTGCAGAGAGCAGAGCTGATCAATGCAGTAGAATCCAACAAAGCTGCCAAGGTAGAGGTGAACTATGCTCAGAAAATGGTGGCTAACGCAATTCCGAATGTTGTGCATGAGATTCAAAATTCCAACTCAAAGATCCCTGAATGGGATTTGAAGAGGAGCAATGCAGTGAAGCGGGAAGCAGAAATCCGCTCCAAGTTTGCACCCTTGCAAGGATTCTCGCTTATTCCACCACCCTTTCAGGGATTATTCCTTTAAGCAAGAAGAGCTATAAGATTCAACAGATAGTTTAGTAATAATTTGTAGGGGTTGAAGTATTCAATTCCTTAGCCAGTTTTTTCAGTGACTTGGTTATTAGACTGAATCATCCTCTAGTTAGCTGTTTGACAAGTCTGATTCCGTTTAGAACCGTTGGTCTTTTATTCCCGAGTAGTATTGATAGTGCAACTCAAGAATTGTAGCTGTTCAATCTTTGATGACCATGTGGTGGAATGTTTTATTTTATGGTTGCTCCACTACTCTCCTGCTTCTCCAAGTTGCAAGTTAGCATATGGTGGAATGTTTTACTTTGAATCATTTTTAGATGCATGGCGAAATAGCTGAAAAAGTACACTTATGACGTCATTAGGACTACTCTGTAACCTGTTTCATAGTAATAGGACCACTCTGTAACGGATTAAAGTTTTAGGACGAGTTTGTAACCCACCCTATACTTTCGGGACCTTTTAAGTATTTGACCCGTGTTAGAATATATTGAAATAACAATTACTACGTACCCGAAAGCCCAATGGTTGTTGGGGTCGTTCATCCTTTTCGTGCTCGGTCAGACTCCAACCATCCACATAAGCATTGACCTTGGCCTCGAAACTCTTCTCTTGCCTTCGTGTCTATGGCTTCTCCAATCATGTCCAAGGGACGAGGGGTACATCACAGAGGAGATGGTTGTTTTTTAGATGGTTGAGAGAGTGTGGAGGGTGTGTGAAATGAGAGTTTTGTCGGCCAAAGGGGGTTTATATACCTGGTCGTTTTAGAGTCGGTCGTCGTTTGACCGACACTAATTAACGCGAGTCAACGCTTTAGTGTTGGTTGTTTGATCGTCTGATGCTAAATACATTTGCCAAAGCCGACGCTAAACCCTTGTCTTTTTTAGTGAAAATCATTAGGTATTTTGAATTAGCAAAATAATATGTTGGTTTAGTCCCAAATTGTTTCAAACTTTGCTGTTTGGTCATCACAAAGAAGCAAACTATTTTTCTGTCTTCCTCTACAAATGTTGTCTACCTCAATATCTATTATCCCTAAACCTTATCCTAATATCCATTGTTCCCAATCAGACAAAACCCCCCACTCCCATTTTCGAAGAGCTCACCGGAGACATCATCTTGAGTCGCCACATCTTGAAATGAAGGAGGTCACCGCTCCATCAAGCCTTACTCAAGGCGACGATTCAACGCTCGACGGTTGGCTATCACTGCCTCTGCCGCAACTCTCGACTCCGGCAATGGCACCACGGTTGCAACGAATAGTGACAAGGACCTGGATTCTGCTTCCTATGGAAGACAGTTCTTCCCTTCGCTGCTGTTGTCGGCCAGGTTTCGATAATCTCTTTCTAAACACTTCTTGTTAACATAATGAAGTCACGTAGAATCGTACATGTGGCTTCTATCAGTGTTTTCAATCTAATTGACTTGATCGTTGAATGATGTATCATGTATGTATAAAGATGTTGTGAACTTTTAAGCTCAAAGTAGAAGGAACTGTGTTCCTTGTGGCAGGATGCTATTAAGACTGCGCTTTTGCTTGGAGCAATTGACCGTGATATTGGGGCAATTGCAATCTGTGGGAAGCGAGGAACAACTAAGACAATAATGGCTAAAGGCCTCCATGCAATTTTTCCACACATTGATGTAGTTGTTGGTTCAATCTCAAATTCTGATCCTGCCTGCCCAGACGAGTAAGGGTTCCCAAGTACTCATAGTTTTTCTTTCCCGCGGTGATTGGCTGAAAAGGAAATGCACAAACTGCTCTTGCTTGTTTAGTATGATTATTTCAACATATTTTGAATGCAGAATTCTATGAAAATTGGGGTTGTTACTTAAATGATCACTAAACTTTGACCAAATAACTCGGTGGTCACTATTTTTTAAAAAATTTCCTAGCACTCACACAACTTTGGCCGATTATCCTAGCAGTCACTACCGTCTACGGACATCCAATTTTCCATCCATCTGCATACGTGGCGATGCCATCAAGGCAGCCACATCATCTAAACCAAACCCAAGCCCAAACCTAAACACCCATCCTAATTACCAAACCAAACCATCTAAACCAAATCAAACCCCTCCTTCTCTTTCTCCTCCTTCCTCTTCCTCTTCCTCTTTTTCCACCCTCACTCCCTACCACCGTCGGAAGGCCGCCGCCGCCCCGCGGTTAATCAGATCTGGAGATTAGAACCTCTTCATCAAGGCTAAGAATCGCCGAGCTCTGAAGCTCTGCAATGGTATCCGAATCTCTAGCATTCCCACCACATTTCTCCGTCCTAAACTCAGAGTATTGGAACTTGTTAACGTAACCGTGGGGGAATCCGTACAGCCACAGTTCAAAGCGTGGATTCAGGCCATGATTTCACCAGAGATCGAAAAGCTTCATATCTGCTTAGATGGAATAATAAGTTTCCCGATCCAGATAGACGAAGAAACCCTTTTTAGCTTAAAAGCTCTCCAAGTCCCGAAGCTCTCCAGAGGCATTCAACTTGAATTAAACGATAACCCAATTCTGTACAGTCATTGCCTTCCAAATCTGGTGACATTAGAGCTTTCCCAGGTCCACAGGATGAAAATGGATGGAGATTCAATCAGGAGACTGGAATGGAATTGCCCTGTTCTGGAAACATTAGTGATAAAGGAATCGAAATGGGAGAATCTGCAGATTCTGTTCTGGTAACGGTTTCAGATCTAATCTCCGGATCTGACTAATCACGGGGCGGTGACGATGAGGCGGAGGGGCGGCGGCGACATTCCGACGGTGGTAGGGAGTGAGGGTGGAGAAGAGGAAGTGGAAGAGGAAGGAGGAGGAAAGAGAAGGAGGGGTTTGATTTGGTTTAGATGGTTTGGGTTAGATGGTTTGGTTTGGTAATTAGGGTGGGTGTTTAGGTTTGGGTTTGGGGTTTGGTTTAGATGATGTGGCAATTTAGATGATGTGGCTGCCTTGATGGCATCGCCACGTATGCGGATGGATGGAAAATTGGATGTCCGTAGACGGTAGTGACTGCTAGGATAATCGGCCAAAGTTGTGTGAGTGCTAGGAAATTTTTTGAAGAACAGTGACCACCGGGTTATTTGGTCAAAGTTTAGTGATCATTTAAGTAACCAACCCATGAAAATTGCTAGTTAGTGTTCATCATGTAGGGAATACCGAATTTTGTTGGAGCTTGTATCAACTATCTAGCTTCGTTGTCTGGTTCAAATTTGACAGTGGTCATTAGTCTACGTTTCTACATATTCTCAATGGGCATAAAGGTATGTATGAAACTGTATTCTGATCCTACTTCGGTTCCCGCTTTCCCTCATGAATAGGTTCTTGAAAATCACACTCTATTTAGGGTTTAACCAAACTTCTGGCCGACAAATGCTCCCCTGGCCATGAAGGAACATAAATTCGAGAGCTATTTTTGTCATAAGATTGCTATCAACGCTAGCATGAGCATCTACCAGTGACTGGCGGCTTCCTTCTTGGTAAATTAGAAAACTGAGCTCTTGTATCGGAGCTTCATGCTCCTAGGTGCTCTGATCTTCCCAAGTGATTTTCATGGGACTTGTTCTTGAGTTCTTATGGATGATGATGATCAAACTAGTGGTTCACGATGTCTTACTTGATAATTTGTTTGATACCCAGGGTCTACTTAGTTTTGTGCTATGTACATGGAATCGATTCATTGCATCATCCCACAGGTTTTTCTTTTTACATTGAAGACTTTTAGTGGTAGATCAGTGTTTCTTTGTGTGATTTGCAAGATTGTATAATGCTTGAATTCCATAATTCATAACTTTAGAAGCTGTTTCGTCAAACTTGATTAATTCTAGTTCCATTATGAATTCTCACCCCACCTTTTTTAGTTGCTTTAGCTGAATCAATAGCAGTTTCCTTATTGGTAAAATTGCAAGCTAAGCAATTCATATTTTCTTGGTTATAGGAAGATGACCATGAGATGGAAGTTGATACTAACACATATGTGGTTCAAGCTATTAGTTAACATTCCCTCCCGGAGCTGGAGATATATTGCTACTTATTGGTCCTGATATTTCTCATTGATCAAAAGAAGTACAATGAGGTAATCATTCATACCTGAGAAGACATATTGCTATAGTTCATCTGGTATTTATTGATATTACCAGATGAACTATTCTTCATTTTAGGCAAAAACTTGTTCATCAGCTAGCATTGCTAGGCTTAAGAACATGAAGAAAAGGACTGTTGATGTTATAGCATCCAGGCTTTTCTTCTACTACTCCCTTAGCTATGAGCTCGCTGGAGATTTTGCTGAAATAAGGGGGTGAGTAGCCTGGTCCTTTGTCGTATTTGATTTTACACGAGCTCATTCACGGGTTTAATCTATTAGTTAATGATGATGCAAGGTTTCTTTGCTTAACCCTGATTTGTTTTGTAATTTTTTTTTATAGAAACCTTCTTGCACTCCATCGGATTTCAACTTTGCGCCGCGATGAGCTGGGTCAGGTAAGTTATCGAAGTCAAGAGCTATATTGAGTTGCCATCTTGATTCCGCGATTAGGGTTTTCCTAAAGTTATCTTATCATGCAGGAAACACTTCTCAATATGCTGCTACGCAACTACCTCCACTACAATTTGTAAGATCAAGCAGAGAAGCTGAGATCCAAAGCTCACTCGAAACCATGTATCAAATTTCCCCTTTTAGTATTACAAATGAATGAGACAAGTGGATTGTAACATTCCAACATTTTCTAACAAGAATTGTCGCTTTGGGCCCAACCCTCACGGATTTGTTTTTGGGTGTTGGTGGGATTCGAACCCATGACCTCCTCCTCTCAAGATCAAAACCTCCACCACTACACCCCGAAACACATCATGAGATCTGGGCCCAAAGCGAACATTATCTTGTCAGAAAAGGTTGGGATGTTACATGGATAGGTGTTTTGCTCTATATAAATGTCTGATATTTGGAAAAGATACGGTCTTTGCTGCTCATTAAGTCATTCTCACTTCAGCTCATTTGTGTGGCAGTTCTGTAGGTACCTATTTTACCTTGGAAAGATTCGAACGATTCAGCTAGAATACACAGACGTAAAGGAGTCTCTTCTTCAAGCTGCCCGAATAGCCCCCATTGCAGCCCTTGGTTTCCGGATTCAATGCACCAAATGCGCCTTTATTGTCCGGTTGCTGCTAGGAGAGATCCTCGAAAGGACCGTTTTTATGCAGAAAGACATGGATGATGCTCTAAGGCCATACTTCGAGTTGACGATTGTGAGTTTTGGATTTCATTTCTTAAATGGTTTTTGTTTACTGTGTTTCCACGAACAATGCCTCGATCTTATGATATACCGTTAACGACCATTTCCTCAGGCTGTGCGAATTGGCGATATGGAGCTCTTCAAACCCATAGCCGAGAAGTTCTCTACCACTTTCAGTACATACCGAACCCATAACCTGATCGTTCGACTGCGACATAGGACCGGTCTCATAAACATCAGCATCTCTTACTCCCGCATCTTCTTAACAGACATTTCCAACAAGTTGTGGCTGAATTCTTCGAACCCGATTGTTGATGCTGAGAGCATCGTCTCCAAGGCAATTCGAGATGGTGTGAATATAAGTCAATGAAAATCTGTCCCCGCTTAATCAATCCACCATTATTGATTTGGTGGGGCTTTGGCTCTCAATTCGTGACCATTGCGAATTTAAAAATACAGTTGCAGATTGTATGATAACCAGATGCAGCTAATACTTTGAATAACAGAAATAGTTATGCATGCTTTCATTGTTGTATCCTGAAAGAGGGAAGAACTCTGCAAGTATGTTGAACGCCGAACGTATGCATCGAACACATTATGAATTTTTTTTTATCTCAACTGAATGGTTCAACTGTGCGGCATTCGATATGTGTTTTCTCGCATTCATTTTATAGTTTCTCGTTGCTGTTGTAGTTTGAGTTTGAAGTTTTTTTCACATCTCCGATGAAGCACTTTCTAAACTTCGTTACTTTATAGTGACAAACTAGATTGGTTCCAAGAGTTTTCTTGTTGTATTATTGCTTAATAGTCGAGGTGATCAGATAGCTAGGCATCAAATTAATACTGGTGTATGCGAAATTGTACAATTTAAAAGGATAGATATTACACTGTACAACTAATTTTCATTCAATATCTGTACGAATTTGCTTAATAGTCGAGGTGATCAGATAGTTAGGCATCAAATTAATATTGGTATATTGGAAATTGTAAAATTTAGAAATGGTAGATATTGAACTGTAAAACTCATTTTATTCGATATCTGTATGAATTAACTAAAATAGCTAATAGTAGGTACATTTTTCATAAATCCAATATTATTCAACATTACGAGTATAGACAAATTTCAAAGCATCTAGCAACATACACATATTAACGATACCTATATTGAGGACAAGTTCTCCTGTTGTGTCCGGGTTGACTACATACACAACATGTACATGTTCGATTAGCTGCTGTAGACGACGTGCCTTCTTCGAACCTCGAATTCGTGTGACTTGTTTGTTCTACTTCCTCACCCGAATCGCGCCTCACCACACGGACCCTCCTTCTCCGACCATTATTTATACTACTTACATTTTGCTCCGATTCAGAATCTGATATATTGTACACTACTTGACGTTGTACTGAATTTTCCTATCCACTCTCTTGTTCAACGGAATACCCTTCATTATCGTCCAACTGACCGTCTTTGTTATCCCTCCCATTCTCCCTAGGCGGCCAACATTCCATGAATAATGTAACTTCTTTTCGGTTTTTTATAACACGCAATAACCCATATATCACTTCACGACCGCCATAAATGTTATGAAAGAAATTTCCAACGTTCAATCCAATTTCCTTATACCACATACAAATTACCCGTTCATAACCCAATTCATTTTTTGCAAGTTTCGTAAGTTGAATATATCAAAGATAGTCTATGTCGAATTCAACAACATCAGTTATATACCCCCAACATATTGTTTGACGTCATTCATTCTACCTCCTTGTCTCACTCTAAATGTAACTTTTTCCGGTGCCATCCTACAGCAGAGTTGAAAAAAATCAATATTAGACAAACTTTTCGGACCGGCTAAACCCCCAAATGGAAATACATCGATCATTAGGTTTCCACTTAGCTAAACTAGTAAACCCCACTAGAATACATGGTCACATCATTGGATCATACAACAAACAGAAATTAAAATTGGAATAGAAATCAACCGTTGAATCGTCGAATCGAATCTAGTAGCATATACACAGTAGGAATCTCGAACTCTAATTATTTCGGGAATCAAAATTTGAAAATGTACCAACAAGAAATTTTGAAGTCAGATGGCTGCTCGGCCAGTAGAGGAACAAGAAGATGACGAACGGAAGGTTGGACTGCACCGAGACGCAGATCGTTAAGCGAATGAGGGGTGTTTTGTGAAATCACAAAGTGAAGCAGATGGATTCAAGAAGCTTCACATGGTGAAGCCAATATATATACTCAACTACAATCACATAGGTTTCAAAAATGCCAAACCCAATTGTGAAGTCACGTGTAAAACATATTTTTGGCCTAGTTCTTAAATTATACTTAACCCAATTTTGGTTCTTGTGTAGTGTGTTATTGATTCTTGTGAAGACTATATTGTGTATGGTGTAAAATTATTCATGTGAATTCCTATGAAACTGTGTATGGTGTAAATAAATAACGTGAAATCCTATGGTGTAAATTATTCACGTGAAATTCTATGAAAATAAAATTGTTTATCAAGCATTGTATTAAAAACAGTAAATTTAAAAAAATGACAATTACTGAAATGGGTTAACGTGAAATTTTACTTCTAAAAAAATGAAATTCAAATCAGCGATTGTAATTTAGATGTCTTTGTGCCCTTTCACACACGTTCCATCAGCGATTGTAATTTAAATGTCTTCGCGCCCTTTCACACACTTTGTGTTACAACATCTTTGTAAGCAGATTCTTCCTGGCAAAATTTGTGAGCTTCATTACAAGTTCCACGACCAATTCTTTTCGGTCAAGCAAACGAAATGGCAGCAAACACAACATGGTTTGGAAGATTTAAAGAAAGTATTGAATGTCAAAATTATTGGAATATTGTGAAAAAAAAAGTATACTCACACCATAATCATTAAAAGGAAACCAGCATTCATTCTTTATCCACGAACACACCCAAAGTCCAGATGCGTGCCTGCTAATCGATCCCAATCATATGTTAGTAAAAAACTGATTTACATTGTTAACAACAATATAGATTGTGACAAAATTAGTATTTATTTTGTAGTCGCATTATTTCCGGAAATTTCATGGCGAAACTTGCAACATCTGGATTGTCATTAGTACGCTTATTTTGTTGGTAGACTAGTTTGAGCAATTTGGTTGTAAACTTCATCTGCGTCTAGAAAAGTTGTGGCCAATGTTATGCAAAAAAAGTGAAATAGATTACGTTGGAATAACACTATTTAATCTCACCAACCATGTGCAACGCCGATTCCCTATGAGTTTCATGTATATTTGGCGTAGAGCAACAATCACATATATAAACCGTCCACTCCTTCAATGAAATAACTAGTAAATATCATTCCTCGTTCTTTTCATTCATCGGTATGAATACCTAAATATGTCATGGTTGGTGATTAGGTTACGACATTAAATAATGAAGTCTACAAAAAAAATTATTCGTAACTAAAGTGAAAACAAACCTGGTCACATTCATATGCATTCGACAAGAAAGTAAATCGATATTCCTCAAAAGCATCGTGAGATGTGAAATCCTTATTCATTTACAAATCCTGACATGAACAAGATATACGCTTTGTAATCAATAAATCTGATTATATTACATAATTTTAAAACCACGCAATGTTCAACATGTAACAGTCCAATTATTTAAATCATTAACAATCCTCTTAAAACTCCATATCAATGAGTTCTGAGCATGCATAACAATAATAAAATATATTGTACTATGTGGCGGAGGGAGGCGTTCAGTTGGGGGTGCATAACAATCCCGTGAACCCAACTTTCAAGCCCGTGAACCCAAATAACAAGCATACTTTATACTTTATTGCAATACAGTCATCCTAATTTACTAATATTTACTTGTAACTATGCATATTTAATCTTTAACGGGTAACTTAAGTTAAAAATCATTACTGCAATTCTCACCCAACCTTCCAACTCTGGGTTTTGTTGGTTTGAAATATGATTACATAATAATGTAGTTTTGAAAATCATAACAATTTGTACAATAAGGTTTGAACAATGAAATAAAGAAGGTTTGAACAATCTTGAAACAACGTGTACAAGAAGGTTTATGATATTTACACATTCACAATTTCGAGTATGAAATAAATAGATACCTGTAGATTAGCGGGGAAAAAGCAAGACTTTCCATGCCAAGACCCGTCATCATTTGAATCTCGTAAATGTGTCGTTGATAAACGACACACGTAATGACATGAATGTAAATTCATCGTATGAAAATAATTAATTATTTATTGATACTAGAGAATTACTATTGACAACGAATAGTGTTTACCTTATGATCTAAGGCAATATTATCTGCTAGCAATGTCATCAAGGCTTTCCGATCACAAGTTACCTCTTTATGGGAGATGAAAACCTTCTTTTTCGGTAATTGTACATCACATAGGTAACCAATTAGCTCCTTTCTAACTAGGCTCAAATTGACGTCTTCATCGTTAGTCGTCTGCACGTTGTAAAATAAGAGTTTAGAAAGTTCCGAAAAGTGTTACCTATGAGGGAAAACTCTGAAATCAAAAGTCTTACCGGTACATGAGACGGTGGTGTGGCCCGCTCTACCTCGTCACCTGAATCTTCCGAAATCACAATAATTTCATTCTCGCTGATCTGATTCCTCTTGCCACGGTTATAGGTCGCCATATTCCTTCTCCCTGCTCAGATTACCACTAAGCCCCTTCAAGGCGGTGTATGTAATTTCTGATCCGAGGTTTAACGAATTCTTCTAGGATCTCGAGAAATTATTAATTACGTCAATCCTGACTGCCAATTAGAAGAAACGGAAGAGTTGTATACCATGTACATGTAGCTGAACGTGAAATATTAATTAGGATAAAAAATCTGAATTAGTCTAAAAGTTGGAAATTTATAATAATATTAATAAGAAAGTACTTCCATTATAGGAGTCAATTACCTTATGTACATTCGAATTAATAAGATTAGGGTTACTTACTATTTGGTCAGTTCAATTTAATACTTTCCATGTTTAATACAAATTACATTAAGATATGAACATGTCCTAAAATATTGTAAACTACCTTATTAAACATATTAGATTAAACAAGTGAGACTACAAATTGCAAATTACATTGAAGAATATTTCTTACGTAACATGTTAGATTAAACAAACTGAGTTCCTATCCACGATCCAATTTATTCTCAAGATTTTGTTAACGAAATGAGCTCCTGTCCACGATCCAAATTTTTTTATAAAACTAGCTAGTTTGTTTACTAATCTTAACGAACGAGCTCGTTTTGAGTTCGAGTTGTTTCGAGGAACAAATAAATAAGCCGAATTCAATCCGTCATCAATCGCAACACGTTGCATGCATGCTTAGCCAAATGTAATTGCATGTACAAAAATATATGAACATGCATTGGACGTTTTAGAAAAGCTAAGCCAAATGTAATTTCATGTACATGCATTGGTTGCATGCACCAAAACCATGCAAAATTATATGTAATTCATTTTTGTCATGTATTTTAATTGAAATAATTGTTAACTAAAGATTTACGAAATAATTCTCCATAAGAACTGCAATTCTCCATAATAACTGAGTTCTCAAAACCATCGCGCTAATGCACTTGCAACCTCTCCCGAATCTTATGAGCAATGTCCCGACTGTACCTTTTACAATAACATTCTGATCACTACCCATTTGAGTATAAGATTCATAGTCCGTAAGTCCATCTGGTATTTCATTCTCCCCATGGTTAGAAATTCCTTTGTTCACAGTTCGATAATGATTTTCAGCCCGCGACAAAAACAGTAAACTAATCAGCCTATAAAAGGAATAAAGGAGAAATATTGTAGAATGGATAGGGCATTGTAAGACTTACAAAGGATGGCATGTAATATTTTATCTCCAACTGCACAAAAGAGCAGAACTTACACAAGACACCGATTTCTTCGTCAAGTATGAGATGATGCCAGTCTTGGCGACAAAGTGTAGCAGGATTTTGTTCTTCTTCCAGACAAGAAGCATTAACCTTCTGCTAGAGGTTTCATCACATTAGCAACATATCCATAAGCTTAAGCAACATTTCAAAGCTCCAACACAAGCAAACTGATTATTAAGTTCAAAAAAGCTACTCATATGAATTTGGTACAAATTACATCAGAGCATAGTTCGTACATGCCACAGAATACCAAAGTATACATATATATACACACACAACCCTATGTTCTTTTCTGCAAAAGCAATGACAAACAAACTGCCAAATAAGCATGCTGAACTGCCTACAAAAATTAGGCTATCAAGATTGCAAGGAGAAAGACACAGAGTTTAATCTAACTTGACCAATTTTTCAGATCTGGGGATGACATGCAACAAGAAAACTTGAAGACTGAAGCACATTTACCACATTCTGATTCTTTCACATATCCTGATGTATGCATGCTAGGATGTTTGTAGAATCATTTCCATAACTAGTTGAATAAGAGGATATCATACCTCTGGAGTAATGGAAGTATCCTCAGTTCCGTATAGGGCTGAGACCATTTCATCCCAAAGACTGATACGATGATGCACTTGCAACCCCTCCTGAATCAATGAACTGATCCATGTTGAGGTTCAGCTCTTCCAAGTTCTGGAGAAATATTATGATGATAATGATACTGAAATCAAAGAATTATATTATCTTTAAATTTCAACTACTCAGCACACCTTTTTTTTCAAATTCCATAACAGGAATTTTTCTTGAGCTGGGATCCATTAAATGGCGAAGAAGTATAGTAGCTCCAAAAGTTAAAGAATCCCTGACTTCAGAAGCTACAACATATAGCTCCAAAAGTTAAAGAATCCCTGACTTCAGAAGCTACAACATAAACCTGAACACAAAATAAAATCAGTTTGTGTAATTTTAGCACAAAGAAACTGCTTGGAACAGAACATGACATGGAAAAGTACTGGGAAAATAATTAAGATGGCCTTAAATTAAGACAATCCTATGTTGTTGGAGTCATTTTGAAACTCACTAAGATGAAAACTAACAGAGAGTAGCTCCAGAATTCATAAAAGCGAAATTTTTAAAGCAAACTCAACATACAAGAGAAAACTTATACTGCCTTATCTTTCTTTCTAGATGTTAGCACATCATAAACTTTACCTTACCGTAAAGGTCAGATACTAAAACTATATATTGGATGAAACTAGGGGTGTTGACGAGCCGAGCTTTTTAGGCTCGTTAAAGCTAAAGAGAGGTTTTTTAGGTTTTTCCATGTTTTTTATAAGAGGGCTTTTGGGTCTTTCCCTGCTCTGATACCAAGTGCTTTTTTGCCAAATTTCTTTAAGCAAAGACGTACCTATTTTGGCCCTTTCTTTCTGTCTTATTATTTTTATTTTATTATTTATTCTAAAACTTTTTTGCCGACAAACTAATTTAATTCCTATTCTTCACAAGCCCTTATATTTGACTTTTATGTTAAAGGTGATATTGACATACTACATTTATTATTGTCATGCATACTATTATTACTACTACCTTTATTATTTTCATGCATATTTTTATTACTATTCTTATTTTTTGGTTTTTACGAGTTATTTCTTTGCTAAGACTGATTTTATTACTTAATTTTTCAATATTATTTTTCCATCGGTTCTGCTTAATTTTCCTAATACTACGAATCGGTCTTCTACTCATACTTTATTCTAATAGGTTTTCGCTATATTGTCCTATCGCATTTTTCTCAATTAATTCGATCAGATCTGTCATTAACTGATCTTCTCGAATAAACTCGATTTTCATTTCAGGCATTTCTCTTATTTTTCTGTTTTCGTTATTCATGAGATTTTTATATTCTAAAAGTTCTTCCTTAATATTTTTCCAAGATTCTGGGTTTCTTCTTAGTCTAATATCTATTTTACAAATGAGTCTATCAAAATAATATATTATCTTATTCAGCTCTTCGTCCATTTTTATATTTTGTTACTTAGATCTGTGATCATTTGTTTTAGTGTCTCTATTTCGCTACTATCCTGATTTTGATGAATTATCATAATTTTTTTATATCTTCTTCCTGATTCTGGTCTCTTAATTCTATTGGTTGGAATTTTTCTGATTGTGTTAATCTTCCTTCTTGATTTATTTTTCTAGGATCTTGTTGGATAGATCTTCTACTGGGTTCTGCTTTTACTATTTTTAAGGGTGTTTCTAACCGGATTACTGGTTTGAATAAATCTTCTATGGTGATAACTTCTTTATCCTTAAATGCATGATTTTCAGAACCGGACCGGTGATCGAGCCGGTGAAGCCAAGGGTTCAGGGTTTAATGGTTTAACTGGGGTTAGACCGTTAGCGTGCCGGGGTTGAACCGTTTTAATTAATTAATTAATTAATATAATTAAGCCAGACCGGACAGGTTTTTAATTGAGCCGGATCAAACCGGCAATACAGAGAATTAATTTTCAAAACTTTGGGTATCAAAATACAATAATGCACACATATATATATTATATTTTACTGAACCCTAATATTTTTCTTTAACATTGCTTTTTCCCTCCTACCGCCGCTCACTTTGTACTTTGCTTTTTCCCTCAAACTTCTTTCTCTGTCTCTCAATCCTTTTCTTCTTCTCTTCCTGCAACAATCCATCCTTCTTTTCTATTTTTCATAATCCCTCTTCTTCTCCACCAACAACAACAACCCCAACAATCTAATCTCCTTAATAATCATGCTACAACCACCCAATCGGTTGAATCGAATCCCCAATATACGACTCAGTCACCACCATCCTCAATACGTCTTCCACGGCCGCCCCAAACAGTTCATCGAGTTCTCAACACTCACCTTCAGATCTGGTGCCGCCTCGATCATGCAGTGGATCGAGATCCCGTGTTCTGATACGGCTCAGTTCGTCCCTGGGCAGTGAACGATGGCTTCTGATTGGGTAAGCCTCTTAAGCGTGTTGAAACCGTAGTCAGGAGACGTATTGATAACCGACGCAGAGACCGATATGGACCGGCGGCCAACTGAGACAATGAATTTTTTATTTAAAAATTTTTTTTTCTAAGGGTCAGACCAGAAATTTCTTTTCGGTCAAACCGACAGATTTTCGCGTTCGAACCGGATCATTGACCGTTTGACTGCTGACCTCAAAACCGCCAGCAAGTTTCGGACAGATGGCCGGCTCACGGTTGGACCGGTTGGACCGGCCGGTCCGGTCCGGCTTTGAAAACAATGCTTAAATGTTAAACTATGGTGACTGTTTGTTAAAGCATAATTTATTTGATATGTTACTGAAAATGGTTTACTATTTTCTTTCATAAGGTCGTCTCTTTTTAATTCGTATTTTATGATTATTGATGAATCTAGATTTTCATCTGATAGACTTAGTCCTTGTTGTAAATTTATATCAAATTTTATTATTCCGTAGCTTAGGTTTCCTGATCCTTTAGCGATAATACTTTCTTCTTGGTTTATGATTCTGTCATCCCTAATCTCTAGTTCTATAGGAGCGTTGATTCCTAGCTTCATGGTTGATTTAATTATTATTTGAATTGTACTAATATGTATATATGCTATCTTTGTACGTTCTTCCACTTTTAATTTACCTAATCTTTTCCTAATTTGTTCTTTATTGATAATTTGTACTAAGAAATTCCCATTCGTTTGGTTATACGGGATTGCTACTTCTCCTATCATCTTTCCATATTTTATTATATTTTCTCTATCAAAGAGTTTTGATAAAAAGGATTTTGTTACAAAATTTTCGTTTCTGATAATGTAAAATTCGTTTTTTCCTTGATTTTCTTAACGTCTATTAATCCGTCTAGAAAATAATTGTCCTCTTCTTGTTTTTGAATATAATCAAACATGTTTTCATTGTTTTCTGCCATTTTTAAAAAGTAGTCTTTGTGTTTAAGAACTTCATACCTAGTGGCTTCTGTATTGATGGATCTTCGTTTGCTTCTTCTTCTGATCTTCGTGCCTTTTTGTGTGGTTGATTTATGGGTGGTGGATGTTTTGCTATTTGGTGATTTTAGATATTGCGTTGAAGGAATCCAGGAACTTAATTCCAATCCTTCACTTGGCCTCCAGAACTTTAGAAGTTCAAGCCAAACGAGAGAGTTTACAAGAGACTTTCTTTGCTCTAAAACTGCTCTCCCTTTTATTTATGAAACATAACCTCCTTATATAGATGGAGGGGAGACACCGAAGGTGTCAGTGCTTACATCATAACAGAAGAAAGAAACGAAAACGACAAAATGAAAAGTAGAGATTACATTGCACGACTTTTGTTTAGTGGAGTCGGCCAACCACCCTTGTTTTTTTCTTTCTACTTCATTGTTTTTAATAATGGGGCTGATGATGACATGGCTTCCAATACCATCCTTCCTTATGTTTTTTTCTTCTGTCACATTATTTTGTCTCCAGTAATGGACTCCATCTCCATTATTGTTTTTCTAGCCGTTGGTGGTGGTGTGTCATTCTTGTTGTTCCATTTTCCTCTTCCGTATTGTCTCCACACCATTCACAAAGGTGGTCCTCGTAGTTGATTAGTTGCTTACATAGATGTTTCTTTATTGACATTGGTAATCCCGCAAGTGTTCCACTAATCTCAGTGAACTCCTTGGTCATTTTATTTATTGCTTCGAATTCTTCGGCAATTAACTTATTTTTTGATCTGCTAATGATAATGATATCAAAACTGTTGTAATTCACCTTTGTCTGACTGTTTGGTTCAATATTTGTCAAAGCTCTGCAAACTGCTGATAGTCCTTTTACCAGATGATCTGGCCTTTGTTCATAGTTCTTAAGATTATCCCTAGATGGATAATCATTGTTTGATACCCCCATAAGAATTACTGCTTTTGTTCTTAGAAGTAATTCTTCTTTTTCGTTGAATATTGGGTGGCTGCTTGTATATTTTAGGAAGATCTCTCTTCCTTTGGCAAATGTTTTCATATATCTCCGAATTATATATTCTATTTTTTGAGGGAAATGTTTGAATACCTTTGACGTTGTCGTATAGAT
The DNA here is from genome assembly GCA_034768395.1 of Linum lewisii. Classification (NCBI taxonomy): domain Eukaryota; kingdom Viridiplantae; phylum Streptophyta; class Magnoliopsida; order Malpighiales; family Linaceae; genus Linum; species Linum lewisii. Next base: position 13,390,355 of record CM068298.1, on the reverse strand, counting down.
GGTATCCAATAGTCCGTATTGGTGCAGGTCGTATATTAGTTCTGGTGTTGCTTCCTCTGTTGCTACGGCTTTTGGTCCTCCTCTGTTAACGGGATAATATCCCATTGTTGTATTTTGCTCCAGTTTATCTTCGTAATTTATTATTGTATTCCAATGATTTTTGAAGCCTTGAAACGTAGGTTTCCTTGCTTCCTCTCTTTCTTGGGTCGTTGGTATGCTTCTGATACTGGGTATTTTCATTACCATTCTTTGTTGCATAGATTGTTGTACTGATGGCTCTTTCAAAGCCATTACCTTGTATGTTCGTTGCAATGCTTTTTCTGCTTCTTCCCTTGTTTTATAGGACTGGTGCTGAACCGGCTTCCCCGTAATGTGTTAGGATGCTATTGCCCAACTGTTATAAATTCCTCTGAACGGTTCGTTAAATATAACGTACCATTTTCTTTCTTTTCTTTCGTCTTCTTCGTATCTTTCCTTTTTTTCTTTTTCCTCATTCTCTACCATATCTGCCCATCTTGTTGATTTGCTGGTGAAAACTTGCTGTTTGCCTTCCTTGATACTGTTGCCAAATTGTTCCTCCATTGGTTTTTGCTGCTGTTTTTGTAGAATGTTGATGGTGTTTTTTTAGTTCTTCCACCTCCCCCTGTCAGAGAGAGAGCTGATCCTCGAGTGCCTGCATTTTCTCCAATTTCTGCATCATCTGGTTTGTCAATGCTTTGATGATTCCTTCCATTCCCTTGTTAGTGTCGGCGAAGGGGTTGTTGCTGGATTTGATGTACTTCAGATATGGGTTGTAGTAGTGCAGTTGTTGTTGCCACCGGATTAATCGTCCTTTGTTGAAGTCTGCTTGTAATTTGTACCTCCAAAAACCTGTTACATATTTAGAATCGGTTTGAAGCTCAAACCTTGTTGATAATAATTCTAGTTTCCATTTTTTCAATGTTCTGAGACAGGCTAGTGTCTCTAGTTCATGGATTGGATAATTCTGTTCAGTAGTAGTAAATGTTCCAGAAATATATTTGCATAATTTCTTGGAATATTTATCACTATTGAACGGAAACTGATGATGCTCGAGAATCCGAAGATTCAATAATTCTGTCCGAAGACTGATAATCTTTAGGCTTTTCGCCAGAGATATTAACCTCTTTTTTCCCAACAATATTACCAAAATCGTCCATTTGTAATAATTCTTTGTCATTTGGTATGGCCAACATGCATCCTGCCCAAGTATCCTTAGATGCATCTGTCTGAATTATCAAAAGTTTTTTTCACATGGATTATATAATTTTGGTAAATGTTGACATTTTTCTTTCATTAGTAAAACTGTTTTTGTATCTTGATCATTCCATGACCAAGGTGTTTTTTCAGAAATCTTTTTCTGTAAATGTTTTCTTTCTTTTGCAAGATCCTTAAGAAATCCTTGTTCACTTATATAATTTAGACATCCAAGAAAACGTTGAATTTGTTTTCTATTTTCAAGTTGATTAGGAAATTTATCAATTTTTTCCTTGGTATTGGGAGATAATTCAATTTCTCCGAAATTATTTATCTTCATTCCTAAATACTCAATTTCTTCCTGAATGAGTTTTGATTTCTTTTTTGAAATGATTAAACCTTTTTCTTTAATTCGATTTAAAACTGTTAAGAGTTTTTCACGGTGGTCTTCCTTTGTTTGATTAGTGAAAATAATTATGTCATCAATATAAGCAAGACAAAAGTCTTGTAATCCTTCTAGATTGTGATCCATAAAACGTTGATAAATTGCTGGTGCTTGTTTTAATCCAAAAGGTAAAACATTCCATTCATAATGTTTTTGTGGTGGACATGAAAAAGCCGTTAGTGGTTTAGTGTTTCATGTAATCTTAACTGCCAATATCCTGATTTAGCATCTAAACTACTAAACCATGTTTTTCCTTTAAGTCTTTCTAAGATGTAATCTTTTCGTGGTAACTTATAACTATCTCCGATTGTGTTTTCATTCAGTTTTTTATAATTGATAACCATTCGTCTTTTCCCTCTTTTTATTTCATTATTATTTTCGACATAGAATGCAGGTGCATTATGTGGACTTATACTTTCTCTAATGATTCACTTGTCTAGAAGTTCTTTGCATTCGTTCTGGAATTCTACTACATCTCTCTGAGTATATTGAATTTTATTCGGAACATTAACTTCTATTGTTGGTTCTTTTAATTTTATTTCTATTAATTCGATATTTTTATTTTTCTCTATGTCTAGAGGGTGTTCACTACATACTTCATCTAGGGTTTCTTCAATGATTCCATGGCTTATCTGAATATATTCAAGCCTATTCTTTATATTTTGTAGAACAATTTTTAAAGCTTCATTTTTCGTTATTATCTTTGTTGTAATCATTTTGGATTCTTGATTTTTCATTTTTGGTACCCTTAGACTAATACTTCTTATTCTTTGAGTAAAGAGTTGATATAGTTTAAGAAAATTATTTCCTATAATAAGATCTAATCCAGAATCATGTTGATATATAGTTTTTGCAGTAAAAACGTATTGTTCTATGATGATAGGAACATAAGTTTTTGCATACCATATTTCATGTGTTGATTTATCTGCGACTATGATTTTTAAGGGTTTTTCAAGCTTTTCCCAATTTTTAATAGTTGTTCTTTTAGCAAAACAGAGGGTTGCCCCTGTGTCAATGTATGCTAAGTAATTTCTATTTTCTATTGTTATTTTTATGAATGTTGCATTTGGATTTCCCTTAGCTAAAGTTCTATTCGGACTCATCCGACGATGATGATTTTGAATACAACTCGACTATTTCGATGTCTGATAGTTCACAATCTGAATCCTCTATTGGTTCGAAACCATAATCATATGCTAATCTTAATACTTCTTGTTTTTTTTATCATTCTTGTTTTTCTTTGGACATTTGTTAGCATAATGCCCTTCTTCATTACATAACCAACATCGACAGTTGGTTTTTCCTTTCGGACAATATTTCGTTTGTTTACTCTTTTATTTATATTGTTTTCTATTTCTAAAATATCTATTAGAGTTTTTATATTGGTTTCTTTTGTATTCTTTATACGGTACTCCTCTAATTTTCCTATATTTTCTGTGTTTCTTTTTATAATATTTTATCTTATTATTATCCTCACATTCGTATTTTCCTACTTTATCTGTGCTTTGTTCACAACATAATTTTATTTTAGCTTGTCTTTTGAGTTTTTCTTTATTACATGCTTGTTTATGCCACTCTTGAAGAATTAAAATTCTTCCTCCTAGGGTGTTTGGGATACTTTCTTTTCTTAACTCTTCTTCGAAAGTTGCTTCTACCTTAGATGCTACTATAGGGGGTAATTTTGCGTATATTAGTTTATCCAAATCTTTCCTGGCAGGTTCTATAACCTGGTAGTAGTACTTTCTAAATTCACATATGAAGGATTCTAAGTAACACATGTTACATATTCTAAGATTGGTTAGGTGCCATATGGCTTGTTGACTTAGTGTCGTATTTTGCTTTGTTTCTTGAGGAAACCTTCCTAGAAATTCTTGGGTTATAACTTGTATAATTTTTTCAAATGTTTCTAAAGCATTATCCCCATATATAAGTGTTTTTTCGGGAATATCTATGGTTCCTAAGTAATGATAGACTACTCCGGTTGTTTTATAAATTATGAAATTAAATATTTCTGCTGGTGCTAGGTTTTTTAAATCTTCGTTGGTTTGAATTAATATTCCTATCCTATTTTTCCAATCTTCCATATCTCTTAGCGGATCAGTGCTACAATCTAAATCTAGTATATCAGGGCTATTATTATTTGAATACTTTGGTATATATGATTGGGGTATTTTATTCCATCCTCCATTTTTTCGAGGAGTGTATGAATTCTTGTATAAATATTCATCAAAAGAGATTTGTCCATCTGAATAATTATTAAAATCACGTTTCCTTGAACTTTCTGGTTTCTCGGTTTTTACATAATTTGTGTAGGGGTTTTCATCACAAATTATTTTGATGAATATTTTCGTAAGATAACTCTTAAAGACTATAACTTATTTAATTGACAAATCAACCCATGTCAGAAGACACCTTAACAAACAGAGTCGGAAAATTAGAAAAGCAGCTGGGTGACCTACACCAAAGAATGACGAACGTATTAGAGGAAAATAATAAAATTTTAAAAGATATATTAAATCATCAAAATAATGAAAGACAAATAGAGTTATACACTGAATTAGATATAGCAAGAACCATAATAAGTAAAGTGGTTAAAACTAAGAGTAAAAGTGGGAAAAATAATGAAGAACTCGAAGAAGAAATTAGGCTCGGAGAAATAATAACCAAACTTCAAGAAATAATAGTTAAAATCGAAAATAAAAGATATATTACTATAGAAGATTTAGAAAATTATAGAATTAAAAAGACAAGAACACTGAAAATAAACCCACCTTATAAAATAGCATGACAAACATAGACGAGCAAATTAATAAATTAAACGATTTACTAGCAGCCATTTCTATTAATTCAGAACCAGAAGATGATAATATCGAAAATGATAAAATAGTTCTGGATTATAGTAGTGATGAAAACCCCTACACAAATTATGTAAAAACCGAGAAACCAGAAAGTTCTAGGAAACGTGATTTTAATAATTATTCAGGAAGAAATTGAGTATTTAGGAATGAAGATAAATAATTTCAGAGAAATTGAATTATCTCCCAATACCAAAGAAAAAATTGATAAATTTCCTAATCAACTTGAAAATAGAAAACAAATTCAACGTTTTCTTGGATGTCTAAATTATATAAGTGAACAAGGATTTCTTAAGGATCTTGCAAAAGAAAGAAAACATTTACAGAAAAAGATTTCTGAAAAAACACCTTGGTCATGGAATGATCAAGATACAAAATCAGTTTTACTAATGAAAGAAAAATGTCAACATTTACCAAAATTATATAATCCATGTGAAAAAAACTTTTTGATAATTCAGACAGATGCATCTAAGGATACTTGGGCAGGATGCATGTTGGCCATACCAAATGGCAAAGAATTATTACAAATGGACGATTTTGGTAATATTGTTGGGAAAAAAGAGGTTAATATCTCTGGCGAAAAGCCTAAAGATTATCAGTCTTCGGACAGAATTATTGAATCTTCGGATTCTCGAGCATCATCAGTTCCGTTCAATAGTGATAAATATTCCAAGAAATTATGCAAATATATTTCTGGAACATTTACTACTACTGAACAGAATTATCCAATCCATGAACTAGAGACACTAGCCTGTCTCAGAACATTGAAAAAATGGAAACTAGAATTATTATCAACAAGGTTTGAGCTTCAAACCGATTCTAAATATGTAACAGGTTTTTGGAGGTACAAATTACAAGCAGACTTCAACAAAGGACGATTAATCCGGTGGCAACAACAACTGCACTACTACAACCCATATCTGAAGTACATCAAATCCAGCAACAACCCCTTCACCGACACACTAACAAGGGAATGGAAGGAATCATCAAAGCATTGACAAACCAGATGATGCAGAAATTGGAGAAAATGCAGGCACTCGAGGATCAGCTCTCTCTCTGCAGGGGGGAGGTGGAAGAACTAAAAAAACACCATCAACATTCTACAAAAACAGCAGCAAAAACCAATGGAGGAACAATTTGGCAACAGTATCAAGGAAGGCAAACAGCAAGTTTCCACCAGCAAATCAACAAGATGGGCAGATATGGTAGAGAATGAGGAAAAAGAAAAAAAGGAAAGATACGAAGAAGACGAAAGAAAAGAAAGAAAATGGTACGTTATATTTAACGAACCGTTCAGAGGAATTTACAACAGTTGGGCAATAGCATCCCAACACATTACGGGGAAGCCGGTTCAGCACCAGTCCTATAAAACAAGGGAAGAAGCAGAAAAAGCATTGCAACGAACATACAAGGTAATGGCTTTGAAAGAGCCATCAGTACAACAATCTATGCAACAAAGAATGGTAATGAAAATACCCAGTATCAGAAGCATACCAACGACCCAAGAAAGAGAGGAAGCAAGGAAACCTACGTTTCAAGGCTTCAAAAATCATTGGAATACAATAATAAATTACGAAGATAAACTGGAGCAAAATACAACAATTGGATATTATCCCGTTAACAGAGGAGGACCAAAAGCCGTAGCAACAGAGGAAGCAACACCAGAACTAATATACGACCTGCACCAATACGGACTATTGGATACCATCTATACGACAACGTCAAAGGTATTCAAACATTTCCCTAAAAAAATGGAATATATAATTCGGAGATATATGGAAACATTTGCCAAAGGAAGAGAGATCTTCCTAAAATATACAAGCAACCACCCAATATTCAACGAAAAAGAAGAATTACTACTAAGAACAAAAGCAGTAATTCTTATGGGGGTATCAAACAATGATTATCCATCTAGGGATAATCTTAAGAACTATGAACAAAGGCCAGATCATCTGGTAAAAGGACTATCAGCAGTTTGCAGAGCTTTGACAAATATTGAACCAAACAGTCTGACAAAGGTGAATTACAGCAGTTTTGATATCATTATCATTAGCGGATCAAAAATAAGTTAATTGCCGAAGAATTCGAAGCAATAAATAAAATGACCAAGGAGTTCACTGAGATTAGTGGAACACTTGCGGGATTACCAATGTCAATAAAGAAACAGCTATGTAAGCAACTAATCAACTACGAGGACCACCTTTGTGAATGGTGTGGAGACAATACGGAAGAGGAAAATGGAACAACAAGAATGACAGCACCACCACCAACGGCTAGAAAAACAATAATGGAGATGGAGTCCATTACTGGAGACAAAATAATGTGACAGAAGAAAAAAACATAAGGAAGGATGGTATTGGAAGCCATGTCATCATCAGCCCCATTATTAAAAACAATGAAGTAGAAAGAAAAAAACAAGGGTGGTTGGCCGACTCCACTAAACAAAAGTCGTGCAATGTAATCTCTACTTTTCATTTTGTCGTTTTCGTTTCTTTCTTCTGTTATGATGTAAGCACTGACACCTTCGGTGTCTCCCCTCCATCTATATAAGGAGGTTATGTTTCATAAATAAAAGGGAGAGCAGTTTTAGAGCAAAGAAAGTCTCTTGTAAACTCTCTCGTTTGGCTTGAACTTCTAAAGTTCTGGAGGCCAAGTGAAGGATTGGAATTAAGTTCCTGGATTCCTTCAACGCAATATCTAAAATCACCAAATAGCAAAACATCCACCACCCATAAATCAACCACACAAAAAGGCACGAAGATCAGAAGAAGAAGCAAACGAAGATCCATCAATACAGAAGCCACTCAGGTATGAGGTTCTTAAACACAAAGACTACTTTTTAAAAATGGCAGAAAATAATGAAAACATGTTTGATTATATTCAAAAACAAGAAGAGGACAATTATTTTCTAGACGGATTAATAGACGTTAAGAAAATCAAGGAAAAAAACGAATTTTACATTATCAGAAACGCAAAATTTTGTAACAAAATCCTTTTTATTAAAACTCTTTGATAGAGAAAATATAATAAAATATGGAAAGATGATAGGAGAAGTAGCAATCCCGTATAACCAAACGAATGGGAATTTCTTAGTACAAATTATCAATAAAGAACAAATTAGGAAAAGATTAGGTAAATTAAAAGTGGAAGAACGTACAAAGATAGCATATATACATATTAGTACAATTCAAATAATAATTAAATCAACCATGAAGCTAGGAATCAACGCTCCTATAGAACTAGAGATTAGGGATGACAGAATCATAAACCAAGAAGAAAGTATTATCGCTAAAGGATCAGGAAACCTAAGCTACGGAATAATAAAATTTGATATAAATTTACAACAAGGACTAAGTCTATCAGATGAAAATCTAGATTCATCAATAATCATAAAATACGAATTAAAAAGAGACGACCTTATGAAAGAAAATAGTAAACCATTTTCAGTAACATATCAAATAAATTATGCTTTAACAAACAGTCACCATAGTTTAACATTTAAGGATAAAGAAGTTATCACCATAGAAGACTTATTCAAACCAGTAATCCGGTTAGAAACACCCTTAAAATAGTAAAAGCAGAACCCAATAGAAGATCTATCCAACAAGATCCTAGAAAAATAAATCAAGAAGGAAGATTAACACAATCAGAAAAATTCCAACCAATAGAATTAAGAGACCAGAATCAGGAAGAAGATATAAAAAAAATTACGATAATTCATCAAAATCAGGATAGTAGCGAAATAGAGACACTAAAACAAATGATCACAGATCTAAGAAACAAAATATAAAAATGGACGAAGAGCTGAATAAGATAATATATTATTTTGATAGACTCATTTGTAAAATAGATATTAGACTAAGAAGAAACCCAGAATCTTGGAAAAATATTAAGGAAGAACTTTTAGAATATAAAAATCTCATGAATAACGAAAACAGAGAAATAAGAGAAATGCCTGAAATGAAAATCGAGTTTATTCGAGAAGATCAGTTAATGATAGATCTGATCGAATTAATTGAGAAAAATGCGATAGGACAATATAGCGAAAACCTATTAGAATAAAGTATGAGTAGAAGACCGATTCGTAGTATTAGGAAAATTAAGCAGAACCGATGGAAAAATAATATTGAAAAATTAAGTAATAAAATCAGTCTTAACAAAGAAATAACTCGTAAAAACCAAAAAATAAGAATAGTAATAAAAATATGCATGACAATAATAAAGGTAGTAGTAATAATAGTATGCATGACAATAATAAAGGTAGTATGTCAATATCACCTTTAACATAAAAGTCAAATATAAGGGCTTGTGAAGAATAGGAATTAAATTAGTTTGTCGGCAAAAAAGTTTTAGAATAAATAATAAAATAAAAATAATAAGACAGAAAGAAAGGGCCAAAATTGGTACGTCTTTGCTTAAAGAAATTTGGCAAAAAAGCACTTGGTATCAGAGCAGGGAAAGACCCAAAAGCCCTCTTATAAAAAACATGGAAAACCCTAAAAAACCTCTCTTTAGCTTTAACGAGCCTAAAAAGCTCGGCTCGTCAACACCCCTAGATGAAACAAACTCATAAGTTCAATAAAAAAATTGAAATTGGGAAGTCAATAAAAGAGTAAGATGCATGCCTTCCCTGATTGCAGAGTGCAGCACACTGAGCTTCTGCTTCAGAAGGAGCCTAAAGACATTTCAATACACATATTCAACATGATACTTAGCTTATTTGTAAGTTCAAGTCACCATATTACTGGTGTTCCAAAGACTCATAATTGCCCCATATATTTATGGCAAAAAATAGCAATATCACCTTAATTACAGGGACTCCCATGAGCCTTAACAATTTTTTGCAGTCTTCCTTATGCTGCTTCATAACCTATGAGAGCAAAGTAAGAACATTAATGCATAGCCCCGTATAGGACAAGAAAGCAGAATTGCACAACACCCAAGTGCTTGCCACAACATGCCATCACACATAATCATAAGAAAGCATGAAATAAGTAAGTGAAAAATAATCAACCTTTACAGTACGTTTACTGAATTTTTCAATGTCATCTTTGTTGCCAGCTTGAACATAGTATTGTTAAGCAATTAAATTTTCCAATATATGATAAACAGGGAATTAAAGATAAGAAAAATGGGAATATAAACCAACACCTCTACAGCTTCTTTCAGATTCTTAGTAGCATCTACCCTTTTTGAATATCTGCAAACAAGTCAACAATACATATCATATGATTGATCGATCATGCAAGTGTTGTGAATTGAAACCTACTAAAGCTGAATAAGTTTGCAAAAAGGAGAGTGCCGTTTTGCCAGCTCTTGCCTTTTCAATTCAGGGGGTTGCCCGTCAAACACATAGCTGAAACCAAGCCAACACAAAAAAAGGATGATAAAAGAATGAGACATTACATTGGTTTAATTCCAGCCTTAAGGAGCCTAATAGTTCGATTAAACATGCCTTGCAAATGACTTGCAAATTACAAAAAAAAATTCGGTGACGCTTTGTACTCGTTTTTAATATGTGTACACATTTTTGTACATGTGTACGTACACATTTTTGTACAGAAACTGTGTACTCATTTGCAAAGATTTTTCGTACACGTGTTATACATGTGTACATGTTTCTATACATGTGTACATGTTTTGATGTGTGAATTTCAACTCACAACATTCAAGGTCGTATTCCACGGGGTTCTCTCAATGGCCACTACTCACATTCCTCGTAGACGGTCTATTCATTTGAAAGGATTTTTGGTTTGAAATAGAAATAAAAAACTTAAAGGAAACTAAAAAAAGAAAGAAAAATAAAGTGGTGCAAATCAAAGACAAAGGGGGTTCTCTTGGTGGGTAGTTTCATCATGCTCAAGAGGACTAATTGAACAAACAAGTCAATCAAGATCGAGTTTGCATTTGGATGACCATGCATTTCACTTCTATAGACTCAATGCACTCTCGTAGCACCAAATCCCTATCCTAATACCACTCAACTTAGGCTCTCGCTCTCAAGCTAAGTGAAAAAGGATGCATTCTAAGTGTTTGATGAAATGCCAAGACACAAGACCCTCTCTTAAGACTCTATGACCACAAGGCTAGGCACAACACTCTCATATCAATGCCCTAACATTAAGAGATTCACCAAAAAGCATTTTCAAACTCAATTGAATGAAAATCCACATGCACACCAAGTGTTCGATAAAATGCCCAAGAGAGAAATCAAGTGAAAATGGTTGAAACAAGATGATCTAATCTCTTAGAACACACTCACTTCAATCCCTAGACCTACAATCTATGCAATCCAAGCACTCTCATGCATCAAATCACATTGAATGGACCAAATCAAGCAAACATGGCATAAAATGGCATTAAGAACAAGTCTAGGAATCATCCTCATACAACCAAGATCAATCATGGCAAGTTCTATACAATCATCCCTCTATCTTAGCACAACTAATCTACCCATCCAAGATGAACCCTATAAACTCAGCCACACATGGCCAAGGGAGTAAAGAGAAAAGAAGAAGAATGGTCACCAAGAACACCATGGATGAATCCTTGAGATGATCTTCACTTCTCCACTTGTAAGCACTTCTCCCAAGGTTTGTTGGCTTCAATCCTAGCTCCAATGGCTTCAAATTGCTCCCAAAATGTGTTCTAAGGGTTGAGGGTTCGTGGGTATGTGTTTGGGGTTCAAGAGAGATGAAAGAATTCTCTCAAAAGAGTAAAAAACGTGGGTATTTATAGTGCAGGGGGCAGTGCACGGCGTGCACCCCTGCACTCTGCATAAAACCCGAACTTGCAACAGCCATAACTCCCTCGTCCGGACTCCAATTGACCTCCCGTTTGATCCTACGTGCTCCTTGTCACTGATACTTCAACGCCAAATCCTAAAAATGCAAAGAAAACAACTTCAATAGACACGGAATTGGCCTCAAAGTGGCAACCGGACAACAAATGAACACTTTGCACAAAACTTCAATAAAAGCATATTAAGCATGACATTTAAGGATCAACTACGGGCATTTCATAGGTCAATCATAAGCCCAAAATGCACTAAATAAAGTCACATCAAATTCCCCTACGACTAAGCATTGCTTGTCCTCAAGCAAATGAATCAGAAAACATCCAAGTTCACAAATGACAAGATCAGTCCCATTGAGATTCAAACAATAACAATTTGGCTTAAACTGTTCCACGAACAAACTTAACCTACACATGCAAGAACATCAATCAAACAAGTCTAAACCTCACTATTTGATGCACACTCCAAGTTGTGGTTAATTGGGATACAGAAAAACCGACCACAACAACACCAACTCTAATCAAAAGGACTTGAACTCGGGAGATGGAACGGATTAAGCGGAGGTAGGGTAATTTGGAAAGTGGTGAGTGATCGTGATGTAGCTATCGACTCAACTTCATCCGCTTCTAGATCTGCACTTTTTATGCTCAAGCTAGGATCACTACAACAAGGGCCAATTTGAGAACTCTCTTTTTTTCTTTTTTTTTTCTACTGCATACTAGTGCTCGATCCAACACTTCACTTAGGTGTTGAACCTGCCTAGCTCACAGCCTTTGCCTTTGCTAGTGCTCAACCCGACACTTCACTTAGGGGCCGAGCTTGCCTAGCTTTTCTTTTGGCATTTCAAGAGTTTCAGCAACTTGAACACTTCCTTTTGAGCATTTTCTTTTGAACAATTCCTTCACAAATTAGCCATTTGATCCTTAGCCCCTTAAAACTTCCACACAATATTTTGAATTGGATTTCCGTCTAATCTCAAGCCACAATCACGAGGGATCAAAAAGGTGATGAAAAACATGGGGTAGGGCTGAAAATGTGTATCATCCAACAAACAGGCCAAGGCTCAACGGGGTTATTATCCTAAAGGATAATGATTCGGGTAGGCTTTTTGGCTGAATGTGGTGAACTTCTAATTGCCTTTATCATCTTAGAACGGTGTTATCGAGTGGTACAAAAACACATATCAACCCAATCAACCAACATACAAGAGTGATCTAATATCTGTTCCGGCTTAGACTCATTTGATATTAGTGCCAACATGCTAGTTATAGGTTCTAAGTGGAACAATCTAAACATCATTGTGAAGGCTTGAAGTCAATTAAACACCAAAAGTCAAGAACCGAATGATTCTACGATAGAGGAATTTGGAAACAATCAAGATCATGCAAATCATCAAAGCATATCATTACATCTCTACCACAAATAATCACACCAAACCTCAAACTCCCCTACGACTAACATGAGCATTGTCCTCAATGATCATGAGAGAGAGAGTAAGGTGGAACGAAGTTACCGCGTTGGTAGAGAGGAGCATAGGACGTAATAGTGGTGAAAGAGTTCCATGATGATCCTTGGTGAAGAGTGATCTAAAATGCTTGTCAAACCTTATTCAAAAAGCTAAAACAACACAAAAACCTCAAAGAACAATTAAAAGCAAAAAATTAAGGATAACATGGGGTGCCTCCCAAGAAGCACTTAGTTACCGTCTTAAGCTTGACGATACCTGCGTTGTGGTGTCCAACTTAGTACCTCCTTCAAGTCAAGTAGTTTCTTCCACGATGAAAGTTGAGCTCCAAGAAACATCTTGGGAGAATGGTAGGCTAGCCAATGCACACTGATGCTTACATAACACTTGGTACCTTGGGGTGGCTTGCTACCTTTGAAATTTGGAACTTGAGGAAGATAGTAAGGTGAGGGGCCACCATTTAGCTCCATCGTCTCCAAGTTGGTGATGCCACTCGAAGAGTCATCCGGGTCAAGGAGAGGTGGCTCCACTTCCATGACCACCTTATGAGGAGTAGAGTTGCATGTCTCCTTGGGTTCTTGGCACAAATACTTCATGACCAAGCAAGAAGATTGAAGAGCACTCACAATCTTTGGTGGCACCACAATAGGGTGGTGTTGTTCACTTTCGTGCTCCACTCTCGATACCACCTCTTCTTGAAGAGTCTTCACAACATGTCTCACCTCCTCTAAAGTGCCATCATCCTCAAGTCTCCTTGATTCTGCTATCCAATCATCATCGTTACTTGGTGTGTTCTTGGGAAGAACATGTTCTTCAATCTCCTCCACTGCCAACTCTTCTTCCGTGTCAAGCTCCTCGGATTCACAAGTGTCATCTTCATCATCATAAACTTGCTCCAAATGATTGGGATGTCGTTCATTCTCAAGAATCTTCGTGACGAGCTCTATGCTTTGGGATAAGCGGTTAACTCGGTTTGCATTATCCTCCGCAATTTGCAAGATCTCTAGCATGAAAGGAGGTGGAAGAGGTTTCTCATGGCTCATGAACTCCTCTTGGGAAGACTCACTTTCTTCCTCTTCCATGACAAGCACTTCCGGTTCAAAGGTGTCGGTGATGAGCTTCACACTTTGAGTTAAACGATCCAACCGGGCCGCATTATCTTCCGTAATTTGCAACATCTCCTCAATTGTGGGGGAAGGTGGAGAGTGTTGTTCCTCCTCTAGAGCTTCCTTGATGAGCGTCACGCTTTGAGCTAGACGATTAAGTTGGTTCGCATTGTCTTCCGCAATCTTCAAAGATTCCTCAAGCGTGGGAAGAGATGGAGGAGGTTCCTCATAGCTTACGAACTCCTCTCGAGGACGCTCACTTTCCTTCACCATTTTCAAGAGCTCCTCTAGCATAGAAGGAGGTTGAGAGGGTTTCTCATAGTTTGTGAAATCCTCTTGAGGACGCTCGCTTTCTTTAACCATCTTAAAGAGCTCCTCTAGCATGGAAGGCAGTGGAGAATGTTGTTCATGACTTGTGAAATCCTCTTGATAATACTCCGACAAGATTTGATGGTAGGGTGGAGATGGATAAGGACATTGCTCATTCCACATGGGTGTTGAAGCTTGTTGTTCTTGACCCCACCATTGGCCATCTTCCTCACAAGTTTCTTGGTAGTAGTTGGATGGAGTAGGATGACCATAGTATGGGTTAGGAGATGGATTCCACCCTTGATAGGAACCATAACCATTACTTCCATTCCACGAGTTCATCTTACTTGCAACCTTGCTACCATGAACTAAATGAGGTAGAGAACGGATTGGTGGATCAATGACTTGGTACCTACACACAAGCTCAACAAACACAACCAAGTAATACAACAATGCGGGATAACAAAACCAAACAAACTAATAAAAAGAAGCAAAACTAAAACGGAGGGAAGTGAATAGAACGGTCCACTACTAAATGCTTTCTTAGGATTGAGAAAGTCCCCGGCAACGGCGCCAAAAACTTGATGTGTGAATTTCAACTCACAACATTCAAGGTCGTATTCCACGGGGTTCTCTCAATGGCCACTACTCACATTCCTCGTAGACGGTCTATTCATTTGAAAGGATTTTTGGTTTGAAATAGAAATAAAAAACTTAAAAGAAACTAAAAAAAAGAAAGAAAAATAAAGTGGTGCAAATCAAAGACAAAGGGGGTTCTCTTGGTGGGTAGTTTCATCATGCTCAAGAGGACTAATTGAACAAACAAGTCAATCAAGATCGAGTTTGCATTTGGATGACCATGAATTTCACTTCTATAGACTCAATGCACTCTCGTAGCACCAAATCCCTATCCTAATACCACTCAACTTAGGCTCTCGCTCTCAAGCTAAGTGAAAAAGGATGCATTCTAAGTGTTTGATGAAATGCCAAGACACAAGACCCTCTCTTAAGACTCTATGACCACAAGGCTAGGCACAACACTCTCATATCAATGCCCTAACACTAAGAGATTCACCAAAAAGCATTTTCAAACTCAATTGAATGAAAATCCACATGCACACCAAGTGTTCGATAAAATGCCCAAGAGAGAAATCAAGTGAAAATGGTTGAAACAAGATGATCTAATCTCTTAGAACACACTCACTTCAATCCCTAGACCTACAATCTATGCAATCCAAGCACTCTCATGCATCAAATCACATTGAATGGACCAAATCAAGCAAACATGGCATAAAATGGCATTAAGAACAAGTCTAGGAATCATCCTCATACAACCAAGATCAATCATGGCAAGTTCTATACAATCATCCCTCTATCTTAGCACAACTAATCTACCCATCCAAGATGAACCCTATAAACTCAGCCACACATGGCCAAGGGAGTAAAGAGAAAAGAAGGAAGAATGGTCACCAAGAACACCATGGATGAATCCTTGAGATGATCTTCACTTCTCCACTTGTAAGCACTTCTCCCAAGGTTTGTTGGCTTCAATCCTAGCTCCAATGGCTTCAAATTGCTCCCAAAATGTGTTCTAAGAGTTGAGGGTTCGTGGGTATGTGTTTGGGGTTCAAGAGAGATGAAAGAATTCTCTCAAAAGAGTAAAAAACGTGGGTATTTATAGTGCAGGGGGCAGTGCACGGCGTGCACCTATGCACGGTGTGCACCCCTGCACTCTGCATAAAACCCGAACTTGCAACAGCCATAACTCCCTCGTCCGGACTCCAATTGACCTCCCGTTTGATCCTACGTGCTCCTTGTCACCGATACTTCAACGCCAAATCCTAAAAATGCAAAGAAAACAACTTCAATAGACACGGAATTGGCCTCAAAGTGGCAACCGGACAACAAATGAACACTTTGCACAAAACTTCAATAAAAGCATTTTAAGCATGACATTTAAGGATCAACTACGGGCATTTCATAGGTCAATCATAAGCCCAAAATGCACTAAATAAAGTCACATCATGTTTCTATACATGTGTACATGTTTTGTACACGTTTTATACGCGCACACGTTTATGTACTTACATTTTTGCACACGTGCACACACTCTTTCTACACGTGCACACAATATCTTACATTTTGTTTATGTACACGTGTACACACATTTTATACATGTGTACACCTATTCGTACACGTGCACACTTATTTTTACACTAGTGTACACATATTTTGTATAAATCATGTGTACACGTTTTATACATGTGTACATGTTTTATACACGTACACATTTATATACGTACATTTTTTATACACGTGGACTTATCTTGTACACATGTATAAATGTGTACACTTATTCGTACACGTGCACACTTATTTTTACACTAGTGTACACATACTTCATACTCGCGTGTACATATTTTGTATAAATCATGTGCACACTACTTAATAATATAATGTGTGTACATGTGAACGCCTATTCGTAAACGTGCATACCTATTTTTATATACTAGTGTAAACATATTTCGTACTTGTGTACACATTTTTTTACAAACCATGTGCATCTATTCCATAAGATAATTTTATTATTATATAATATCAATAAGTGTTTGGTAGCATAGTGGTAGGAGTTTAGTATTTGGTAAAAGAGGTCATGATTTCGAATCAAATCAACAATTCTTTTTTAATATATATATAATTTTATTGAGGACGGCGGCGGCGACTAGGGGTGGCATTCGGCCGGGCCGGCCCGGTTACCTGGCGGACCAATAACCGCCCTAATATGTGGCCAGTTTTTTTTAACCGCCCGACCCGGACCCGTCGGTTCTGTTTTCCTTACCGTGACCGTGGCCGACGGGCAGGTGGGCACCAACGGTTATACCCGGCCTAGCGTGAAGCCCAACATATGCGGCCCAAATTCGAATCCAAATGCAGCCCAACTGCTTCCAAACCCAATTGGGCTGCATAATTATGGGTTTTAGTAGCCCAAATAATTTGTTATTTCAATTGTAGCACTTAATTTGGGATATGTTAATTTCATAATTGAGTTCGTACTTCGTACTAACTTATTAAGTGACATAATTAATAAAAATTAATTCTAAAATACTAAACAACTAACCAAATAATTAATTCCGAAAACTAAAAATCTGAAATCCCAAAATAATAACACAAATACTTCTGTTTAATAATAACTAATTAACATCTGAAATTGCGAATACTAAGAGTTCGAAGAAAATAAATTTAAAACATAACAATGTGATGATCCCAACTCTCGTCAAGTCATCCATATCAGGGTGGCATTCGGCCGGGTCGGCCCGGTTATCTGGCGGACCAATAACCGCCCTAATATTTGGCCGGTTTTTTTTAACCGCCCGACCCGGACCCGTTATTTGGTCATTCCGGTTATAAAACCGCGTTGACCGGGTCGATTACGGGTAGGTTTTCGGTTTCAGGTTGGGACTGCCACCCCTAGCGGCGACGGAGGATGACCGGCGGTGGCGGCGGATGACCGGCGGCAGCGGCGGCGGATGACCGGCGGCAGCGGCGGCGGATGCCCGGCGGCGGCGAATGCCCGGCGGTGGCGGATGCCCGGCGGCGGCGGATGCCCGGCGGCGGCGACGACGGATGCTCGGCGGCGGCGGCTGCGGATGACAGGCGGCGGCGGAGGATGACCGCCAGCGGCGACGGCGGCGGAGGGCTGAACAATTTTTTGCAAATCCCCAAAGTGCCCTTCCTTGATGGATCAAGGAATTCACTTTCCTTGATCCCAAACCGGACCCAGATTGCCACATGTCAGCGGGTATCGATAACCACAGGCACCGAAGTGTACACTATATATATATATAGACATATATGGTGATATATATATGAATCTTCAAGCTTTACTTGACACTCTAATTATCAAACCAATATGTATTAGGTTAAAAGGAATTAGTGATGGATCGATGATTCTAACCATCAATTTTTGCGAAGTCAAATCTCATGTGTCTGAACTCGACATATTGTTGTCCGGTACAATCTTGATAAATATTAAATTATATAAACCGCGTGGGCTTGCTATTGTTCATTAAGGGGAAACCATGAGTTCAGAATGTACCTTTGCATTTTAAAAAATATTTCTTTACCATCTCCTTACTTTTTACTATACACTCCCATGAATCAACTAACTTCACCCACCTTCAACCCCTATCTCTCTCTATCAAAGAATTAACTTCTATTTACTATGCATCTTAATTGGTACAATAAGTTACCCAGAAAAACTACTTTTTCTCCATTTGAAATATAACTGTTGTAGTGTTGTGATATTATAATCAATGCTTCCCGCCACAACGTGCGGGTTAAATATAGTAATATATTATTAGGCGTGTTAATGAGATGTTGTTAATTTATAATATGTCATGATCTATGGACTATGGACCGTAAAGTGGAGTGGAATGATGGCAAACTTTAAAAACAAGAGTTTTACTTTTTAGTTGGTTTAGTGGGTACCCTGACCCCATCCTATTTGTGTTAATGGGTACCCACTACCTGTATGAGTTCGACCTTTAGAATGAGTTTTGAGAGATATGAGTAACCACTACTCATTTCTTAATATGTACGAGTCAGTGGCAGATCTATGATAATAGATCATGACACAGGGTCATTTCGTTAAATCATAATATGTATTTATATGGGTGGGTAAAAATGCACATGTAAATATTTACATATAATTTAGTACCTACCTGTATCCGTCCATTAGCCGGACCTATTGTCCGGACGCAGTTTGACGCCGGGTCAATTCAGTCGTCCTCGAAGCACTTAGAGAAGACATCCGTTACAAGTTGAACGGTGAGTTCCAGGTATTTCTGTTAAGTTTCTGAATCTTTTTTCAGTTTGCCATTTAAGCCCATCATCCGAGTCTTGGATATAAAGATTCAACCGCCGATTCATGGTAGTCAAATTTTGGATGACTTCAACTTGCTAGGGTGAACGGGTCTGCTTCAAGGATCAAGGCACTGGAAATCTGATCATTTCTTTCTCTCCCCCCGGCGTTCCACATACTACTACCCGGAACCCTATTCTGTCCCTTCCCATCCACTCGATCTGAAGTATTCTGGTGAGGCTCCGACTACCTTTTTTTTTTTTCCTGAGTCATTTAATCTTATTGCAGCTTTGCGTTGGACTGGCCTACAGTTATTGATAGCGTGTAGCTTTGTCAGTATTGGTTTCCAGAGAAATTGCTCTTCCAAAGACGAGCATTAACTCATAGTTGTTTCATGGGTCATGGGATTGTGCAGTTTCATGAAGGGTAGATTCTTCTGGCGGGTTTGCTATGTTGCTACAGCTACAATGCTATTTCTGTTTTCTGATTTTCAATTGCAGTTGCAAACTCGTCATTTTGATTTGGATTTTTGGTTGTGTTTATGTTTTTTACCATTTCCATTGCATCAACCACCACCACATTTGTATCAGCTCAAGTAACAATCCGTTTGTCTGGGAGTGCTTGAGGATGGGATGATGCCCTCTTACTTTTTCATTCTGTGCATCATTGAGTTTGTACAGATTGTACATTCTTTCTCGTCTTCCAATGAAATCAACTAACCTGGTCTTTTTCTTATACGTGAGCTGAAGTTCAGCTTAGTTTCATGGGGAAGAAACCAAATAGAACTAGCGACAAAACCAATGGAAATACGCCTCAAACTAAGGAAGTCTGTTTCCCTCTAAGGCTAGTTCCAGCTGACGAGTCTGGCGAAGGTCTGCCTTATGCTCCTGAGAATTGGCCGAATCCTGGAGACACATGGGGTTGGAAAGTGGGGAAGCGGCTCACCTACGCTGGGTATCACCAGGATAGAAATCTATACCTCCCGAAAAGCCTTCATTATCTCGGTTGTGCTTCGTCTCGTGTAAAGCATGGTTTTGCAAGCAAGCTTTCTGTTCAGATTTTCCTTGAAAAGCATTTCCCTGGTGCGGATATCAAAGCCTTCTTTGCTTCATTTGTCTGGAGGATCCCTTCTAACCATGGCTACATGAATAGTGAGTTCCTCATCATGCAGCTGTGTCATTTCCCCTTGCTCTTTACATTTTTCAATCCTGTGTCCTGTTATTTTGTTGTGCCACTATTATAATTTATGTCTACGGTTAACAGGGAATCTCATTGTGAAATCCTTTGTTTGTGTCTTGGGAGTGTCTTTAACTTTAATGTTACCGTTTGTATGCATAAATGTGTATCTCAACTCCTGAAATGGCATGAAACATAACCCCATTTTACTTGGTCAACTGGGAATATTCATATCAAACCTTTTCCGAAAATGAAAATAGTTGATGAGGAAAATTAAGTAGGTAGATACTTCACAAATCCAGTTCAAGCCAAATGGACAATTGCAATGGTTTGTGGTAACATAACTATGTTTCTTCTGTAGGTAATTCCATAAAAAACTGACGTGTATATGTGATTCTAATGGTCCGGCTTCTTTCCGTGGGTTTGGCTGGCTCCTATTCAGGAAATTGACATTGCAAATAAAGTTACTGCTTAGTGACTGTGTAACTATTGAAATGAGAAGTTATGAGAGGAATGTTGATTGATTTCCAGCTTAACAATTGTAATGAAATGTAGAAAATGGTCATTATTTGGTGCACAAACATGTCCCTGTTTCCCATGATAGATGATCTGCGAAAGTTCTCAAGTTTTGTTGGAATAGTTTGTTCCAGTAGCATATTCAAACTGGATAGTATAGTTTAATGAGCTACTAGATTGGAAAATTCTTCTACCTTCCCTGTAATATGGTAATAAAGTCCTTACTAGGCAGCTTGTGGTGCTTTATTTTATTTAATCCTTTATTTATTTATTTTATTTGCAAGACTTATGAACTGGAGTCCTCCCACTATTACAGGAGACCTTGATAGCAGTCCCTTTCCTGTGCCAACTACAGTTACTTTAGAGCAGTCCTCTAATTCCGGGTCTAATGATGGGGGATGCAAGGCAGGAAATAAGGTTTGCAGCAGTCTTGAGGAAGCTGCAGAAATTCAAGCTTTAGCTGCAGTACCTTGTGACATTT
Organism: Linum lewisii; assembly: GCA_034768395.1. Classification (NCBI taxonomy): domain Eukaryota; kingdom Viridiplantae; phylum Streptophyta; class Magnoliopsida; order Malpighiales; family Linaceae; genus Linum; species Linum lewisii. Next base: position 13,369,130 of record CM068298.1, on the reverse strand, counting down.
GCTGTGATGAGCCTCGCTTTTGTCGTGATTGTTGCTGTATTCTCTGCTGTAAAACCATTAGTCCTGCACATGGTGGTTACAGTTACGTTAAGTGCCATTCAGTAGTAACTGCAGGCTGCTTCTGTGGTCATGTAGCACACCTTGAATGTGCTCTGCGAACTTACATGGCAGGAACTGTTGGAGGAAGCATTGGTCTTGATGCTGAGTACTTCTGCCGGCGCTGTGATGTAAAGACTGATCTGGTTCCCCATGCTTTGAAGCTTTTACAAACTTGCAAATCAATGGACTCCCGAGATGAAATAGAAAAAATATTAAATCTTGGTATCTGCATTTTGCGTGGAACTCGGAGAAATAATGCCAGGGATTTGCTGAAACGCATTGAATCGGGTGCTACAAAGGTAAATCTAAAACGTTTTTTGGGCTGTAAGTGTCTTGTTATTTATTTATGAATTAACAATTTAATATTAAAATCTAGCTCAAGCATTGTACTACCCTTGAAGATGTATGGAAAGTGGACGAGGAAGCACCAGCTATCTACTATGGTAAATTCAATTATTCATGGTCTATCTTCCGTTATGTTCATCTTCCGTTATTGCCTGAATTCTTATAGCATGTGTCTTCAGATAGCTGACATAGACCAAAAAGCTAACTTTATCAGATTTGGCGTCGAAGTCTCCTGATTACAGTGCTGAAATTCTGGAACTTGATTCTGAGATCGAGGATGTGCTACATGCACTAAGAGAGGCTCAGGAACTTGAATACAAGATTGCGGAGGAACAACTACTTGGTCAGAAGAAATATGTGCAAAATCTCTACAAACAACTCGAGAAAGAGCATTCTGAACTAGAACACCTGAAACCAGAGAGGAGGGAAGAAGAAGAAGCGCTGATGACTTGCAGGATTGATCGGATAAACTGGGAGAGGAAGAAACTGAGGCGTATGGAAAAGGTGGGCAACGGTTTTGGGAGGACATCCAAGACTATACTGAGGGAGTTTTTTGGCGTCGAACTTGAGAAAAAACCAAGGACAGCCTTGTAGCGCAATGGTGAAGAAAAAGATGAAAGCTTGTATTTTGAGAACTGAATTTTGGTTGGATGTTCTTGCAAAGCTTTGTAAAGCGATTGTTTCCGGCAAAGACCAAACATGTCAGGGTGGTTTGTTGAGTTGAGCAACTTAACCTAATAGGCAATTCATATAGTTAGTTGGTTAATTACTAATGTTGTTGCTTCCAATAATGCGTTACCTTCACAGCATCATAATATTCAGTACATAAATAAACAAGTAGAGCACTGATTCTTATAAGAAGAAGAAGGAATCAATCAGACCAAAACAAAAGATCCCAAGAAGGAAGCTCAAGGAAGAAGCACATGAGTTTTGTCTGATAAACAGGTTTTAGGTAGGCCGGATCTTTGTCTGCCCATTCTTCAACTTCAATGCAGAATTGGAGTATAATGAACACACTATTCTGCTCCTTGTTAATCTTTCCCATAAGCTCCAAACTCTGCTTTTTGCGAGTTGTGTCACTCGAGGGTTATCAATCATCCAACTCCGACTGTATTCCAAAACCCAAGTGTTTGGATCCATTTGAACAGCTGATGCCTGATTCCATTGCTGCTGCTGCTGAACCCATGAACTGTTTGCTCTTCGAACCTCATATCCAATCTTGCCATCAACCCACTATCCAAAAGAATGAAGCATTTTCAAGGCTGAGGTAAATAAAGAAAGCTACTAATTGGAATTTCTTAAAAGTTACCTCAGTCACTCGTCCTGATAGTACAGTGAAAGAACGCAAAGAAGCCCCTGTTTTGATCATTCCGGCTGTTTGAAAAGGCCATCCCCAAATCTTAACCTCCTCTGTTCCAGATTTGTACAAGATACATTCCGATCTCAAAAGCAAATCAGCCTGGTAAAATTAATTAAAACAAATTTGTAAAAGTGGCATCACTTCAAAACTAAAATTGGATTTATCAAGGACGAACCTGATTGATTTGCCACACTGAATTCTTGTAGCTGCAGTTAGAAACCTTGACTCGAGGTGCAAAATCTCTCAGCTGGTTCTGTACCAACATTAATCTTCCGCTTAAATCTCCTTTTACGACCCAAGATCTCTCGGCCGCAGCCCTTACTGAATCCGCCGTAAAGACGGGTTGTAGAGTTGTGGGAAGCAGCAGGGAGAAGACCGCCCCAGCCGCTAAAATGAAGATGAAAGCGATAACCAATTTCAGGCGTGAGGCTGAAGGTGAAGTGCAATCTTTCTTCACCTTCACCTGGCCTTTTCCTTGTTGTTCGTATGATTCAAATTCAATGCTCTAGCAGTTGATTTGAGTTCTGGAGTCGCGATTGATGGCCGAGAAGTGGAGATGGGTGTGGAGATGACGGAGCGGCCGAACGAGATTGGCGTGGAATCCAAATCGGTGGTAGTTGAGATGAATCCATCAGATTTGTGGAGGGTGAAAGGAATGAGATCGAGAGTGGCGTTGATGCTGGCTAAGCAGATGTCACAGTCACAATTGGCGTTCTTTTTGCAGCCTGGATAGTAGCAGCTGCTGTCTGCTGCTGGCCGGGACGATGATGAGGATTCGGCTGGATTCATGTCGGGATAGAATCAAGTTTGTAGCTTGTTCTGGGTTAACTGTAAAGTTTTGAGTATGGAGGAGGAAAGAGAGCGAAGGTCGGGGAAGGAAGGCTTACAAAATTTGAATTCATAACGGTCGTCTATGTACATTGTCACGTGATGAGACTGAGAATGAGCAGCGGATCGGAATCAAACTCTTCTTAAGGGTTATCATTTAGTATAGATTTGCTATGGGTATTTAGGACATTACACACATAATTTAATTATTTATATTTAAATTAATTTTTTTTTCGGCCAGTCTCCAACGAACGTCCACCGTCTTCGACGACTTTTTCGACGACGCTCAGTTAACTAGTTAACCAGATTTTTTGCTGCCAACTAGTTAACAGGTTATAAGCAGATAACTAGTTAATAGGTTATTAACTAGTTAACTAAACTATTCAACAAGTTATAACTAGATAACTAGTTATCTAATCGACTTAACCAATTAACCAATCGAGCTAATTAGTTACAAGTTGTTAACTAGTTATCTAATCGAGTTAACTAGTTATCAAGTTGTTAACTAGCTAACGAGTTATTTAGCCTATAAATAGTGAACATGTTATTCGGCAACTACCTTTTTTGTTCACAAGTTATCTAACTAGTTATTTTGTTCTTAACTTCTTAACTAGTTAACAGATATAAGTGATAACTTGTTACCAACCTTGACATTAGTTAACTAGTTATTTTTTTATTAATTACTTAACTTATCGAGTTAATTAGTTAGCATCATGATTGGGTAACTAGTTAACGGGGTTATTTAGTTGATAACTAGTTATCAATACTAGTTAACTAATTATACGAAGTAGTTAACACGTTATTCGACGACCGGTTTATATAGTTCAAAGATTATTCGAACAATTCAACAACATAAAATAGTGACTAAAACTGTAATTATTAATACTAAAGGGATAATGATGTTTTGCCCCCCTCTACTTTGCCAAGTTAACAAACAGCCCCCTATACTATTGATCCGCCCAGTTGGACCGGTGGATCAATACTGTGGTTCTTTGGAGGTTTAGGAGATGAACCCGTCCTCGGAGTGTCTCGGCGGATGGTACCTTGCAGGGCGGACGTGCAAGAAGTTAGTATATGTAAGATGGCAAGTATGTGGATAATGTAGGGAGAATGGGTTACAGAGAAGTACCGGGCGAGAGCCCTTTTGTGTGGGCGGAACCGATAGCCTTTAGCGTACAGCGCATAAGCTTGTAGTATCAGGCGTATGATCCCAGGTCTGTGTGTCCTCTTCTGAATGGGGGACCCTGTTATTTATAGGTCCCATTGGTCTGGCAGGGTCCACGTGTCCTGCTCTGAGTGGGCCGCAGGGCCCACGTGTCCCGCTCTGAGTGGGCCGCAGCAAGTCACCATCAACAGTAATGGGCGGTGGCCTCCTGTAGATATGACAGGTGATCTTTCGGCTGGGGCGGACAGAAAACCGCCCTAGAGTGACGGACCGCCCTGACCATGTTCGAGGGCGGATTCTGACTCGGGCCCATCAATTGCCCCCAGTATGGTCTCGAGGCCGTAAGAGGCTCGAGGCGATACTATGGAACTGCTTCGAACGCCTTGGAGTGATGGACCGTCCTCATCATGTGCTAGGGCGGATACAACTCAAGGGCCCATCAATTGCCCCCAGTATGGTCTCGAGGCCGTAAGAGGCTCGAGGCGATACTATGGAACTGCTTCGAACGCCTTGGAGTGAAGGACCGCCCTGGCCGTGGGGGGAGGCGAGTTCTAACTTGTCACCGACGCTGTTACCGGTGACCGAAACGGGAGGAGCTCTTCTTTTGAGGTGAACCTGCACGCACCTCACCCTTTTTGCACGCTTTCTTTCCGTTGCAGGCTACTAGCCTATTCGCCCACTGCCTAGGGGACACGTGGCTCGATTTAATTTGGCGACGCTTCGCTTACCCACGTCACCAGTATAAATAGAGGGTCTCCCCCCTTCATTTCGGCACCTCAGCTTGTCAACTAAATTCTTGAGAGCTTCCGCCTTTCCTTACCCATTTATTTCAGCTTGTCCGCCTTATTTCTTACCACTCTTTGCCCTTGTCCGCCGTCTTCCAAAAACATTTATCGAAGATGCCTTCTGATTCTGAGTCGTCATCTTCCGCCGAAGCAAGTATGTTCCTTTGAAACTTCTTGCATTCAGATTTTTTATCCGCCCATTATTTATTTTTGTTCTTTCGCATTTCTGTATTGCGTGCCCCGCCCTTTCTACTTCCTCCTTGGGCGAGTGAGATGTCGTCTAGTGGGTCGTCGTCGTCCTTAGATTATGACCTTTTAGAGAGTCTGTTGAGGGGCACGCGGGGACGACGGCGGTCTACCGCGCGCCCCTCTCGAGAGGCGAGGACGAAAACTGCTCCTGTATCTGCCCGCCCTTTGGCGTTCATTCCTCCTCCTCTTCTGATTTGCGCCCCTTATACTTCTGTTGTAGGAGGCTATGATGAAAGGAGGAGAGGATCAGGGGCGGATTCATCCGCCGAAACGTCGTCAGCCCCATCCGTGCAACCGAGTCCTCCTCTGACTCCTGAGCCTTCCAAGGAAGAAGTCGATGACGAGGGGTCAGACGCCGCCGATCCCAAACAGAAAGGGCAGATGCCCTATCCGGAGGACTCCGACCTCATCTTTAATCCGTACGCGGACTTCACCGCCGAGTACGTGTTTTCGGAGGATGATGAAACGCTGCCGACTCCGTCGGCGGAGCAGCTCCGCCGGCAGGCAGAGGCCAGGTTCCAAGGACCCAACTCAAATGTCTGTCGGCGGTTCGCCTCGTGGCAGGTCGGGTTCACCAAGGAGGCCTGGGGTTTTGAGCTGGAGACCGAAGCCGTGGACAAGTACGGCTACAAGCTCTTGTCCTGGGAGCAGATGTGGGACGGAGCGCCTGCGGACTGCCGAGAGGTGCATGGGCCGGGGTACTTCCCCTTCGTCAAGACGAGCGCCTTGGCGAGAATGCTGAATGAGTGCGACATGCCCCAGCGTTTCTTATACGCCGCCCCCGCTCGAGTCTGCTCAATCGGGAATTGTCCACCTGGATGGGTGGGAGTGTGGGTTGAGGCGCTTCGGTACGGCCTCCGCTTCCCCCTGGATTCCTGGGAGGTGGATGTTCTTGATCTTTTGGGAGCGTCCTTGGGAGCGCTCCAACCTCATGCCTGGGCGGTCATGACCGCCTTCAAGGTGTCATGCATCAAAAGGCATGTTGCTCCAAGCGCCAGAGTATTCCGCCAGCTATACTCCGCCAAAATTGGGCAGAATGGCATTACGTTCTCAAAGAGGAGAGCGTACTCTGGGAGCGGAGTCTACGGCGTCATCAAGGCGTCCTCTGTGTGGTTTCACAGCTTCTTTTTTATGAGAGCTGAATCGCCGGAGGATGCTTCCTGGGCGGAGCGCCTTCGACCTACGTGGTCGTATGGCGCAATTAAAGAGTTCAACCGACTTCACCGCCTTCAGGGGAATGACGCCAGCATTGTAGACTGGGCGAATACCTGGAACTACAACCTGAAGAAGCGGGGCCTAAACGCTCTGAAGCACTGGCTAGATGGCGGTGGTGAGCAGACAACAACTGAGGGCGATGCGTCCATTGTAGGGCGCCGCTATTTCACATGTTGATTGTGATGTTGGTGCCTAACCTGTTTCCTTGTCTTGCTGTTCTTGCAGAGAGTTCCATCTTCGCTGCGTTGCTGAACGCTAAGTCCCGGAGGGCGGTTGGCCACACTCAGCCTCAACCCGAAGGTTCGGGAGCTGAGCAACATCAGCAGCAGAAGGACGCGGACCAGACGCGCCTTGACCAAGAGAAAGCGGAGAAGGAACGCTTTGAGAGGAAACGCTCTAAGCAGAGTCCTCCAGCACAGAACCTGGAGCGTTCAAAACGCCAAAGTCGGTTATGAGGAAGGACTCTGGCAAGGCAAAAACCGGCGACAGGACCAGGTCGGAGACCTCGTCAGGGGAGTTCAGCGCTGCCCGCCTCCCTATCATGCAGCCGACACTTAGCGGCAGCGAGGTTCTTACCCAGGCCGCCCTTCAACTGGCGGCCGACTGGGATATCGACCACCCCCGTACCGAGGACGGGGTTCGCCGCTTGGCGATGGAGCAGATGGCGATTGGGGCCAGGGTAAGCTCAAATTTCAGTCGGAAGACTGGCGCTGCGTACTCGTTCCGTTTCACAACCTGATCCGCCTGGATTTTATTCTGTTGCAGCTCTTAGGTACCGCCGGGGCCCTGCTGTCAGCCGATCAGGCGCACAGGGCAGAGCGGCCGCCAGGTGTGGAGGAGATGGAGGCTGAGTTGAGGGAGGCACGGGCCGCCACTCAACAATGGAAGGCCAAATATTCCAGGGCCAAAAAGGAAATGGAAGAGGAGGCGGCCCGGCTTCTGGTAACTACCTCTTATCAATTGGACTTGCTCCGTGTTGCGCACGCTAACCAAGCTACTGAACATATGTTGGACTTACAGGCGGAGCAGGAGAAACGATTCAAGGCGGAGAACGCCTTGACGGAGGCGGAAGCTGACAGGGACGCCTTGAAAGAGGAAGTGGTCCGCTTGGAAACCGTCAAGGCGGTCATGGCCGAGGACCTGGAGGCCAAAACCAAGGACGTGGAAAGCCGCGACCATGCCTTGAAAGAAGCCGAAGAGACCCTTCAGGCGCTGAAGGCGGATGTGGAGAAGGCCGTCGCCGAGAAAACTGCGGAGGAGCTTGGCGATCGGGTGCAAGGTGCTTTGGACAACACCCTTGCTGCTGTTCGCCACGAACTCCGACGGGGGAATGTGGACTGTTCCTGGAATCAGGAGCAGATGTTCCGTTCGGCGTCTCGGCGGCTGATGGCGCAGGAGTTCAAAGAGGAATCGGCTGACTCCCAGGTGATTCCTTCGGACCGCCGCAAGGAGCTGTTGTCCGAGGCCTTCTCTGAGGTGAGTCTTCGCCACAAGGAGCTGAGGAAGAAAGCTCGTGCTGAGAGGTCGCGGGCGGACAAGGCAGGGTCGTCGAGCGGGCGTTCGTAGTGGTCTCTTGTATATATATTTTTTTTTTCAGACTCAGTAAACCTGAATGATTTGGACTGATTGAAATGACAATGCCAACCCTTTCTTACGTCGACTGCTTTGTTTCTTTGTTAAGTTAGATTCCGCCCTGAGGAATCGACCCTGGGTATTAGGGATGGATTCCGCCCTGGGGAGTCCGAACTCAAAGGAAAGTTGGGTTCCGTCTTGGGGAATCCGAACGAAGATGCGTTCGGATCCCGTCTTGGGGAATCCGAACTCGGGGGAATGTTGGGTTCCGCCTTGGGGAACCCGAACAAAGGTGTGTTCGGATTCCGCCCTGGGGAATCCGAACTTGGAGGAAATGTTGGGTTCCGCCCTGGGGAACCCGAACGACGATGAATTGGTTTCCGCCCTGGGGAATCCGTATTCGAAGAGGCGTGTTGGGTTCCGCCTTGGGGAACCCGAACTTGGCACAGGGGTTAAGTTCCTCCTAGGGGAACTCGAACCCGGCCATGCTTGTAGTAAGACTTGTCCATTGATATACATAATATCATATATATAATATATATATATCTTTAGTGCACTTGTCTTCCTTTCCCCACATTACACGCCCTTAGTAGGCCGTTTTCGAAACTTGCACAAAATTCAAAAGTTTAAGAAACGGGCGGTCAGAGTAAGCTAGACCTCGTCTTCATTGGCACTGTACTTCCGCAAGTGCATGGCGTTCCATGTCTTGTGTATGGGTTCGCCGGTAGGGTGTTCGAGTTTAAAGGTGCTTGGACCGACCACTTCACGGACCTTGTATGGCCCTTCCCAATTGGCGTTTAGTTTGCCCTGTTGGGGGACTGGCCGAAAAACCTTTCGAACTACCCAGTCACCTTCTGCCAGGTGATGAGGGCGAAGATGAGCGTTGTACCGCCTAGCCAATTGTTCCTTTTCAGCTACCAGGCGGATAGCCGCATCCTCCCTTCGTTCTTCTAACATGTCCAGATTATGATGTAAGCCTGCATCATTGCTGGTGCGGTTGAAATGCTGAATCCTCAGGCTAGGCAGATTAACCTCCACGGGTAGGACCGCCTCGGTTCCATATACCAGGGTGTAAGGGGTTTCGTCTGTGGCTGTTTTGTACGAAGTCCTGTGCGCCCATAGGATGTTGGGCAACTCATCGACCCACTTTCCCTTCGCCGCATCCACTCTTTTCTTTAATCCTTGCAAGATGAGCTTATTGATGGCTTCCGCCTGCCCGTTTGCCTGGGGATATGCTACAGACGCCAAGCGAACCATGATTTTGAATTCTTCACAAAAGTCAAGGAACGCCGTGCAATCAAACTGAGTGCCGTGATCGCAGATAAATCCCAGAGGGAGGCTGAAGCGAGAGATGATGTTTTTCAGCACGAACTTCTGCACCTGATATGCCGTGATGGAGGCGAGAGCTTCGGCTTCAACCCACTTAGTGAAGTAATCTACCGCCACGATGATATACTTTCTCTTGCCCACCGCTTCTGGGAACGGTCCTAGCAAGTCCATTCCCCAGAAGGCGAACGGCCGTGGTGAAATGATCGACTGGAGAGCAGTGGAGGGCAGGTGGTGCCTGTTAGCGAATAGCTGACACTTGTGGCATCGTTTGACCAGCTCTTCCGAGTCTCGGTGGATTGTTGGCCAATAGTACCCCTGCAATAATATATTCTTTTCCAGGCTTTTGGCGCCTATATGCATCCCGCATACGCCTTGGTGGATTTCTCTCAAAGTGAAAGAAGCCTCCTCATCACCTAAGCATCGCAAGTATGGCCCTGCCGAGGACTTACGATACATTTCGCCGTCCAGCAAAACACACCTTGCCGCTCGTCTACGAATCTTGGTAGCCAGTGCCCGGTCCGCCGGGAGGGCGTCCGTTTCAATAAAAGTCCGTACTGGCGCACGCCAATCCGTGAGTGGCGCTGTGGGCGGTGTTACGCTTGTCTGGGCATCGACGACCATACACTCACCCTCTTCTCTTTCTTTCTCCACGGTGATCATCCTGTCCTCTTCGAAGTTGAGAGCGGTAGCGAGCTTGGAGAGAGCGTCGGCGTGGGCGTTGTCTTCCCTCGCCACCTGATGGATCTCCGTTGTTTCAAAACCCTTGAGGGCGATCTTGGCTTGATCGTTGTACGGGGCCAGAGTTTCCTCCCGGACCTCGTACACCCCGCTGAGCTGATTGACCACAATGGCGGAGTCGGAGAAAACCTTGAGATGGGATACTCCCATGGTTTTGGCCATTCTGAGCCCCGCAATGAGCGCCCCATATTCCGCCGCGTTGTTGGTTCGTAACCTGTTGAAACGGAGGGCTGCTTCGTGTAGGACTCCCTGGGGGCTCTTTAACACTATACCCGCTCCCGCTCCGTTCTTACTCGATGCTCCATCCACGTAGAGCTCCCAGTAGTCATCCGGGCGTCCTTCCGCTCGGACACATCCTTCGACCACAAAATCAGCCAGAGCCTGTGCTTTGATGGCTGTCCGTGGTTGGAAGTGTACGTCATATTCGCTGAGCTCGACCGCCCATTTGGACATGCGCCCTGCCACTCCCATGGACCGGAGAGCTGCTTTGAGCGGTAAGTTTGTCACAACGTGAATTGTGTGAGCATGGAAGTATGGGCGCAGCTTCCTGGAGGCAACAATCACCGCGTAGGCTGACTTCTCCAATGGAGAATACCTGGTTTCGGCGTCTACTAGCGATTTGCTCGTGTAGAAGACCGGGCGTTCCTCCTTGTTCATCCGCTTCACGAGAACCGAGCTGACAGCTGTAGCCGCGATGGCGACGTACAGGTATAGCTCATCTCCGGGAATCGGGGCTGCTAGCGTCGGCGGAGTGGTTAGGAAGGCTTTGAGTTCCTCAAAAGCCTTAGAACACTTCCGTCCATGAGAACTTGGCCGCCGCCTTCAGAGTGGCAAAGAATGGCGCCTGCCGCTCGGCGGACTTCGGGATGAATCTGTTCATTGCCGCTAAACGCCCCGTCAATGTTTTGACATCTCTGACCGTCTTGGGGGGGGTGTCTGCATGATAGCTTCTATCTTTTTGGGGTTCGCCTCGATTCCCCGCCTGGTGATCATGAATCCCAAAAACTTCCCTGAGGAGGCGCCGAAGACGCACTTCTTGGGATTTAAGCGAAGTTGGAACGCCTTCAAGGTGTCGAAGGTTTTCCGAAGATCTCCCAGGTGGTCATCACCCGCCTTGGTCTTAACCAGTAGGTCATCTACGTATGCTTCCATGTGGTGACCCAGCTGATCTTGGAAAACTCTGTCAATCATCCTCTGGTACGTCGCTCCGGCATTTTTTAGGCCAAACGGCATCACATTGTAGCAATAATTGCCGAAGGGCGTTGAGAATGACGTTTTTTCTTGGTCCGCCTTTGCCAGAGGGATCTGGTGGTACCCTGAGAACATGTCTAAGAAAGACAACGTCTCATGGTTTGCTGTGGCGTCCACCAGTTGGTCGATATTGGGCAACGGATATGGGTCATTGGGACAGGCGTCGTTGAGGTTGGTAAAATCTATGCACATCCGCCAGCTTCCATCCGCCTTGCCCACCATTACTACATTCGACAGCCACGTCGGGTACTGGACTTCCCTGATAAAACCTGCTTCCAACAGTTTCGTGATTTCCTCTTGGACAGCTTGTTTTCTTGTCCAATTTACCGTCCGCTTCTTTTGTGACACGGGGCGGGCGTCTGCTCTCACAGCTAGGTGGTGTTGCATGATCGCGGGGTCCAGCCCAGGCATATCCTGGGGTTTCCACGCGAACAAGTCAGCATATTCTCTCAGCAGTGCCACTGTGCGATCTCGGTCTGGGACCGGCATATGAGCGGACAGCCGTATCACTCTCTCAGGATCGTCAGGATACAGTGGGACTTCCGTATCCGCCTCTGCAGATTCTGGGCGGGCATACGCGTCGTCTCTAGTATCTACTGAAAAACATGCCTCTTCTTTCTTGAGGGCCACCCTGTAGCATTTTCGTGCCAATGGAGTGTTTCCCCATGCTACTCCGATTCCTCTTGCAGTAGGGAATTTCATGACTTGATGGACTGTGGAGGAAACTGCCTCGAAAGCGGCCAAGCTGGGCCGCCCCATTATCATGTTATACGCCGAATTGCAATTGGTGACGTAAAATTTTATGTGCTTTGTTTCCTGGTGATCGTCGTCCCCCAATGTAATGGGCAAGGTGATCACGCCCAGCACAGGTACGTCATTTCCCGCGAAGCCAGTCAGCATGATCTTAGAACGCTTGAGTAGGGCGGGATCTAATCCCATTCTGCTGAAAGCATCGGCTGAGAGTATATCCGCCGAACTGCCCTCGTCCACTAGCACCCGCTCTACCAGAGTGTCTTCAACGATGACACGGATCACCATCGCTTCAGTGCTGGGACTTCTCCCGCGCAAATCTGCCGATGTGAACGTCAATGGCGGCTCTCTATCCGACTGTCTGACCATGGAACATTCACCAACGACCCTTATGTTCTGGGGCGTATCCTCCTCTCCTCCCAAAATCATGCTGCATGTTCTCTTGTATCTGGGCTTTCCGCCCTCCTTTTGGGTATCCGGACTTTCCTCCTTATCCGTTATTCTGTCGAAGACGCTCGCCTTTCTGGGGGGCGTGTGCCTACCCGCCTTCGGAGGAGGCGTCTCTAACCTTTCCCGTTCTCTTTGCCTTGGCGATTCTGAGCGTTCCCGCTCTTTTCTCCTTCGGTTATTTATGATGAATTCCTTGAGGTCACCATTCTTTATGGCTCGCTCAATCTCACTGCGGAGCTCCCGGCAGTCCTCCGTGTCGTGCCCCTTCTGCCTATGAAACTCGCAGTACTCATTTGGGTTCCCCCTTTTTATTGCCGCCTTGGGTAGCGGGGCCGGCCACCGCAATCCTCCTTTTTTTCCTGGAGGACGTACATGAGCCTTCGCCTTGATTCCGACAGGGGGGTGTACCCTTCTTCCGATCTTCCCTCTCCGTGAGGGCGGTTGTCTCTTCTGTCGTTAGGGCGCTTCTCTTTTCGCCCTTGGTATCCTTTGTCCCTGTTCTGATCACTTGAGCGCCTGTACCCGTCCTGTATCATGGCGACATTCTCTTCCACTTCAGCACACTGGAGGATACATGTCTCCAATTCGGTGTGGGTTTTTGGCTTTTTCCGGACCAAGTCTTTCACCAGCTCGGTGCTAAGCGTGGTGGTTTGGATGTGGTGGAGCACAATGTCCAGTGCGAGGTTGGGCACCGCCGCGACCGCCTTGGCCCACTTCTCGTAGTACTGCCGGAGAGTCTCTGACCGGCTCTGTCTCAAGTTCCAGAAGGCGGACAAGTTGCGTCCCGCCTCCTTTTGGTTTGAGAACTTATGGAGAAAGAGTTGGCAGAAATCTTCCCAACTCTTTATGATTCCTTCTGCCAAACCTCCGTACCAGGTTAGTGCAGCTCCAGTTAACGTTCCAGGGAACGTACGGCAGTAGGTAGCGTCCGGGGCCGTAAACATCTGCATGGCAATGGTGAATGTTAACAGATGCTGGTCGGGATCCCCAGTTCCGTCGTACGCTTTGATTGCTGGTGGTACGAATCCTTGTGGGGGAGGAACGCTGAGGAGACTCTTGTCCAGAGGCTGCCGCATGGCGAGTTGCCTGGGGCCTGACTGGTGGCGAGGGAGGAACAGTCGGTACATTTCGTCCGAGTCCGCCATGCCGGTTGCCAGTCCGCCGGATGAACCCTCGGTGTGATTTCCGGGGGTTGCCTTGGCCACCAGGAACTTCATCATTGCTGCCATTTCAGCGTTCTGTCTTTGTAGATCGGCTACCTGTGCCGCTAGGTCGCCCACAGCGGGATCAGCCGCCGTTCTATCTTCCAACGGAGAGGGGATGTGGGACTCTCGGAGCAATCCTGGACCTAGAGGGCGGATTGGATGGGGTGTTTGTGTAGCCGTTCCCGAGGGTTGGTCTATGGAAGGACGAGGGTCTCGGGGGACACCCGCCGATACGACTTGTTTGGCCGGGGTGACGAGCGTTTCCATGGGGACATCACTCGTGGGATTTTCCTCCAAATTCTGCATGCTGTTTGTCTTTTGGGAACAAAACGTTTAGCTGCCCCCTATCTGGCGCGCCAATTGATCCGCCCAGTTGGACCGGTGGATCAATACTGTGGTTCTTTGGAGGTTTAGGAGATGAACCCGTCCTCGGAGTGTCTCGGCGGATGGTACCTTGCAGGGCGGACGTGCAAGAAGTTAGTATATGTAAGATGGCAAGTATGTGGATAATGTAGGGAGAATGGGTTACAGAGAAGTACCGGGCGGAGAGCCCTTTTGTGTGGGCGGAACCGATAGCCTTTAGCGTACAGCGCGTAAGCTTGTAGTATCAGGCGTATGATCCCAGGTCTGTGTGTCCTCTTCTGAATGGGGGACCCTGTTATTTATAGGTCCCATTGGTCTGGCAGGGTCCACGTGTCCTGCTCTGAGTGGGCCGCAGGGCCCACGTGTCCCGCTCTGAGTGGGCCGCAGCAAGTCACCATCAACAGTAATGGGCGGTGGCCTCCTGTAGATATGACAGGTGATCTTTCGGCTGGGGCGGACAGAAAACCGCCCTAGAGTGACGGACCGCCCTGACCATGTTCGAGGGCGGATACTGACTCGGGCCCATCAACTATGAAATGATCAATTTACCCCCTTCTACTATGCCAACCTAACAAACAGCCCCTTCCATCCAAAACTCTATCCAAAATTCCGTTAAGTGATGACTCACCAATATGACTCATCCACAATTAATGATTATACATTGCCACATCATTAATGACAATACATTTTAAGTACAAAAGGTAATAAAAATATTAATTTTAAATTTATAAATTAAAAAGTATATATTTAATTTTTTATGGATTTTTATTTTTAATGTTTTCAATTAAATAAATATTTTGGATTTAAAAATTTCAAAGTTATTTTAGAAAAAAATGTATATTTATTTTAGAAAAAATGTAATTTCATTTTTAATATTAAAATCCATAAGGGAAATATTTTTAAAAAAATATTTTTTAGTTTTTATTTATAAATTAAAATTATTTCTTTTTATAATTTTTATTTTTTTCTTTTTAGTTCAGTTGAGATGGATGAAAGTCGTTGATGTGGCAATGTACAGTCATTAATTGTGGATGAGTCATATTGGTGAGTCATCACTTAACGAAATTTTGGATGGAAGGGGCTGTTTGTTAAGTTGGCATAGTAGGAGGGGGTAAACTGATCATTTCATAGTATAGGAGGCTGTTTGTTAACTTGGCAAAGTAGAGGGGGGCAAAACACCATTTTCCCAATACTAAACAATCAAATTATCTCTAACCTAAAATACAGTGACTAAAATTATAATTATTAATATTTACAAAATAATTTCCACTTCCTCCACTTCACGGCCTTCGTAAACTGAGCTCGGCAACAAATAAGTCTATATTCAACTGAAAAAATAAGTCTCACCACTGTCGTCATTCTTATACGCTCCGCCGCCAGTTTCAAGTGCTTTCTCTGGCGATTAGCCTTCATCACCGTCTGTAACGGTAAATCCACTCCATGTACATCGCCATCAATTGTTCTTCACATCCAGCGACGGCTCGTCTCCTCCCCTTTGGTTGTTTCGGCACCTCCGTCTACCTCCGCAAGTTCGTGAGCTCGCTCCATATAGGCCGCCGCTCTGATCCCGGTCAATTAAAAACTCTCAGCCCCCGTTCTTCTTATTCTTTAGAATCCCCCACCATTAACGGATACGCAACATTTAATTAAGACACATCTTTCCTGCAATTGCCTTTGTTTGTTTGATTTCTTTTCCCTTTTATCAATCGTGTAATAGTAAACGGCGGAGATTAGGTTGTGGGAGGAGAGGGATTTCACGGAAGCAGAGTGTTGCTGGAGAGAGCCGAGGGACAAAGCGGAAGGGAGGTCGTAGAGGTGGATCGTATTATTGGAGGATCCGGAGCCGACGATTAGATCGGAGGCTGCGGCGGTGAGAATGAGATGTAAGTGCGGATGGGTAGGAAAAGATGGGTTTCCCCTCCTGGTCTTGGTGGTTTGGACATGGATCCGATGCCCTGAGAATGAGATTTTTTTCCTATGGTACTATAAAATTTCAATTCTCAAAATAGGGTGTTTTAAAAGTTAATTTCTATAGTAGGGTAATTTTTGCTAATTAAAAAAGATGACTGCCCACCGATTTGAATATTTAGTTGCTGACATATTTGTTGCCACTTTTATTGGCGATTTACCATTTAATTTATTGCATGCTGCTTTGTTTTTTTAGGTTGGACGGGCCCAACCAACATACACGGAATGGCAAAGTTAGCATTTGAAAAAAATAATTAAACCTAGTTTCTATCTACCCTTCTTCTCCGACTCCTCCCTCCCCAAATCTTATAATCTATTACACAGCCGACGACGGCCAAATCCATCCCATCATTCACCAACGACCAACCCATCCCCGCCGCCGGCCAATTCATCTCATCGTCAACCGATCCGCCTTAATCATCATCTCCGACAGCTCCTTGGATGTCGGCGGCTGCCCCATCGCCGCCGCGAGCTCCGCCTTGGTTATCACGCCGTTCCCGTCTTCGATCGAACAGCTCTTCATAGTTTCACCAAAACCAGGCCATCCCAGCTCATTGATTGTTAACTAGTTAACAACTTGATAACTAGTTAACTCGATTGGTTAACTAATTAACTCGATTAGATAACTAGTTAACTCGATAAGTTAAGTAGTTAACTCAATTGAGTTAACTAGTTAACTTATCGAGTTAACTAGTTAACAAGTTATCAACTAAATATCTTATTAACTAGTTATAAGATAATAACCTGTGAACTAGTTCAGATAACTAGTTATCAACAGAAAAATTTGTTAACTAATTAACAGCAAAAACAGGTGTTAACTAGTTATTAATAGAAAAAGATGTTAACTAGTTAACAACAAAAAAATGTGTTAACTAGTTAACTAATTTTGATAACTAGTAATCAACTAAATTTTTTTGTTAACTAGTTATCTAAATCATGCTGTTAACTAGTTATCAAACAAAAAACGATGTTAACTAGTTATCAGGTAAAAACCATGTTAACTTGTTATCAATTAAAAAAACACTGTTAACTAGTTAATAGCAAAAATTTGTTAACTAGTTTTTTTAAAGAAATTTATTTTTTTTTAATTTTCAAACAAAAAAATTCGCCGGAGTCTCGCCGGAAAAGTCACCGGCAACGGCGGCCGGTCGCCGGAAAATTCGTCGGCGACAGTGGCCGGCCGCCGGAGAGCCAACGACAGCCTGGAATTAAATTATTTATTTTAAATATAATAATTAAATTATATGTGTAAAGTCCTAAATACCCCTAACAATCTAGATCATTGGATTGCTCAAAGGGTCAAAGGGTGATCTAATAGTTGAGATGAAGGTTGGAAGTTTCCAACCCTTGGAAAGGGTTGGATGGGGATCAGCTGCCGTTTTTTTGTGTGTGTGGAAAAGCTATAAAAGTTGCGATAAATATGTGAGCAGCTAAATCACCAAATTGGTGTGAGGTCATCTTTCCTAGTCAGAAAAAATCACCCTACTTTATGAATTGATTTTTTGAATACTCTATTTTGAGAATTGAAAAAAAAAAATTGGATGAATAAATGGTTTCATAACATCAAAATAGAATTGTGTTCAACAATCTAAGAACAAATATTTACAAGGCTAATGGAGAATAAACATTTTAAAATTTGTGCTTCATTCTTTACCCCGCTCGCAAAAAGCTTGATATCTTCCTGAATAAGAAAATTCAAGCAAATTTTGAAATGTTGAATGACCCTGAAGAAGCAAATTCCATAAATGTCCAATGACATTGGCTATGTTCCAGCATTGGATGTTCTTATCCTTATCACCCTCGAATTTTGGTACAACCAAACCCTCATCATTTAGTATCACGCTTTAAAAAAATGAAGGCCGCTGAAAATGGCTTCGATTCTTCTGGTTTCCCTAAAAAGACTGTTGAAGGTCGCCAGAGCTGAAGAAGACCACTTGTGAAAGTGCTTCAATTTTTCTGGTTTCTTGGAAACTTGGCCCGTTTGGGTTTCTATTTTAGAGATTGTGGTTTCGACCCATTCTATGAATTGTCGGCTCGTCTTTCAGACGTAGCCGACTAATGATAGTAATCCTTGATTTTATTCTAGAGGAAGTTGTTATTTCCTGTGATTATTGCGGCTTGATGCTCTCTTCGGATGAACATATTGACTCGATGTATGGTATATATCACACGTGTGAAGTGGCATGAGTTGTCTCAATTTTGACATGAAGTACATTAGAGGATTATAGAACACGACTTCACTTTGGGTTCAGTAGTTTTACTCCTATTTGATTAATGATTGACGGTTTATAAGGTTTAAAGTTTGGTTGTTTCTCAAGGCTTCTGTGTGAAGAGATTTGGTTCTCTTGACATTAGTATGTCCTTTGTCTCCGGAAGAACTCAGTTTTCCAGAAAAATATTTGCTGGTATACTTTAACTCCGGAATTAAAAGATATACCTCCCAACGAATTTAAGTCGGTAGGTTTATTTTCTAGGCTCAAATTCATCCTTTTATGGCAGATATGTTTAACACGTATGGTTTTCCGGCGAAGTTTTGAATTTCACGGTGTACTGCTATCCTCAATCACTATCTTGATAATTAAGTTAAATTTAATTACCGTAAGAAATTTCATTGCGTTCTTCAGGGATTCTAGTTTGTTCTTTCATAATCCCATGTAATGTTTGACCGTTATTTGCTAATTCTAAAAGAAAGCCCAAATTTTTGAGTTAATTGGTCAATTAATTAGGGATTTTTCAAATTTGCAACTTTGGATTACTCTAGAAAAAGGAAAGACACGTTTTGTTGTAATTCATACAGTCATTTGTTCCCCTCCCCCCTTACAGCTATTGATACAATATTTGTGTTTAGAAAGGAAAGAACATATAATCAGCAAAGATCTCATTTTCAGAGTGATTGGTTGATTAGACTTAATGAGGAGACAGTCTTGTTGGGGAAAATGCTCAATCATAAGAACAATTTTTATAATCTTTGAAGTGTTTGCATTCGCCGTGGTAAACTCTTCATACTCCTCATATTCTCATATGCTCTTCCAATTCTATGTTCAAAAGTTGTCTTCACAAAACAACCCTAACAACAATGAACAGGAAGAAATTTTTGGGTTCGGGACGGAGGTGATTTAGGATGGCTTTCAAAGATTCGATAGGAGTGTGCTTATTCTGATCTTTTGGGACCAACCAAGAAGTTGAATGTTTGTCCATAACACTCTGAGTCAACTATGGCACAATGATGGATCAATCCAAGTTCTAGAGGTTGGTTTCAAATTGCTGCAAGTAATTTTCCCATAAGTGGATGTAGTGAATTGGGTGCTAGATAAAATGTAGTGAATTGGGTGCTAAATAGAAGACCTTGGTCTTTGAATATGAATGTCATGAATATGGTACCTTTCTCGCCTCCTTTTGTTGAGGTTTTTAATAATTTACAGTTTATGGCTGTTTGGATTAAGTTATCTCGGGTACCTTCTCATTGTATTATGGCCCATTTTGGGAGTTTCTCTCGTATTTGGGGGAGGTGATAGATATCTCTCTTTTAGGATCTAGAGGGAAAGATGCGATTTTCATTAAAGGTCTTGTTAGGATTGATTTATTGGGATCCTTCTTAGGTAGAAGACAAGCATGTGGTCCCAATAACGTTCTTTTCTGGGTTCGTCATCAATACAAGAATATATCATCTATGTGCTATCGTTGTGGGTTTTTAGGCCATTCGTTGGTTGGGTGTCCTCACACTCATATTCCCATGGATCCAAAAGTTATGGGATCTTGGGTGAGTATCGGAAGTGTTGGCTTTTGAATCTTTGAGACTAGACTTCAAAAATACATACAGAATCAGATTAAAGCTAAAACGATGGATTCTGCGAATTTGGATTTTGGCAAATTCAGTTTCATGACCAACAAAAAAATGTTCAGATTCTCGGTCCAACCGCTCGATGTGGAATCTCAATTGGATGACAAGGATGATGGACAAGAACATCCAATATTATCTAGCAATTCGCTGGTTCGTTCAAAGGCTGATTGGAATTTGCTTGATACTAGATACATAAATTATCAAAGGACGGGAAGACATGGTTCTAAAGGAAAACTGAAAACTAATGCTAGAGCTTTTAAGCCCATGGTTTCATCATCAATTGTGATAAACAAAATGAGAACTAGAGGTTGAAGGTATCTCGAAGGGACCTGTAGGAATCTATATTCCGCATAGAAAGAGAAGGGCTGAAGGAAGTACTCTTTGGTTAAAAGCTCCAAGGTTGCTGGGAAAGACACAATTCTGCAAAAGCTTCTTCCTCCTGGTGCTGCTTCAAAGAATCTTCCTCCTTCCTCTAAAAGGAAATGGGTAAATACTTTATTTAGTCCCGAAATTTTGGGGTGGGTTACAAACTCATCCCGAAACTTCGTTTTGTTACAGACTCGTCCTATTATAATATGTACTCCGTTACGACGTGGTACTATTTGCCATGTCATACTGTCCACATCAGTTAAATACTAATTAAATAATAGACCTGGCCAAATCGACCTAATCCATCCATCCAATCTAACCGATCAATTGAACTCAAAATCGAAAATCCATCCAACTTGCGTGTTCAATTCGTCATATCTGGAGAAGCAATTCTTCTCCTTCCTTCAATGGCGCCTGCAGCTTCTTCTTCTTCCTACTACTGCTAATTCTTCCTCTCTCACGTTACTGCAATCAATCTCCCTTCCAAAAACTTCTCAGGCCTAATTCCTTCATCAACCCATCGATCTCCCATATCTCGAATCCATCAATCTCCCATATCTCCAATCCATCAATCTCTCCACCAATCAGCTCTCCGGCCAAATCCCAACCCACATATTCTCCAGCTCATCTCTCTAACATCTCAACCTCAGCAACAACAACCTCACCGGTTCAATCCCCAACACCTACCACCAAATCTCCCCCATCATTGAAACCCTAGATCTGATCTCCAGTAACATGTTGACCGATTCAATCCCAAAAACTATTGGGTTTCTTTCCAATTTGAGATACCTCGATCTTGGAGGGAATGTGTTAGTGGGCAAGATTCCAATCTCCATAACCAATGTTTCAGGTTTGAAGTATTTGACTCTTGCCACAAGCCAACTAGTGGGGGGAATCCCCAAGCAATTAGGTAAACTGAAGAACCTGAAGTGGGTTTACTTGGGTAACAATAACTTCTCCGGCGAAATCCCTCAAGAAATTGGGGTTGTTCTTCTCAACCATCTTGACCTTACAACAATCTCACTGATGGAATCCCTTCCTCTTTTGGGAATCTCACCATTCTTCAGTACCTTTTTCTCACCCATAACAGGTTAACCAGTCTGATTCCGAATTAAGTATTCCAGCTAGAGAATTTGGTGTCGCTTGATTTGAGTGACAAATCTTTGAAGGAGAAACCTCATGCTCCATTGAAGGGGAAAGAAGGAGGAAGAAGAAGAAGCATTACTTCTCCGGATACGACGATTTGAAGCCGCATGTTGGATGTGTTTTCGGTTTTGAGTTCAGTTGACCGGTTCGATTGAATAGATTAGATCGATTTTGGTCGGGTCTATTATTTAATTAGTATTTAACTGATGTGGACAATATGACGTGGCAAATAGTACCATGTCATAACGGAGTACATACTAACGGGACGAGTCTGTAACAAAATGAAGTTTCGGGATGAGTTTGTAACCACCCCAAAGTTTCAGGACTACTAAAGTATTGGTCAAATACACAAATCTAGCCAAACCTTTTCGGTTTATGTCAAATCTAGCCACTTCAATTTTACTGACACGAAATAGGCCAAACATTTAATTACTGTGTCAAATCTATCCAGTTGACCAAATAACCTGTTAAGTATTTAACACGTTAGTGACGTGGCGACAAAGCTGACATGTCATTCATGTGACTCGTCTAACGAATGCCACGTCATGGACAAATCAGAATTTTATTTAAAAATAAATTTAAACTAGCTAAATAAATAAATTGAAATAACTAAACATTTATTTAGAAACACAAAAAAAAACATGCACCCCTGCTGCACGACGGTTCCGCCACTGCTGACTTCTATTATGGATTGTTAGACGAGATGACGGAGCATTGATAGAGTTTGGGGAGATGATGGAGCATGATGATGACTGTCAACTTCGCTACAAATGGATTCACGAAGGAAGGTGGTGGAGGAGTTAGAATCAGGACCTCTTGTCGAGATGCGGCGCGACGAAACAGGGGTCGAAGTCTCCGATCTCCGATTCTCCCCAATGAACTTCTTTACACAGTCGCCATCTCCCTCTCCCTCGCTCCCAATTCTCCAAACCCTAAACCTCCATCCCCCTTAAGCCAACACCATCTTCTTCCACGGCAACTGTATCGCCGTCGCCACCTCACTCATCGAGAAGCTATCAGATCCGAAAACAATCGTCGACGTCCTCATCTCCAAATTCGACGAATCAGTCAACGCTGTCAGATCCGGAAACAATCGTTGACTGAGCCGTGATTCAATTTACTCGCCTTTCCATCCAAGCATTCCTCTTATAAATAAGGAAAATCAAACCCACATCTTATTCTTATCTCTCTGCAAAACCCAATACCTTAAAAAACAGAGAGGCGGCGGAGGACGGCGGCGGAAGGTTGGCTATGGCGGAAACAGAGCATCCCCTATTGCTGAAAGACAAAAGCTTTTCCGACAGTGGAGAAAATCAGGAGTTATAATCAGGGGTAATCAAAACTCACTTCCACACTGGCCCGTTCGTCGTCTACCAAGACTTCATCCCACCGTCAATCGATTCGGGAAACCAGAATACTACGACACGAAAGGCTTCCCAGCTTCCACTTCAATCGTCTCCCTAATCTCCAGCTGCGTCAACGAGGTAGAGACTGATTCATTGTGATTAGAGTAGTGGCTAATGAGTCGAGGGTGAAATTGAAGCACCACGCACAGAATAGGTGCTCTGTTTGAAGCTCTCTGTTGAAAGGTGAAAGAGGAGAGGAGTATGGTGGTGGTGGATGACAACTGCGGTGGTGTGATGGTTTGGACTGGAGCTATCATATTATTATTTTTAATTACTTAATAAAATTTATTATTTATTTGTTGAGTAGTTGGCAATATTTGCCATGTCAGCACTTATAAGTGACTTTCCGTTAATTTGGATGAAAAAAGTTAACGGAAAACATAAAAGTGGCTAATTTGGGTTTTCTAATAGAAGTGACTAGATTTGACATAAAGCGAAAAGGTTTGACTAGATTTGTGTATTTGACCTAAAGTATTTGATCCAAAAGGAAATTAATTATTAAAAGCAAAGGGAAGGGTAAAATTACTAAGGAACCAAGACTTGTACCTGCAAAGAGGTGGATTTCATCAAAAGGGATTGTTATTCAAGAACCAAAATTCACAGATGTTTAACCTCTTTCAAGTTCTTCTGGTTTCCCGTGGAAAAGTAGTAACACAATAACTCTAAGAGGCGTGGCTGGACCGAGTAAAATAGTTGAATGGAATGTGTCAGGAGGGGATTTAGCTAGAAGGATGGAAGAACTCAAATTCCTCATAGATGCTTTGAGAGGAAATATCATTCTCCTAAGCTACTAAGGAATCAATATCAAATTGATGATGAAGAGGAGAATGATGATCCAACCCTTGCGAATCCAGCTGAAATAATGGTGGTACCTGATCGGAATGGAGGTTCTCCAATTTCCTCGGTGAATCAGCCGATTCAGGAGATTTCTATGGATGATATTGGTTGGCTAAAACCTGTAGTCAGGGCCGGCCCTCCGGCACAAAGCCTCAAAATATCGGGGGCCTCAAAATTTTTGGGTTAAGTAAAAATACCTAAAATATATATTATAAATAAACTGTGCAAAAAGTAAACATAAATGTTGATGTGGTTTAGTGGTTGGAGTCTTTATTTTATTCCAAGTGTTCATGGGTTCAATCCTCATCTTTGACAAAAATTAAACTAAGTTTTTTGTTCTTTTCAGCATTGTTTGTCTTTTTTAGTGATTTTTCTATTTTTACCATCATTATTTTCAAAATATTTATTATTAAATATATAAATATGATATGATATTAAGTTATACTTCATATATTATTTTACTTTTCAAAAATTTTAGTTGTTAATAAAGTATTTTGCTTTTGCCCCTCTCTGTTCGCTATTCGAGAGGTTGGGACTTGTCCCAGCCTAAGGTTTCGAGCCTGTCGTTTTTACGGTGACTCTACGGGATCTTAATCCCTGGTAAAAACAGAGGAAGTCAACTTCCTGAGGAATTGTGTGGAAAGATTTAAATTTCAATTGTATGAGATTGGGTGAATGGTCGGTATCTTCGATTCAAAGGAATGATAGCTCCATTCATCTTCGAATGCCCTGCTCGTAAGGAAGTTTCTGAGAGTTACGAAATGACAATTGGAGACTTAGCCTTCTAAATCCTCGACTCCGAGCATAAATCTCCATAGAGGCAATCGATCTTTGACAGACCGGTGGGATTCTTGTGTGGTCGCTTCTATCGAATGGGAATTTTCGTTCCGGGTTGAGACTCTCCGGTCAGGGCTTCTTCTCCGGTGTCCTTCCCGACGTCCGGCGAGCACTTTTCGTTTTTGAGGAAAGTAAGTTAATTTTTGGTTTAATTAGAGTAACGGATAAACGAAATTTGGGCTCTTATTAATTCTGGATTTTCAGTTACGGTAATTAATGATTGATCCTGCTTTGGTACTTTCCCCAATCCAGAGTTTCTTGTCCTTTATTGAAAGGAATCAGGAATTCTGTATTAAATGAGCAAAACCCTTCTTTTCCCCATTTCATGATTTCCGGGTTGTGAAATCTTTCCTTTTGCAAACTCTGTCAGATTTCAATGAGATATTTCAAGCAGCAGCACATATACATTTGGTAACTCTTATTCGAAAATTTTGCAGCAAATTGGGGTAAGTCTTAGTAATCAAAGGCCTGATTGACCCGTATTAATTCAAACAAAATCATATTTGACAGCAATATGAGATCAATCTTCTTAAAGTAAGTTTCAACAAAGACGACCCCTACTTTATGCTTGTTTCTCAGTACAAACAGTACCCTGACAACAGTCTTCTTGTTCACTACACTACTGCTTACTTTCACATCCCACACAATGGCCTCACAAAACAATTCTAATAACAATGGCCAAGAAGAAATTTTCAGGTTTGGCAACGAGGTGATTCAGGATGGTCTTGAAAGAGCAAACAGAAGTGTACTGATTCGAATCTTCTGGGATCAACCTAGAAGTCGAATGTTCGTTCAGAATTCTCTGAATCAACTTTGGCACTATGATGGTTCTATTCAAGTGATTGAAGTTGGCTTTGGCTTACTTCATGTGGTTTTTCCCTCGGTTGATGCTGTCAATTGGGTGCTGGAAAGGAGACCGTGGTCTATAAGCATGGCGGTCATGAATATGGTGCCCTTTTCCCCGCCTTCGGTCGAGGTGTTTAACGAGCTTCAGTTCATGGCAATTTGGATTAAACTCTCCCGGGTTCCTCTCATTGTATCACCACTCGCTTTGGGAGAGAGTTCCTTCCGTTCTTCGGTGAGGTCCTTGATATCTCACTTTTCGGCTCAAGAGGAAGAGATGCAATTTTCATCGAAGGATTGGTGAAGATGGATTTGTTGGCCTCCTTCTTGGGGCGAAGGCGAGCTTGCGGTCCGGATAATGTCCCATTTTGGGTAAGACTTCACTACGAGAACATCTCGTCTTTTTGCTTTAGATGCGGGCTGCTGGGTCACTCGTCTTCAAGGTGCCCTCACACCCATATCCAGATGGACCACGAGGCAAGAGGACCATGGATGAGCATAGGTCGTGTTGGTTTTTGTATTGTGGAAAATAGTCTGCAAAAATACATTCAAAATCAGGCTAATGCAAAAAAGAAGAAATCAGAGGAATCGGAGATTGGGCAATTCAGCTTTGTGACTAAAGAGAAACGGTTCGGTTACACAGTTCACCCTCTCGAAGATGTACAGCTTATGGACGACAAGGATAGTGAGGATGGTACCTTGGCCGATCTCAACGGCTGCTCGGTTGCCTCCAAGGGGGTGCTTGTCAATGAATAATGGAAGAAGGACTAAAGACTCTGATGGTCTCATGAACAGGACAAAACAGGCTTTGGCGCCAACAAGCTCTGCTCCTGCTGCATTTGACATCAATGGGAAAAGGAAGACAGCGGAGAAATCGAAGGTGCCTAGCAATCTCTATATTCATCCAGGTCGAAGAAGGTCGGACAGGGATGGAGCTGCAAACAGTTCAATTGGTGTTGGATTGAAGGCTGCCCATCCAGGCATCCTCCTGCTGGTCAGAAGGCAAATCCGCACCTCTTATCAACCAAGAGGAAATTGACGTCGAAGAAAAAGGGAAAGGAAAGATGATCGAAGTGCCCAGAAGTTTCCCTGCAAAAAAATGGATTCCATCAAAAGGAATTGTAATCAGAGAACCAAGCTCTGTGTCGTCAAGTGCTCTTTCTTCTTCGAGTGTTTCTGGCTTACCTCTGAAGAATCGATCCTCTCTTGTTCCCTCGGGATTGGCTGGCCCAAGCAAAATAGGGAATTAGATCGCTCCGGGCAAAGATATCTGAACTACTGATGAAGGAAATTCGTTTCCTCCCAAAAGCTTTGAAAGAAGATCATTTTCTCTGGAGTTAATTAGAAATCTCTACCAGCCGGAAGATGAGGAAGATGAAGAAGGTGAAGCTCTGCCGCCGTAGAACGTGGTGAGGTCGGCTCCGACGGTCGCTCAACCGTCGACGGCTGTTTCTCCAATTTCTTCCGTCAACCAGCCGATTCAGGAGGCTTCTCTGGAGGATGTGGGATGGCTAAGGCCGATTATTGGAAGGTGGGGAGATGTCTTCGATAGTGATGATGATGATCACTATGCGGAATTGAGTATGGGAGAGGAAGAAGAATTTGAGGTCCCGAGAGGAGAATCCGGTGAAGAGGATGCAGGAGAGGAGGGGTCAGATGGTATGTTAACTAAACCTAATTGTAGTTTTACCTTCCTTGGCTTGGATGGGCCTGTTAACTTCTTCCTTTTATTGATCTTGGATTGGGCTAATCAAGTTCTGTTTTTCGCCTTGCAGATAATTAAAGGGTTAATAGTAAGAGGGGGGCGACAGCAGGCTGGAGGTGTGGGCTTGTGGAGGACTGGGCCGAAAAGAGCTAGAAGAATAAAAAGTTGTTTTAGTGTTTTAATTTCTACATTGTGTTTTAGTATTTTCGAACTGTTTAAGATGGTGGTTTCCTATCTAAAATGGGCCCTTTTGAATTCTTTAAGGTGGTGATTTCCTACCTAAAATGGGCCCAATATAATAAATGAGTATTTTATCTTGGAATTGTCGGGAATTGGACCGGATTTGACGGTTCATGAACTCAAAAAACTCGTGGGTCGTTTTAAACCCAAATTTCTTTTTCTCTGTGAAACACACGCCCAAGATATTGATATTAGGGACAAATTGTACGAGATTCAATATTGGAATTATAAACATGTCTCCGGTGAAAATACGAAAGGCGAATTGTGATGGCTTGGAAAGATAAACTGATAATCAAAGTGTTATTTGCAAATGTATACTCCATATGCATTGAATGGGCGGAATCAAATGATAAAAAAATATTTCTCATTGGTGTCTACCTTTCAACTTTTCCTGTGATAAGAAGCGCTCAATTCGAGGCTCTACGAGATAAAATTCTGGATATTCAGGGGCCTAAGGTAATATTTGGAGATTTCAACGCTGTTTCCAAGCTCTCTGAGAAACATGGTGGAAATCTCCCAAACGCTAGAGCTATGGCGGATTTTAATGCCTTCATTAGTGACCTACTTCTTGTAGATGTGGAATTCACAAGACCGGTTTCACCTGGTCGAATAAAAGAAAGGGAGAGAGGAAATAAAATCTAGACTTGATCGATTTCTAATTTCATTCGAATGGTTAAACCTTTGGCCTGAAACATGCTGCTCTAATATCAAAGCGAATGGCTCGGATCATCTGGCAATATTCCTTGAAAGAGTACCATCAAAATCCCCCTCAAAAAAATTATTCAGATTTGATAATAGGTGGATAGGGTTACCTGAAGTAAGAATGGTGATCGAAACAGAGTGAAATAGACCAACCCCGGGTTTACCAATGTATAAAGTTACGAAAAAGTTAAAGGAAATAAGATATAAACTTTTTGAGATAATGAGATCAGGTGTCACAAACTCGGAAAAAAGAATTAAGGAGATTGAAAAAGAAATCGACTTGGAGAAAATAGCAGAAAGTGTTAACTGGGAAAGAGTTTCATCCCTAGAAAATGATCTGTCAGTTGAAATACATCAGGAGAAATGTTATTGGAAACAACGAAATAGAGCCAAGTGGTTAGAGTTGGGTGACAAAAACACGAAATTCCTCCATCAGTCAGTGGCTCAACAAAGAAGGAGGAATTTGGTAACAATTTTAGAGGACAAGAATGAGGTGAACCAAAGTAATCAACATAAAATGGGCCAGATTGCTTGTGATTTCTATAATGAGCTATTCGCTACCTCCTTTCCCCCATCTAGTCTAACGTCTATAATGAATGCAATTCCTGATGACAAACAAGTTTCGAGTAAAATGAACAATCAAATTACTGAGTGGGTATCAGACGAGGAAATTAGAGATGCAATTTTCTCAACTGGGAAGGATAAAGCACCAGGACCGGACGGGTTCACAGGTGCTTTTTTCCAGGGCTATTGGGACATTGTTGGGCGAGAAGTCACTAATGCGGTGGCCCTGTTCTTCAGAACAGGGATAATGCTGGGAGAAATCAACTATACTTGGGTTTCATACCTGCCCAAGAAAGATGAGGTCAAAAATATGAAGGATTTGAGACCAATTGGACTTTGCACGTACTATATAAAACAATAACAAAGATTCTAGCAACAAGGATTGGAAAAATATTACCAAATATAATTAGTATGAACCAAAATGGCTTTGTACAAGGGAGAGCAATTTCTGATAACACTCTTATTGCCCACGAAGTTATGCATTATCTAGCAAATAGGACCACAGAGCTTTCAAGCTTCATGGCCCTCAAAGTCGATATGGAAAAAGCATATGACAGGGTTGAATGAACTTTCCTTATTGCACTTATGAGACGGTTCAAATTCAGGGAAAGGGTTATAGGATGGATCTCAGAGTGTTTAATGAAAGCTAAACTAACTATCATCTTAAATGGTCAACCATTTGACTATTTTTCTCCCTCTAGGGGGCTTCGGCAAGGGGATCCACTTTCTCCACTTCTGTTTGCCATTTGCTCGGAAGGATTAACCCTTATTATCCAGAAAGCTATTTTGGATAAAAAATTGGTTGGTTTAAAATTCAATAACATTAGTCTGACCCTCACCCATCTTATGTTTGCGGATGATACCTATCTGTTTCTTGAGGTCTCAGATGACTTTATAACTAATCTTATAGATATGTTTGAAGTTTATCAACTGTATAGCGGCCAAAAAACAAATCTTGCAAAATCAGCTGTCACGTTTAGTAAAGGTACACCTGACTCCTTGAGGTTTCGTTGGAGTAATAGGTTGGGCATTTCTATTTCAAATAACCAAGACATTTACCTAGGACTCCCCTCGGTTCTAAAGAGATCCAAAACTGAGACCTTCAGATTTCTTGAAGATATCTTACTAAAAAGAATAAATTCATGGAAAGGGAAGTGGTTATCTCCTGCCGCTATGGAGGTACTGATCTCTTCTGTCCTCATTGCTCTTCCAATGTATGCGATGGCTTCTTTCCTTATCCCTAAAACGAACATTGAAAACTTAATGAGATTATTGGAGATTTTTGGTGGGGAAAAGTTGATGGCAAAAAGAAAATGCATATGGTATCATGGGAAAAATTATGTCTTCCCAAAGAAAAAGGGGGTTTAGGATTTAAAGATTTAGAAGTTTTTAACCACGCCTTGTTAGCCAAACAAACCTGGAGACTAATTCAAAACCCTGATTTGTTACTAGCTAAAATTTACGAAGCAAAATACTTCCCAAAATCATCCTTAATGCAAGCTGGAAAAGGCTCGAACCCTTCTTGGGGATGGAGAGGCATTCTTAAGGGAAGATAAATCATCAAAATTGGGTATAGGTGGCAGGTTGGAGATGGGAGACACATTAACCCTTTTCTGGACCATTGGATTCCATCTCTTCCCCCTTCCGCCCCTCTGTTAAACATGAGGGATCCAATTACAGATATCCCGTTCTCGGTGGCTGGTTTCATTGATAACGGCATTTGGGATCACAACAAACTTAAAGTATCTTTAGTGAGGATTCAATCAATCAAATTTTATCCATTCCAATTCCCCGGAGACAAGTAATGGATAAAATGATTTGGCAGTTTGCGGCCTCGGGAGAATACTCTGTTCATTCGGGGTACGAGATAGCAAAAAAAATTTAGCTGAACCTCCACAGTTTGAACCAACTGATGTGGTGGACTCAAAAGTATGGAAAGGCATTTGGAAAATTGAAATCCAACCAAAATTTCATTTTTTTCTCTGGAGAATTTTACAGAGATTTCTCCCTGTACGAGCAGAACTTTTTTATAGAGGTCTTGACATTCCGACCTTATGCCCAGTATGTTGGGACGAGGAATAAACAATTGAACATCTATTTTTTTACTGTATTCTTGCAATCAAGGTAGCCAAAGTATGTAATCTTCCTATTCAGAACTATAAAGGTCCTTCCTTTGTCTACGCATGGAGGAGGATATCTAGGGAACACATGAGTCTAAGAGTATCTTTCATACTTTTCTGGTTGAGGTTGTGGAAATCAAGGAATTTAGTTGTTTTCAAGTTTATACAGGATTCCCCGGAAAAAATCTCGGATAAGTTTTTCTTTATGTTGAAGGAACAACTCGAGAACTTCTCCAATTCCAACCCAAACCAGGTGGTACAAATCACAAACTTTAGAACAAATATAGACCACTATGCAAAGGTGTGAGGACTAGTAATGCCTTTGGGTCAAGTGGTGGTGCTAACTACTAAAAAATGTAGGGGGGCAATGGTTTCATTGTTTGGGATCCTAATGGAGACCAATTTTTGGGGGGGGGGGGGGGGGGGGGGAGGTATTTTGTTGGAATCACTGACCTTTTTACCATTGAATGTCTCGCGATTAGGGAAGCCCTGCAATGGTGTTTGGAATCGAATTTCAAAAACGTTGTGATTGATGGGGATGCTCAACAAGTTAAGACTAAAATTGCGCAGGGAAAAGCCCTACACTCAACTGCCGGAGCAATTGTCATTGAGATTAGACAGTTGATTAATGAGTTTATTTTCTTAGAATATAAAACTATCTGAGGACAAAAAACACGGTGGCACACAACCTGGCCAAAGAGGCATTGGCTTTTCTACCAAATTATCTTGACCTAATTAATTTAAGACCACCACGAGTATAACTTATTTGGTGGATAAATTTCCACTCCCCACCCCCGCCCACCCTCCTGCCCCCCCCCCCCCCCTTCCTCCGCCCCTCCCTTCCCTCCTTCCTTCGTTTTCCTTTTCTTTTTTAGCTCCTAGGATGGTTCACGGTCTATGATATCTCTGCTGGAGATGTCCCGGAAAAAAAAAATTAGTCTTGGAATGACATTGGGTAAGTCAAGGTGGGCACAAGGTCGGACGTGTATACCATCATAAATGAGTATTATTATTGTCTCAAACCAATCAGTATACCCGCCCAAACAAATCAAGTTAAGGTAACCCAAATAATTTGGGTTTAAATTATCATTTTATAGGGCCACATAATAAATTTCGAACAAGGCCTCCGAAATTCACGGGACGGCCCTGCTTGCGGTTGGTAGATGATGTGATGTTTCTGATAGTGATATTGGGGATGCATACGAGGAACCAGAATTCGAAAAGGATGAAGAAGAGAGAGAGTTTTCCATGGTTGATTTTTTTTTATGAATGGTTTTTTTTCCATGGTTGATTTTGGAGAAGATGATTTGGAAGACGAAGAGGCGGCGTGTTGGTTTCTTTTTTGATCAATGTCCGGTTCTGTAATTTTGGGTCAAGGCCTAGGTTTTAATTTGCGTTATTTTATTTTGCAGACTGTTGATGGAAGAGATGGTTTGGACTTTGGATTTAATATTGTCCCTAACAACAACGCCACAAAGTTGACACAACCTTTCCAAGGGCACTACAAGAAAAAGATAATTTAACAGCAGACGTTTACCAGCGACTCCAAAATGGCCGCTGTTAAATTGATTTTTACGGAAAATTTAACAGCGGCCACTTAGCCGCTGTTAAATTATTACATTTAACAGCGGCTTGTGGCCGCTGTTAAATTAATTCACGCGGATAGCTAATCTCGGCCGTCAGATCTAAACTAAAGAAACACAAATTCTCTAATCTCGGCCGCCCAATTCTTTCTTCCACTCTTCTCCGATTTCACGAATCCCTCCGTCGGAAACCTAAATCCAAGCAGCCATCAACCTCCTTCTTCCACTCCTCTCCGATTTCTCAACTTTCTTCGTCGGAAATCTAAATCCAAGCCGCCGTCCATCGACATCTCCTTCAACCTCTTTCTTCCACGCTTCCGTCGTCGTCACCGTCAACCTTCATCCTTTCACTTCAACTTATTGTCCAGAAGTCGTCGTCGCTGCTTATCCTTCCACTTCCACTTGCTGTCTAGAAGTTGCCGCCGCGTCAACCTTCATCCTTCCACTTCCAATTGTTGTCCAGATATCCGCCGTCGCGTCTTCATTCCACTTTCTAAATCATCTCGGCCGTCGCTGCTTCATCCTCGATTGAGGAACCCACCGTAGGTAGTAGTCTCTGACGACGACGCATAATTCTTGGTCGCCGCTGCTTCATCCTCGAGTTAGGAACCCACCGCCGGAGACGCGTTCTGGAATATGGACTACCGCCGGAGCTCTGGCTCTATCGCCGGAGCTCCGACTATTAATTTAATCGGAGAACTAATTTAATGTTAAAATATTCAGTTTAACCGCGGCCACTTTTTGCCGCTGTTAATTGATTTTTACATTGGCCAATTTAACAGCGGCCTGTGGCCGCTGTTAAAGTTATTTAACGGCGGCCACGACCGCTGTTAAATTGTATTCCTGCCGCTGTTAAATTGTCAGTTTCCTGTAGTGGGGCTATGATCAAGTATCGTATCTCACAAGGACTCTCTTGAATGCTACTACTCAAGTCATTCGTACATGGTCTAATCTTTTGGAAAAAGGTTTGATTTCATTCAACAAGTAACAACTAAGTAAACAAGAAAGCAAGGCAAAGTCAAAATAAACTAGATGGGAAAGACAAACAATCAAGAAAAGAAAAAGGTTTGATTTCATTCAACAAGTAACAACTAAGTAAACAAGAAAGCAAGACAAAGTCAAGTAAACTAGATGGGAAAGACAAACAATCAAGAAAAAAGGAAGTGTCACTTAGTAAAGGATCTAGATCAAACTCAAGCAAACCATTCACTACAACATAACTACTGTTTAGGAGGGGTTTGAAAAGCCGTTTAACAGGAGTTTAAACCCCTATTAAACGGTTTACCAGCGGTTTAGAAACTCTTATTTTCCTTGCATTCCTCTGCTTAACTTCACCTGATCCAAGAAAATTACATTGAAACGCTTGGATCATATAAGAAGAAAATTGTGTAAAGGCATTTCAAGGTCTGTGTGCATTCAAATTCAAAACTCAAACACCGACCAAGAAAAAACCACCATCCAGAACAAAAACCCAAGTTTCAGCACAAAACTCTCTACTGAGTAAACCCTAATTCAACGAAAACTGATCTAACAACTAACAAGACAACAACAAATAGTTAACTAAAATACCCAAACATCACATCATCTTATACTTGAGGACCTTCTCTTTTTCAAGAATCTTGATGGCAATGTTTTCTCCAGTCTCGATATTCCCGGAAAGCATTACCTTGGCGAAGGTTCCTTCCCAAGCTTAAAGTATCAAACAATCGAGTTAACCCGAATACAAACGTTGCAAGGTAGCACAATGTGACATCCTAGGAAAATCCCACATCGACAAAACACGGGGGAGATTCATGGGTGACGTGCAAACAACCAACCTATAAGGTAGGCTACTTACACACTCAAGGTCGTATTCCACGAGGCTCTCTCAAAGACTAATACTCACACACTTCATAGACGGTCTAGACATTTAGAATTGGTTTTGGTTTGATTAAGAAATTCAGAAACAAAGGCAAAGAGTAGGCATACTAACAAAGATTAAACAAGAGAGCAAAGTGGTTCAAATCAAAGGCAAAGGAGGTTCACTTGGAAGGATAGTTTCATCATTCTCAAGAGGACTAATTGAACAAACAAGCCAATCAAGATTGAGTTTGCAATCGGATAACCATGCAATTCACTTCTATAGACTCAATGCACTCTCGTAGCACCAAATCCCTATCCTAGCACTACTCAACTTAGGCTCTCGCTCTCAAGCTAAGGGATTAAGGATGCATTCTAAGTGTTTAATGAAATGCCAAGTCACAAAACCCTCTCCCAAAACTCTATGACCACAAGGATAGGCACAACACTCTCATATCAATGTCTTAATACTAAGAGAATCACCAAAGGACCTATTAAAGCTCAATTGAATGAAAAACCAAGTGCACACCAAGTGTTCGATAAAATGTCTAAGAGAGAAATCATGCAACTATGGTTGAAATAAGATGATCTAATCTCTTAGAACACACTCACTTCAATCCCTAGACCTACAATCCATGCAATCCTAGCACTATCATGCATCAAATCACATTGAATAGACCAAATCAAGCAAACATGGCATAAAATAGCATTAAGAACAAGTCTAGAAATCATCCTCATACAACCAAGATCAATCCTGGCCAATCTATACAATCATGCCTCTATCATGGCACAACTAATATACCCATCCAAGATGAACCTAGGGACTTAGCCACACATGGCCAAGGGAGTAAAGAAAAGAGAAGGAAGATTGATCACCAAGAACACCATGGAATGAATCCTTGAGATGATCTTCAATTCTCCACTTGTAAGCACCTCTCCCAAGGTTTTTGACTTCAATCCAAGCTTCAATTGCTCCAATTAGCTACACTTGGCTCCAGAAATGTGTCCTAGGGTTTATGGGGTCGTGGCTATTTGAATTGGGATCAAAGGGATGTGTAAAGAATGAATTTGAATCCCAAAAATCATCTTTAAATAGGATTCTGCTGAGCATACACGTCGTGTACACTGAAAATCTGCACAAACCACATTTTCCCTCGCTCATTTCTCCCTCATCCAAGCTCCAATTTGGACCCCGTTTGGTCCTATGGTCTCCTTGTCATCTCTACTACAACGTCCTGGCATGAAATGTATACAAAAGAGACTAAAAAGCACGTAAAATGGGGCCACAAGTGACCCCCGGACAACAATAACTCAACTTGTGCAAAAGGACTCGAAAGGCATGCAAACCAGGATAGAGAGGGACCAAATCACGGGGAAAACAACGTAAGATAAACATGTATGAAATAAGGTCACATGAATGGGCTATGAGAAATAATACAACCTTAAATGCCATTATGCGTTTTAGGACGTAATGGGGGGTTTGATCTTGAGAGGAGGAGGTCATGCGTTAGAATCCCACCAACACCCAAAAAACAAATCCGTGGGGCTGGGCCCAAAGCGGACAATATCTTGTCAGAAAAGGTTGGGATGTTACACACAACCCTTGATGATCGTCCTGCAAAAGATAAAAAATTCACGAACCTGGAAAGAGTTGGTCAAAGTTAAAACCAGACATCTGCAGTCACTATCTAACAGAGAGCAAATTCATGGAAGCACAGACCGACAGACCGAGAAATTATCTCAAATGCTCTGACGAGTGAGAGATGATTCTATGATGGTGATGAAATTGTACAGAATAAGAGCAATCACTCATGCAGATATCCCGCCGATAAGCGCTTGCACAGGTGACACCAGTTTCTTATTCTCAATCGGACCAGCTGGCCTGATGGTCTTCAAGCTTTCTAACGTCTAATTTTTCAGCAATTACGTAGCTCCCGATGACCTAAATCTCTGAAAACCCCCAATTCAGCACTTGTTCATAAGCTCATAAAATAGTTCTGAAATTCGAATTGAAGTAATCAAAATCAAAATTAGGAGAACGGTGATGATTATACCAAATCCTTAGAACGCTTAATGCGGCAACAAATGGAGCGGAAGAGGAAGACGAAGATGGCTCTAGTGAGCAGCATGCTAGGTTTTCCTATGTGGTAGATGGATGGTTTTCGGCGATGGCGAATGAGAGGTGAATTGAAGGTTTGAGGGAGGAGAGTTGGGGACTGGCGGCGGTGGTGGTACTGGAACAACATCTGAGCTCGAAGCTATCTGGAAAGGAAGGAAATCGAAGAGAAGAGTAGGAAGAAGGGACTTGGTTACCCCGAGAATAGAGATCA
Source organism: Linum lewisii (assembly GCA_034768395.1). Classification (NCBI taxonomy): domain Eukaryota; kingdom Viridiplantae; phylum Streptophyta; class Magnoliopsida; order Malpighiales; family Linaceae; genus Linum; species Linum lewisii. The sequence continues at coordinate 13,333,096 of CM068298.1, read as the reverse complement.
ATTGAGTTTCTGCGTTAATCCAGAGAAACGAAAGGGATTAACCATACTAGACAAACACAAAAAAATCCCTTTTAGTTTAACAGGGGATAAGGTAGTATTGTTGTAGTGATTGATGGGGATAACAAGATTGATTCGGACTGGATACATAGTCCATGAAATTCACGTAAATAGAGTCGTAGCACTCTCGTAACTACTCCTCCCTATCCCTAGACTACTAAATCTAGGCTCTCGCACTCAAATTTAGCAATTTAGAGATGCACACAACATGTTCGATGAAATGCCCAATTCACAAAAGGCATTAAAAAACACAACACAATGGAGCAAAATGAGAGGAAACATGACTCAAATCAAGGCAAAGAATACCACAAACAACAATGGATCAAACTTTTTTAGGTCTAATAACTGTGAACTGGAGAACTGTTTAATGTTGTTGTACACTTTTAGTTGGAGAATTATTATTGTGGTTTGATGATGGATTTATGATTATGTTGAAGTAGAGACTTGTGGATGTGATCACCTAGAACTATTCTAAGGGGTAATAATTGATTAGGATTAAGAAATGTACTCTCACTGATCTTGTATGGTTGAGGGATGTTGGGAGAACCCTTATGGTTTAATTTGGTACATAGGTGGGATGTTGTCTCACCCAATTTCATTAGGAAACTAAGCTCACTCCTTTTTCGCCTTTCATTTAAAAGTGTGTGAGCAAAGTGAAGGTTTGCCAGAACAAATGAGGGACGACTGAAGGTTGTGCCTGAGAACTTGGAGATTGTTTTGATGATTTCTTTGCAATTGACCTTTTAGGATTCTAGGATTATTTCATGGATGTGATGTGAATTTTGGATTTGATTTGATGTTGGATTTGATTTTTATTAATGGGAGCTCCCTTTTGGTTTCGGATTATATGTTGTTTGATGTCGGTTTAGTTTGCTTTAATTTTTATTTTATTTTGAGTCAATCCGTACAGACTATTTTTTTGTCTAGCCAATGAGTTCAACCATTATGATTCAGGATGTGTGCTATAATTATCATCATCGGTACTTTTAATCAAGCCGTCAATACTCATTTCAAAACCAATTAATCCAGACATTAAACAAGTTAAACAACACACTTATTAATGTCATCACTACTTTTAATCAAGACATCAATACTTTTTTGTGCAATAGAATGTACCCTCATCATTATTACCATCCATCCGTACTTTTAAAAATATGCTAATGGCCGGTGATAGGTTTGCAACAGTAGACTTATTATGATTTTTAAATAGGAGATAAGCACGGCTTCAACTCGTCTTAGTGAGTTCACGAATCAGATGGAGAGCCACCCATCCTCAGAAAATCTTGTATGAGAACCACCCATTTTGTTTCACCATGAGAACACTAATCTCCACCTTTCATTCTTTTAATCTAATCTAATGGCTTAAAATACATGGGCATCTTTGTAATTTTAATAATTTAATTAATTAAATCATAAAATACTTAATATCTCATGATTTTTGGAGATTCTGTCTCCAGATTCTTCTCTCCAACACGGTTTCCTAAATTACATATGTTCACCATGAAATTTACAAGTTTTGCTGCAAATTGTTTAGGTACATGATACCTATTAGTATTACATTTGCGTGGAACCTTCCTCGCACGAACATGTACTTAATTCTTATAATAGGTACAGCATTTATGTTCCTAATTCTTATAATAGGTACATTATGTTCTATTTTATAATGTTACACATAGTCTAATTCTTATAATAGGTACACATTTATGTTCCTAATTCTTATAATAGGTACACATTTATGTTCCTGATTATTATAATAGGTACACATTTATGTTCCTAATTCTTTTAATAGGTACACATTTATGTTCCTAATTCTTATTATTAGGTACACATTTATGTTCCTAATTCTTATAATAGGTCACATGTTCACGTAATTATTAAATAGGCCACAGATTTAGTATATTATCCATGATGGAAGCAATAGGCAACAAGAAATTTATTCCAAATCAGTGAAATCGGGACACAAAAGAGCTCCAATTTTGAAACAAGAACTTAATTGTTCCAAATCAGTGAAATCTAGAAAAGTCAAAGTTTCGAAATATAAAATCCACGAACAATCAAAATACAGAGAACAAGATGTGGTACCAACATATAGAATCTGGAACAAGATGTGGTACCAACATATGGAATCCGGAACAAGATATGGTTTCAAATTCTGAAAAATCGGAACAACGCTAATAGTAGCCTAATACAGAGCACTATCGAACCTAAATCGAAGCATTCCGTTTCGACTCCAAAGCTGATGAAGAACTGGGATAAGGCTGCTTCTCGTTTGGTCATGCTAGGTTGAAACCCACCTTTGTAGAAGGCTCGAGGTCTCGTCTTCAGAGTTTGCCATGCCCGGATTGCAGACCTTGCAGCGTAAGCGGCACCGACCACCGTGCATTTGGCTATGAAAGGTGTGGCCTGTTGTAGAAATAGATGAAATTATAGCACTCGTGTAAAAGCTTGTATGGAAACAGAGAATCGGAAAACAACGAACGTTGATCTAATGAGTGAGTGAAAAGAAAAGGGATAATGAAGATAGAACAAAGAAGAAACGCTCACCATTGGTGAAATAATACGAGAGCTTTAGGACACGAGAAAGTAGGATCGATCGAGAGGAACTGTGGTGTTTGGTTCTTCGTCGGCCGCGAAAAGAAAACACGCTGGAATTGGGTTCACCCCATCAGCACCACCGCTGATGGTTGCGTCGACCTCCTTCTCGCCAACCGGAGCACCTCCCTCCATCCCCACCTTCGGCTCCGTCTTGACAGTCGTAGAAGGCGGATCTTGACAATCGTCGTTCAGATCAACTCCACCGGAAGGCTTTACTCCAACGGCGGCGATAGAAAATCCCTCAACCGAAAAAATAGATGATGCGAGAGTTTTTTTTTTAATTTGATTCTAATTAGGGTTTTTGGAGATGAAACTAACCCTTTTTATATTGTTCCAAAGATTACAATTTTGTCCTTTTTATTTACACCGTCAGATTTAAGAACCTAATCTAATGGTTATTAAGAGTGTTCTCATATGAGAACACTTATAGGTGTTCTCACGCCAGTTAACCCGACCCATCCTAGGTATGAGTCACGTCGATTTTAGAATGTCCAAAGACCCCCTATGTATTTTCATAACCTTGCAGATTTTACCCTATCTACACCCGGAGCCAATCTCCTATCGGTCCTGCATCACAAAGCGATGTTTGGTTAGGATTGCAAGACACGTCGCTTTAGTCGGGCAATATCCGATGTCGACAAATGTAGTAGCTATCATATTATATGAAGATAATTGAGGTAAGGTAAAATAAGTAAATGATAATTATTCAAGATATATAATTAATGTCAATAGCTATCATATTAATAAAAAAAAAATTTAAGATTTAAACACTTATGATTGGTTATGTCTATGGGACATAAGAAATCCTTATATCACCTTAGAAATTCCTTTTTTTTTTTTTTTTTTAAAGAGCCTTAGAAATTCCTATACATTAGTACTCATAACAAAACTGATTAATTCACTAACTAAACAAGGTTAAACAGTACACCTATCTTCATCAGTACAAATTCGATGGAGGGAGGGATGAAACTTACTTGGATCTTTAGATATAAGACTACAATCATACTCATCTTCAATTTTGGCATATTTGTGGCTGATTTTTATTATCATCATCCACCATGTCATCATAAACCGACTAATCAGCTATATTGTATTTTTCTTTTTTTTTTTGAAATCATGATTTAGTGTTGAATTCTCTCATGATATAGCCGAGTGTGTGTGGTTGTGGTGGTGTTGGGATCGTTATAATTTCGATTGGAGGAGGAGGAGAGTGTGTCTATTCATTGTTTAGATTGTGAAGATTGGTGAGATCGGTGAATCTGTCATCTCAAGTCAAACTAACAAGTTAGCAGTTTCATTACATAAACATTGACGAAGAGATGTACAGGTTAAACACAGTGTATTATGAATGATTGAATGTGATCGTGTCCCCTCGAAGAATAAACGTTTAGGCCACACATAACCAACCCCCCAACCCTTTCCTCCCACCAAAACACACTTGTGCTGTGCTACATGACATCAATCATCAAGTCCAGTATGATAGTCCTGATCATAAGCATATTATATCTTGCTCATATAATTGCTTCAAATTCGCTGCAATTGTCCATGTGATCTACCTACAATTATTGTGTTCGCAATCTACTACTTTCCGTAGCTCTCACCTGATCAAAATATGGATGTGCCTGCCTGCGCCACAACAAAAGCCGTATGATGCATCAAGGATCCATATTTTTAACTATTTTGGAAGATAAATATCAAGAACAAGTCTGTTGCTAGTAAATCATTCAAAACTAGAACACAGTAAATCTTAAATCTATATTTACACTCCACCCGATAAGACCATTGCCTCTTTTGCAGTTAACCTGTCCTGATGATCGTACCGAAGGAGCTTGTTCAGAAAGTCTAATGCCTGCACGAGAGCTTATAAAGATCACTAATACTCAGCTCCTGATGTGTAATTTACATAATATATGGAAACGGTAAGGTACCTCTGGAGAAACAAGGTGTTGATTATCTCCATTAATAAACTTGGACCATGATTTTCTAATATGCCTGAAATAGCACGCCAGATTGGCTCAGTTCACAGATTTATTCACAAAACATGGCGCACAAGAAAATTAGATCAAAATAGTGCTTTTAGCAGCAACAGGGTATCATCATGGAATGGGACAACCCTCCATCACTCCACTGAGTATTGAGTAAAACAAACTGACTGAATTCAACAAACCTTCCAACAAGTGCATCAAGTTGAGGATCAAGCACTAGATGGTATTTGTTAAGATATGCATTCAACTCATTAGTTCCGAGTACCTAACCAATTCAAATTCAGAATAAGAACACAATATCAATTCAACTTATCAAACTTAGAAATCACAGTACCTTGGCAATTTTAACAAGTTGATCATGGTTGTCATGACCATAAAAGAATGGCTCCTTCCTGAATATCTGTATCCCAAACAAGTAAAATGAGTTAATTCTCAAGGAAAAAAGAGGACAAGTTACAAGCAAGGAGATCATCTTATAGGTGATATTCTCACCATTCCAGCAAGCATGCACCCGACACTCCACATATCCAAAAATAGTCATAATCCTGGAGATCAACTAAGAGTTCTGGTCCCTTAAAGTACCTATGAAACAAGATCATTGTAACAATCACTCCCTGGATGCCACAAATAAAGTTTCTTTAATGATTTGAATCAATAATCTAGAGAACTATATACATAATAACATATAATTAATTTGGCGAGGTTGAAAAACATGGACCAATAGGAGTTCTTTCAGGCAGGCTTCCTTATATGTAAAGTTGCTTTTAAAGAGAGTCGCAGCGGAAAGCTATGAATAGCAAATCAATATATCATCAAAGAGTACTCTGCTGTCACATGGTAGTTCGTTGTCATATATTCTTGTGCTGAGTGCACGTGCAACGAAGTTTGTCCATCCATATAGCATCTCTAATTTCAATTTATAAAATTCAAGACATCACATAGACCAAATCACACGAGATCGGCCAAGGGTAATTGTGCACAACCCTATGACTGATGACATGTTTTCTCTTACAAAGGCTCTGAAAACGCTTACAGGCTTCAAATTTATAGAATTAAGAATCGAACACAAAAATGTAAGACAAATATGGTATGGGTCATCAAAACATTACCTAGATGCTACCCGAACGTTGTATTCCTTGGCGGGATGGTAAAATTCAGCAAGAACCCAATTCAATCAATCGAAGTTTGCGCAATTCCTAGTCATTGCATAGCGCCTATGTGGATGCTGACTGGACCACATATTAAATATTAAGTTTTCCTATTGTACTTTGTGTTTTGCTAGCTGATCAATTTTTTTAATTCTAGGAAATCTCTTTCCCCTTTTATGCGACGACTCTTTTCTTCCTAAACATAAAATCATAGCTGCAGACTCTCTGTTTCTGGAATGTTTCATCCTCTTTCCTAATCGACACTAAAGTTGGTTACCAGATGAAATCTTATTGATTTGTTAATCAAGTGGTGGCTAAAGGTTCATATTTTCTGAAGCTACTGAAGTAAACTGAAGCAGGTGCAGAGCCACGCCTCAGGTGCAGAGCTACAATAAATGAAGTTGTTGTAAATACATATATACTGATATATAATAGAGAATTGTTTTCTGCTACTACTGTTTTAACATACTGGTTTACTGTTTACTATTTTAACATTGTTTTATAGACCAAGTTCCAATGTTTACTATTTTAGATAATCATTCTATAGGCTGAACTGTTTAAATAAATATGAATGTATTGGTTGATGGAGTACAGGTATACATTCTGGTTAACATACCCTATTAAACATGCTAATCTGCATTATCAATTAAAACTCATCCGCATATACTTTATCTCATGTTATGTTATGGTTGTTTTTTTTAATATTTTATGCAGCTCAATAATCAAATGGTTGTTCATAAGTAGATTATATGTTAAATGAGTTTCAATTCTTTTCATGTGTTAATCAGATGGAAGCAATTGACTAACCAGTTCCAATTCTGTGGGAATTGATGATTTGTTAATAGGTTGATGGTTTTTAATTATGTATGCATATCATAATTGAATCAAAATTGGTTAAAGTTTATCTTATTAAGAAACAAGAGTTACGGAAGGCGATGAGTTACGCGAAAGATTGAGATGTCGAACAACCTATCATGGATGATGAACAATCAAATTTGGTAGCGAAAGTGGATTTGAAGAAGAAGACAATGAGTTATCTGATGAGGATTTTGGGCATTTGATTGAACATGCAAACCCAGTCAATATTCTTTTTCGTAGTATCAATGGCGTAACCAGGATTGGTATACGGGGGGAGCCGAATTGTATATTAAAAAATGGTGCCACCGGCAAAAAAATTTCTTCAAATTTGAATAATAGTATAAATTTTTCATTCATCTAATACTAAGTAAAAATACACAATAAATGTTTTGGTTATAGGTTGCTTAATTAGTAAAAAAATAATTATATGTGCCACCGGCAATTTTTCTTTCAAATTTGGATAATTTATGATCAAATATTTAATTATTACACACTATAAGTGAATTATGAGTAACTATTACGTAAAATTTAAGACAACATTTCACCGAAACAACGTAGTTGGGGAGCCGAACTTCAAATACCCCGGCGCCAAATTTCGAAAATACCAAAAAATATATGTAATATTAGACTCGATACCGGGGGAGGGGGGCGCCGTGGCTCCCCCTGGTACCGCCATTGCGTAGTATTCGGGATGAGGATACAAGTTAGGAGGAAGAGCAACGAGGGAGAAATGAAGAAGACAACTCTAAAAAATATCTCCAAATTGATAAGGAGGTTGATGGTGATATTAATAGTGATTGTGCAGATTCAGATGAATTGAAAATCTATAATTTCATGTGACGAAACGAGGATGTAGAGCGGCCGAGATTCCTGGAGTTCCATGCGGATAGGAAGTTGGAGAATCTTTATTTTGTGTGAATTTGATATTCTCGAGTTTTAATATTTTGAAGATTGGTATTTTCAAGTGAAGCCCGTTATTAGAGAAATAATATTTTGAATTTTGTAAACCTAGAATACAATGATATTTAGTACAGAGTTCTGTTTATGAGACCGGTGATGTTCATGACATTTAATCCAATTATCCAAACATTTTAATAATTAATTTTGTGATTTATGATCTCATACAACTTAATAAACAATTAATTTTATGATTCTAATGTCAGTTACATTAATGACAACAACATTGTATTCAGATGATATGCAAGAAATAAACAAAGAATAGCAGTAAAAATACTGTTCATGACCAGGAATTGCAGTTGTGATCCTATGTCTAGGAAGAAGAATAGAGTTCGTAGGATTATTGAATTTAAAAATACCTAAATTGATAAGCTACCAAAACGCAAAGTATAATAGGAATATTAATATTTAATATGTCGTCCAGCCGGCTTGAGATCAGGTTCCAATCCTTTCCAAGTGTTGTAAGCCTTCCAACATTTTCTCAGCCATTAGATCACACTTTGACCCTTTGATCAATCCAATGGTCTAGATTGTTAGGGGTATTTAGGATTTTACACATACTATATAATTTTTATATATAGATTAAATATATTAATATTTAGTGACCAGCCGGTGAATCTCCGGCGACCGGCCAACGTCACCGGCAACTTTTTCGGTGAGACTTCGGCAAAATTTTTTTTTTTCAAATTTTTTTTTCAAAAAAACTTGTTAACACCTTTTTGCTGCTAACTAGTTAACAATGTTTTTTTAACTGATAACTAGTTAACATGATTTTTACACACATAATTTAATTATTATATTTAAAATAATTAATTAACTTTTTCTGTGGACCGCCGGTGACTCTCCGGTGGCTGGCCACCGTCGCCGACGACTTTTCTGGCGAGACTCCGGCGAAATTTTTTTTTTCAAAAAAAACTAGTTAACACCTTTTTTTACTGTTAATAGTGTTTTTTTAACTGATAACTAGTTAACAGCGTTTTTTATTTGATAACTTGTTAACATATTTTAACCTAATAACTAGTTAACGAATAATCATATAATCAAAATTTTAACGAGATTTTTTGTTAACAAGTTATCTAATTAGTTATGTTATTTTTACCTAGTTAACTAGTTTACAACTTAACTGATAACTAGTTAACAACATTTTTTGTTTGTCATGTTAACTAGTTATCAACATTTTTTGTGTGATAACTTGTTAACATCTTTTTTTTGATAATTTGCTAACAGATTTTAACCTGATAACTAGTTAACATTTTTTTAACCTGATAACTAGTTATCATTTTTTACTTGAGAATAGTTATTTTTGTTATCTAGTTAACCAACCGAGTTAACTAGTTATCAAGTTGTTAACTAGTTAACCAACCGAGTTAACTAGTTAACAATTTTTTACTTGATAACAGTTATTTTTGTTAACCAGTTAACCAATCGAGTTAACTAGTTAACTTATCATGCTAACTATAAACCGTGAGTCATGAGTCGGCAAAAGTACCAACAAGAAACGAAAAAAACGCCTACTATAACACTACCAAAAGCAAGAACAGAGCCAACATTCAACCCAAACAAATGCTGAAAATAATCCAAGATCATCATTTATACATCATCATCAAAAAATAATGCCACGGCCAAAAAGATTGAACATAACCGACACCTCCAGGTAATTGACCACGATTAAGGCCCGCTATGGACTCCCTTATCAATATAGCTCCAGGATCCCCAAAATTTGATTCCAGAACAAAATCAGCTGTGTAATGAACTTGCTTAGCTTTCACATTCGATTTCCTCGACCAATCCTTCAACACAGCTACTCTGCTCCTCTTCAGTGCCTTGGTTTCTGATTTCCCAGAAAAAAAAACATATTCAATTTGAATCCCAGATTGCCAGAACAAAAGAAAGCATGAATATTTTTTCAGTTGACTTACTTGGATCAAGCTCAGTACTAATATTCTCCAACTGTTGTTGCTGTTCTGCTCATAGGACGATCTAAGTCAGGAGCTTTCCCGTTCCTCCACAGCTCATAGGACGATCTAAGTCCGCAAAACCCTAGAAATTGAAATCAGAAAAGAATCATAACTCTGTTACCCAACAAATAGAAATCAGAAACGATTACCCAACGAGGGACAGGTTACTGCAAACGAAAAGCATGGGAGATAGTCATTAATACATACATCGGTTTGCTTTAACTTCTCAAAGTAATCCCGTATTTCGTCTTCCTCTTCCTCGCCGTCTTCGCTTTCACCGGCTTCGTCGACGTTCAGCTTATCTAGATCGGATACACAGCTGGGGATTGATTCAACTTGTTTTCTCCAACAATTTGGTGGTTCGTCGCTAAGGGGAGATCGTTAACCATAGCTGGGAACGATTTTGATAAGAAGAAACCTGTTGGTGCTCGCGAAAGATCAAGCCATCCATTCGAAGGTCGTGTGGTCGTGGCGGAAGGAATTGACCGTTGATGCCCACATGAAGATGTGGAGATCGTAATGGCGGAGGTGAAGGTGGTGGTGGAGCTTTGATTTGAAGAAGTGGAGGCGTCGGTGTGAAGGTGAAGAGTTGGGTGAGGGATTAGAGAGATTGACGGTGGCTGCGGATGAGAGAAGGAGATAAGTTTTTAGGGATAGGTTTATTTATTCATAAAGACGAAAATGCCCTTCGGTGTGTTGGGGTTGGACCGACCCAAGCTTTAAAGGTTGGGTCCGGATTTGAAGCCTCGTCCAGCCAACATCCATGTAGGCACTATATAATATTTTAAAACCCTACTGTTCATGACCAGGATAACGCCGTTTGAGTCCACATAAGCTTTTCGTCCATTATTTGGATGGAGTGGCAGAGGTGAATACTAAACCGAGTTGAGTGGTATCCCATGAACGAAAAAAAGTTTAATGGGAAGGGTGACTGATTTTAAAAAGATTAGTGATATCCGGTGTATTTAAGTAAAAAAAAAAAGGCAACCAATCGACCCACCTTTGCAGGGAGTTATCAACGTCCAACTTTTTTGAAGAGTTGAAAATGCTTCGACTTTCATCTCAATCACTAGATTACTATTTGACTACTTGATCAATCTAATCATCTAAATTGTTAGAGATATTTATATTATTTAATATATAATTTAATTTTTATTTTAGTTTAAAACACACAATATTTTTTTGGTGACCGGTTGTTGAGTCTTCGACTAGGGACGAAACCCGGACTCAATGATGCACTAAGCTGAAATTAAAATAATTTATTTCATAAAAAATAATTGAGAAAATTTTAACAATAATATAATACAATTACTACAATAATATATATTACATTACATATTTTATTTACTTTTAGTATGCGATGCCATTTGTCACTAATTCTTTGTGCCCGATATATTTGTTTTTAGAATTATTAATATTACTTTTGACCAAATGAAAATTGAAATGTGTCACCGGCGAATTTTTTATTTGATTTCAATGATTTATCATCAAATGGTGTATTTTACTCGTTCATAAGTCAAGATATATTGGACTTATCAATCATCTACACATGTTGACGAAATATTAGTATGAATGAGTATATTAACTATATGAGTTTTCCTTATAAACACTAGGGTTTTAAAATATATTTGATTTTAAGTTTGAAATTATAACAATGAATTGAGCCAAATTAATATAAGAATGAGTCGGATTTAAAATTTGCACTGAGCTGAATTCGAAAAAATAAAAAATTTACACTGGAATGTAATGCTCGGGACTAATTCCACCCCTAATTTACACTGGAATGTAATGGCCCGACTCCCCCCTAATTCCACCCCTGTCTTCGACCACCAGCCACCATATTTAGTGATTTTTTTGATGAGGTTTTGAAAAAAAAATTTGACGACCGACCAAACTCTTATGACTTTTTAGGTAAGGACCAGCTAACTAGTTAACAATTTTTTTTATAACTAGTTAACAGAGGTATTTAGTTGATAACTCATTTTCAAAATTCTATTCAATGGAGCTGTCATGCTTTTGGAGGGATTTTTTTTTTGGGGTTTATGTGCAGTTTTTCATTGTTTTTTGGAGGGGACTGGGAGCCAGGTTTTTTATTGGCACCTGGATTTTTGAATAGGTTGCTGCCCTAGACAGTGTTTCAAATCAATTTTGATTTATGGAAACATGGAATTGGTTTCCCAACGCAGGAACACAAGTTTTTTTGTTGCTGAGTTGGAGACCAGCTTGAGATCAAATAAATAGGTTCCTTGATGGCATCAAGGAAAAATCTCAACTATTGATTAAATTTCAATGATCCAATGGTTTAAAACACAAGGGTATTTTAGACATTTTCAAAAGTGCTCAATCATCATTTCATTGTTGCCGGATATCCGCTGACCGCCGACCACCTACTGCCGTCCGTCGACCGACGTCCTGCCGCCGTCCTCCTTCGCCTGCCGGGCACCACCAATCGCCGCCACTGGTTGCCACCGGCACCTTTCGCCGCCGCCGGCCGCCGGGCACCACCCCTCCGCCGCTGTTTGCTACCGTCGACCGACGTCCTGCCGCCTCCTCCTCGCCTCCTCGCCACCGCCGCCGTCTCCTCCACTCCGGCTGCCGGGCACCACCAATCGCGCCGCTGGTTGCCACCGGCACCTTTCGCCGCCGCCGGCCGCCGGGCACCACCCCTCCGCCGCTGCTTGCTACCGGCACACCACAATAATTATTAAAAAAATAGTTTGTGAGGAGATTTGAAACTTTGACCTCCTTATTGTAAAACTAAGTTCCTACCACTATGCCACTGAGTGTTTTTGAGATTATATAACAATAAAATTATTTTATTAAGTAGCGTACACATGGTTTATACATAATGTGTGCACATGAGTACGAAGTATGTGTACACTGGTATAAAAAATAGTGTGTGAAGGTGTACACACATTATTTTATTCAGCGTGCACATGATTTATACATAATATCTGCACACGAGTACAAAATATGAGTACACTAGTGTAAAAAATAAGTGTGCACATGTACGAATAGGTGTACACAAGTATAAAATGTGTGTACACGTGTACATAAAAATGTAAGATAATGTGTACACGCGAACGATGAGTATGTGCACATATATGTGTACACGTGTACAAAAAAGTATGTGTACAAGATAAGTGTACACATATACAAAAATGTAAGTACATAAATGTGTGCGTGTATAGAACGTGTACACGTATATAAAACGTGTACGAAAATTGTGTGCAAATGAGTACACAGTTTTTGTAAAAAAATATGCACGTACACATATACATAAATGTGTACACATATTAAAAACGAGTATGAAGCGTCATCGAAAATGTGTGTACACGTGTACATAAAAAATGTAAGATATTGTATACGTGTATAATGAGTATGTGCACGTATATAAATATGTGTACACGTGTACAAAGAGTGCATGCACGTGTACAAAAGAGTATGTGCACGTGTACAAAAGAGTATGTGCACGTGTACAAGATTAGTGTACACGTGTACAAAAATGTATGTACATAAACGTGTACAAAACATGTACACATGTATAAAACGTGTACACAGTTTATGTACAGAAGTGTGTATATACACATATACAGAAACGTGTACACATAAAAAACGAGTACGAAACGTCAACGAAATTTTTTTTCCAGAAAAATAGGTCAGACGACGATGGTCCAGTGGCTGAAATTTTTTTCGAAATCGGAGCTCCGGTCGTCCGAGAAGTCGTTGAAAAATTCATCTAAACTCCGATCGTCGGAGCTCCGGTCACCGGAGTCGTCCGTTCGCCGGAGACTTTCCGGCAACATAAACAATTAAATTTAAAAAAGAAGAAATTAAATTAAATTGTGAAATGACATTTATACCCTTTAATTTAAACCATTAGATTTAAAAATAAATCAATGGTTGAGATTGGTGCTTGATACCATCAAGGAAGACCAATTTGTTTGACAGCAAGCCGCTGCCGCTGAGTTGGTGCTTGTTTCTAATTGTTTGTTTTCGAAACCTTGTCTTGTTTCGGATACAATGTAATAGTACCGAGCATGTTGCAATTTCATAGTATTTTTGAATCAACTCCGATTTCATAAACATAGAACTGCCAAATGCATTAACATGAGTTCCTTTTTGTTGAGTTGTTGGTTGATTTGTGCTGTAATTTAATTTTTTTTTTTTATACATTGTCTAGTCTTGTTCTGAGTAGTCCAACCTAGTCGGATGAGCTATCTTTAGAAAACCATAATCAACTAATCACATATTTGCATGTGATCCTAAACTTCCTTCCTATTGTCTTGTCCCAAACGTGAACTAACTTTGGTTTAATTAATAAATAATTCTAAAATTTTGGAATTAATTACAAAGATGTTCATGTATTTTAAGCCATTAGATTAGATTAAATAAATGATTTTTCAAAAAGGAAAAGGGGGTGTTATCACTACAAATTTTCTAATTAATAATATACTTTATTATTATTGTTTGATCAATGTAAACTTTACATAGTTGGAAGTCAAAGGTTGACCCAATCCTCTTCCTACCCCCAAAGGTGTATAACAATAATAATAAGTTAAAAGTTAGTTGAACAAGAAATTTGATATAGAAACAAAACAACACCCTTTATCTTGTCGAATTGGAAACAATCAAAATCTTGTTACCTCTTACAAAAGTTTTAGTTCAATGTTGTTGATGATCACATTTCATATGTTTCCTCAAGAACCTCTTAAAAAATGTGACTGATAATTCTCTTTACAAAATATTACCAATGTACTTGATGCTTTCATCCTCTTACAAAACACAACAACACAAACTTTGTTGATGAATGAATATATACATCTTGAAGCCAGAAACAAAGAGACACATATCCATCCATCCATCCATCCATCCATCCCTTCATCTCGGTCTTGGTAATGGGTTCTACCAAAAGGGGTCCTTCCAATTTCAATAGCCATTTGGTGGTAGCTTCTATAATGCTCTTCTATCTTCTAACTTCAACTTCAACTTCAACTGTGACTAGTACACAAATCCAAGGATGCTCAATCCAGGAAATGGACATAGGACCATGTTTAAAGCCCTCTGATGACCCATTCTTGATCAATAGTTCATGTTGCAAACTTCTTAACAAAGCTGTCAAATCTGGCTACAACTGCTTGTGCTTATTACTTGGATCTTCAATACCTCCTCTTTCAGCCTCTGCAATCTCTTTGCCTCTCTCCAATTGTCTCATATCCTTGCCTCCATTAACTCACTGCCAAAGTAATATTATTATTCAATTTTCATCTAATTTTTATATTCTTTCCTTTTCCACTCGTTACTTAAAGTTTATGATAATTTGTTGACTGTATATGCATGCATGCATGCAGGTGCAGCTACATTTCAAACAAACATGTCAACTGAAGCTCTTGAACCACCTCCATTTCCGCATTCAGCTCCATCTGGTGGTTTTACTGATCACTTGACAACAGGAAATGAGGCAGGATTTATCAAGATTTCTTTGCATCGAACTCTTGTCATGTCCTTGGCATTTCAAGCTTACATTATGCTACTTAATTATCTCATCTGAAACTTAGAGGTCATTCATATTCATTGTTGTTGCTATAGAGTCAACACAGTTATAGACATGGAACTACTACGTTTATGTGAGTTTATGAAGCAGCTTGTTCCTGTTTTTGTTTTTCTTTGTCTTGTGCTACCATGACTTTCTAATCAACTTCACTCTTCAATATCCTAGCTTATTAAATCTTAAATTTCATATCCAAGATGTGATCCTCGTTACTCTGCTAAAAAATGGTACTTATAGAAATATAAGTTCCATAGTGAGGTTCTTGATTCCAAATTCAGATCTAGGAGAAGTGAGGAGGAATGGAAAGAGGAGGGAGGAGGAGGAAGATTGAGTTTGGGTTTGAGAATTGGGTGTATGAGTTTGGTTTGGGATAAATACGAGTCAATGTGGATTTTAAATGACGTAACAATCTAGTTGGCAACTCCACATAGGCATATGAAAGGAAAATTGGATGTCCGTAGACGGTAGTGACTTCTAGGTTAATCGTCCAAAGTTCAGTTATGGAAGGGAAATTTTTTAAAGTTCAGAGATTTCCAGATTATTTGGCCATAGTTCGTTGACTATTTGTATAACCAACCTTTTTTTAGGCAACAAGTCAATTCTTATTAATGATTATGCCAAAAGTTGACTATCTTTTTTTAATGCATTAAAAAACGGAAACACTTCTGGTAAACAAATTAATGAAATATTTACTTATATGGTTACAAGTGTTTGGAATGCCTTTTTAAAGGGGAATTGGAATTTTGTAGATTTTGTTTGACTTCTAAATAAAGACAAAAAAAAAAAGGTAATGTCATTTAATAGTCTTTCAAGAGATTTGTCCATGTTTAAGACTACAATTCCCATGACAATGGTGCAATTTTGTTGCATCCAATGCAACAATTATTATCCACCGTTAGATCTGAGGTATTTAATCATGTGGTCTCAATCCTATGTTTATATCTCTAAGTTATTTTAGTTTGTTGGAGTTTCCTCCCATTTTCCATCACCGAAAAGTTTCTCGACGAATTTTCCGATCACACGAGCCTCCGCTGACGAAAATTTTTCCACCCACGTGGTCGTCGTCAATAGATCTATGATTCTGGAAAAATTTTATTTTTCTGAAAAAAAAATATTTTCCTTCACAAATTTTTTGTTGGCCGGTCTGTACAGTTTATATGCAGTCTATACACATTGTATACATCTCGTATTACTGTTTATACAAGTTGTATACAAACTTTATACACTTTGTACGAGAGTTGTACAATCTGTATTTATCGTTGTACAGTCTGTAGGGGAGCTGTATACACTTTGTACGTGAATTATACACTATGTATTTATTTGTGTACAATTTGTATACCAACTGTATACACTTTGTACGAGAGTGGTACAGTTTGTATTTATTTTTGTACAATTTATTTTTTCGTACATTAGGATTGTAAATAGTTCATACAAATTGTATACATTCTATATGAAATTCATACACTTTGTATGTCATTGTAGGACCTGTATATGACATACACTCTGTATGAAATTCGTACAGACTATAGAGATGAAAAAATTCAGTGTGTCATCATTGACGCTCCCATACATAAATGATGTCCCTAAAACTAGGATCTCTTTCCGGTCAACTCGTTATTCGACCGAGAAAATAGTTTGCCGAAAAGAGATCCCGTTCATATGAGATGAAAAGCTTAAAAAAACAAGTAAGAAATATTGACCGTTAGATTAAATGAAGGGTTGAGATTAATGTTGCGTTGGAGACAGCATTATTATTGCTGTCTCCGGAATTGTGCTCCATGTTTAGTGTGTGAGTAGAGTTGGAAAAACATATTTATTAGGTTAAAACGTCTCAATTAACTAAATAATATGATTAGAATATATGTACAGTAAAACCTCTATAATTTAATACTTGATAAATTAAATTAATAATTTAGTATAAATTAATAATTTTTTCAACTTGGGCTAGTGTAAAAAATAGGAATGGATCAGCATCCAAGAGAATGTGGGTTTGGAAAGTTCCAAACCCATTCTCAACCATTAGATCTAGTTGACTCTTTGACCAATCTAATGGTCCAGATCTGTCAGGGGTATTTAAGACTTTACACAAATACTTTAATTATTATATTTAATTTAAATATTTTATTATTATTTTTTATTTAAATATTTTATTTTTATTACCGTAAATACTGCACAGCAGCCGCCACTCTCCCCGGCCGCCGGCCACTTTCGCCGTCGCCGGCGATTTTTTTCGGTGCCTTTTTCCGGTGATTTTTTTCCGGTGGTTTTTTCGGTGAATTTTTCGACGAGGCTCCGGAGACCGACCAAACTCCGGTGACTTTTCCGGTGAGGACTAGTTAACTAGTTAACCTGATTTTTACTAGTTAACTAGTTAACTTATCGAGTTAACTAGTTAACATCATGATTTAGATAACGAGTTAACTAGTTATCTAATCGTGTTAATCTAGTGAATCAGTCGAGCTAACTGGGTAACTCGATAAGTTAACTAGTTAACCAATCGAGTTAACGAGTTACCAAGTTGTTAACTAGTTATCTAATCGAGTTAACTAGTTAACATCATGATTTAGATACCAAGTTAACTAGTTAACCAATCGAGTGAATTTTTCGGTACTTTTCCGGTGAATTTTTCCGATGACTTTTTCGGTGACTTTTCCGGCGAGGACAAGTTAACTAGTTAACTACTCAAATTAACTAGTTAACTAGTTATCTACTCGAGTTAACTAGTTAACCACTCAAGTTAACGAATTATCAAGTTGTTAACTAGTTATCTACTAGAGTTAACTAGTTAACCGACCGAGTTAACTAGTTAACCGACCGAGTTAACTAGTTAACCGACCAAGTTAACTAGTTAACCGACCGAGTCAATCCACATATTTCCCCAATCGTGAAAGAACCATGTCAAAATCGCAATGAAACATGACCATTTCATGTAGCCACATAATCATAACAAAACATAGATTGCAGCACACCAAAACAAGTAAAACCATATTCATCTATGAGAATAGAGTTTCAAATTTTGGAAGAAGACATTACAAATCCCAAACTCAGTACCACTCCCCAAATGCTTAAAATCAGTAGCCACAAGATTCTCATCATGCCCAGCAAACCCAATCCCACATTTCGTCAGCTGCACCAGATTCTTCCCCTTACACCATTTACTACACACCAAACACGAGCTCAACTTTGCACCTCCTAAATAGTAAATCCTCAAAATATAGAGAGAGGAGCAGTGTGTCCATTCTTGTAAAAACATAATAATGCATCAACACCTCCTAAGTGAATGCAGCAACATCAGTTCCCTTGGTCTTTGGTGCCGCTTGGTTACCTATTGTCAAACCATTCTCTTAGTTCATCTGCACTCATAACAAACACCCAATTAGATAATAGCACTCCCATAATTCTTATGCAAATCAATGAAGAACATAACAACTTTTAGGATCTACAAAGATATCCCATCTGCATAATCTCTCTGGCCATCCAAACCACTACCTTCTCTACAAATCCAAACCAATGGAATACAGTAGAAAGAAAAGAAAGAAGCACAGTAAATACCATGCTCACTATTAGTTGTAGCAGCAGCAGAAGAGAGTAAGCTATCCTAACATTCTCTCATGTCCTGCATATCCTGCAACAATCCAAGCAACCAAGACAACCGGAGACTAATTACACCAATACTAATACCTCAAGAAACGAGAATCAGAAAACGAAAGAAACCAAAAACATTGACCCTCTTGATTAGGGAAAAAAGGGGGGAAACCCGAGTTACGCGAACTAGTTCATCTAATTGAGCCACCGACCAAAGATTTTTTCCTCTGTCTCTGGCGCCATCGTGATTATTGCTATGACAATACTTGTTAAGTGTTGCGAGGCTTCGTAGCTTCCCCTGTGGTGGGGTGGAGGGAGTCGACGAAGCAATAATGGCGAGAGAAGGCAGATCGACGGCGGGGTGGGCGAAGGATGGAGTTGGAGAAGCGACAATGGCGGGAGGCGGCGGATCAACGACGATGGTAGGAAGGAGTTGGCTGGAGAAGAAGGCAAAAGTTGGGAGTCGGTGGAGGAACTGGAACAGAGAGGAATTTAGGGTTAGGCTATTTAATCTACGGCTCCCCGACCACGATAGTAGTTTCTTCCGAGGATGGTCGCTGCATCTCGTCGAAGAAGTTAACCAGTGGTCGGTGGCGGCCGATGCGATGATGTTTGGTGGAGAAGCGAGAAGAGTAGCGGCAGGCGGCCGATGCGATGAGGATCGGTGAAGGAGGGATGACAGCGACTAGCGGCGGCCGATGCGACGAGTTTTGATGGAGGAGGGAGGATGGTGGATGCCGATGAGGCTCGACGAGGAGGACAACGGCGGCGGCTGTGTGTTGATTTTTGTTTTTTTGTTAAAATGGCTGCGTGAAGAAGATGAACAGGAATAGCCGAATAGGGTTTATAATTTTTTCAAAAAGACAAAAATGCCCCTCCGGGTTTTGGGTTTGGAACAGTCCAAACTTTATTTCTTGGACGCAGATCCTTTCCCGTAAAAAATGAGCAAATTTAATAAAATAATAAGATAATTATTTTTTAGAACCAACCTATATAAATACATGAATTTTAAATTCTATAAATTAATAATAAGTATAATTCATTAAGGGTCCGTTTAGATAGGTGTATTTGTATTTGGTAATTGAAATTCATGTAATTGAAATGCATGCAATTGAAATTCATGTATTTAAAATTCATGCAACTGAATTTATGTGTTTGGATGTTAAGTTATTTTGTGTGTATTTTAAAATTAATACACAATACACAGTTTTGGTAGTCTGACCAAAAGTCTGATGAAGGAATTTCTCGATCATGAATATTTTATGATCGATTTTTTCCGGCAAAAAGGTCTACCGGAAAAAATTTGTTGGCAGAATCGTAAACCCTAAATAGTGGAATCTCATGGCAGAACCCTAAACCTCAAATAGTGCAATCTAGCAGTAGAACCTTAAAACCTAAACAATGGAATCTAGCGACAAAAATTCAGAAGCAGAACCCTAAACCTTAAATAGGGAAATCTAGGGTGAATTTGGTGGTAAAACCCTAAACCCTAAGCGGTGAAATTTGGCGACAAAAATTTGGCCAAAGAACCCTAATCCCTAAATGGTGGAATCTGGCAGTAGAAACCTAAACCCTAAATGATGGAATCTGCCAACAAATATTTGGCGGCAAAACCTTAAACGCTAAATGGTGAAATCTAGCGGAAAAGATATGGTGGCAGAACCCTAAAACCTAAACGGTGGAATCTGACGAAAAAGATTTGGTGGCGAAACCGTAAACCCTAAAGAGTGGATTTTGGCGGAAAAATTTTGAGACAGAATCCTAAATCCTAAAGAGTGGAATTTGGAGGAAAAAATTTGGCGGCGAAACCCTAAAGAAAGAGTGGCATTTGATGGAAAAAAATTGGCGGCTAAAAACATAAACCCTAAATGGTAAAATCTTGCGGCGGATTCCTAAACCCTAAAGAGTGAAATTGCCGGCGGACGCGGAACCCTAATCCCTAAAGAGTGGAATTTGATGAAAAAAATTGGCGACAAAAAACCTAAACCCTAAACGGTAAAATCTTGCGGGGTATTCCTAAACCCTAAAGAGTGAAATTTGGCGAAAAAAATTGGCGGCGGACGTGAAACCCTGATCCCTAAAGAGTGGAATTTGATGGAAAAAATCTGGCGGTGAAACCCTAAACCTTATGTGGTAGAATCTGGCGGAAAAGATTTGGCGGCAGAACCCTAAACCTTAAAGAGTGGAATTTCGCAAAAAAATTGGTGGTTGAACCCTAAACCTTAAAGAGTGGAATTTGGCGAAGAAAACCTATACCCTAAATGGTAGAATCTGGCGAAAAATATTTGGCGGCGGTTAAATCCTAAGCGGCGGAATTTGGCAGATATTTTTTGGCAACGGAAACCTAAACCCTAAACGATAGAATCTGGCGAGAAAAAATTGGCGGCAGAAACTTAAACCCTAAATGGTAGAATTTGGCGGCAAAAAAATTGGCGATGGAATCTTCTGACAGAACTCTTGGTGGAAAAAAATATGTCTGCAAAGTTTCTATGCTTGAATATGCTATCTAGCAAAGAAAGTAGTTGTGTATATTTGTTTTTAATTATCCTTGAGATATGAGCCATTAATTGATTATGCTTGATGTGAATTTCAAATCACTAGGTTTTAAAAGGTATTTCAAATTCATGATTTAACAAGCTCAAATTCAAGGGTGTATTTGACCCAAATACAAATACATTTTCTTATTTGTATCCAAACACTAAATTTGGTATTTGAAATACCAAATACCAAATCCCAAATGCAAATACACCTATCCAAACGGAGCCTAAGAAATTTATATAACTAGGATAATGTAGAAAAATATGAATATATAGTTGCTTATTTCTTCTTGAAGTTCAAGTCTAGTAGAAGTCCATCGTGAACTTTTCTTAGTGCACTCAAAATATCTGATGTTGTCTTCTCTAATTGCAACAAGTAGTTTTGAAGAGTCGATGCGGCTTTAAACGCTTCCTTTCTCAGGACCGGTTCCAAAGGTGTTGAATCATCATCTCATTCATCCTCAATCGAACTCCCAACGACGTCGGCCACAATTTCTTCTAAACTTTGTGTCGCAGTACATTCATCGTTTTCACCTGGATACTCCAACAACCGACTTACATCCATTGTGTTACGATAACCCATATCATTAATCATACCCTCAAGTTCATTAACATCTTCTTCAAAATTTATTTAACTTGAGCCGGCTTCATCCCTTGAACGGATCCAATGTCGAAACCAATTTGCTATTGTGCCTTAATGAACATCCGACGTCCAAGATGCAATTGCAAGATTCATAGCATCAAAGACATTAATTTTTTCCGGACTCGATAAATGCAATTCGCATCCCTCCAATACCTTTCGGTAAAATCTCTCGCGGTAGAGCACCTTGAAGCATCTTATTATCCCGACATCACATGGTTGGATTTTTGACGTCATGTTCGACGGCAGAAAAAACAACTCCACATTTTTTAACCCCTCAATAATTTTTGTATGGGTAGGACAATTATCCACAACTAATAAAACTTTTTTGTCATGCATTCTTTGATCAAAACAACGAACATATTCTTGAAAAAGCACCCCAGTCATCCATGCTCTTTTGTTGGCCCGATAATGACAATTTAAACTGGTCAAGTTGATGCTCTTACAGCAACGTAGTTTTGCGTACTTACAATGATCCATAGCGGGACTTTTTCAGAGCCATCCTCGTTGCAGAAAATAACAATGGTAAGTCTTTTTTTGTATTGTTTTCTTCCTTCGAGTTATTTTGTTGCAAGGGAGTGATCAGCTTGTAACCTGAAAAAATAAACCAGTCTTATCCATGCAAAAAACATCATTCATGGGAAACTGATCTATTTTTTGTCTTATGGACTCCAACTTGCTTTCCATATCTTGTGTATCGATCGAGCCACTTTCTCCGAAATGACGAAATGACTTGATGTCATGTCGTTTCTTGAACTTATCAAGCCATTATTGGGTAAGATGATACTCTGCAGGATGTTGGGGGTTGAGGAGTTCTAATGTCACATAGTCTTCTCCAAAATTAGATCACCTGTCATATTCACTCGATCTTGATGTAGATTTAAATCATGTACTCTACTTTGGAGGAGTAGTTAAATTTTTATCAAGTAAACTAAAAGGGAAAATGGTACTTTTGCCCCCCTCTACTTTGTCAAGTTAACAAATAGCCTCCTAAACTATGAAATAGTCAATTTACCTCCTCCTACTATAGCCAACCTAACAAACAGCCCCTTCCATCCAAAATTATGTTAAGTGATCACTCACCAATGTGACTCATCCATAATTAATGACAGTACATTGCCACATCATCGACTTTCATCCTTCTCAACTAAACTAAAAAGAGAAAAAGAAAATTAAAAAAAGAATTAAATTAATTTAAAAATAAAAAATAAAATATAAAATATTTTTTAATATTTCGTTTTGAATTTTAATATTAAAAAATTAAATTAATTTTTTATAAAACAAATATAAAATTTTTTCTAAAAATAACTTTGAACTTTTTAAATTCAATATATTTATTAAATTTAATTGAAAAAACCATAAAAAATAAATTTCATATATACATATTTTTATTTATAAATTTACAATTATTTTTTTCCTTGACTTTTGTTTTTAAATTTTTAATTTAGTTGAGTCACTAACAAATATGGATGAAAGTCGATGATGTGGCAATGTATTGTCATTAATTATGGATGAGTCATATTGGTGAGTCATCACTTAACAGAATTTTAGATGGAATGTGTTGTTTGTTAGGTTGGCTATAGTAGGAGGAGGTAAATTGATCATTTCATAGTATAGGGGCTGTTTGTTAACTTGACAAAGTAGAGGGGGACAAAGAACCATTTTCCCATACTAAAATGTCTTTTACAATTGAATGACTAATCAAATAAAATGTTACCAATGCTGACATTTTTTTAGCTGTGTGTAAGTTATGAATGTTCTGTGGTTGTATGGTCATTTATTCTCATTTTGTCCGAAAATCACCTCTGTTAATAAATGAATTTTTCATGTGATGTTGCTTCTCACAATTCAACTTCATTCTAACTCATTTGCTTCAAAAATTGAAGAGATCGTGGAAGTTAAGGATGGGAATCGGTCGGTTCGGTAAAAAACCGATGAAAATCGGATAACCGCCCTTGAGAAGGATTTAACCGATTAGCCAACCTATTTTTCATATATGTTTTCTGGCCGATTTTGGTCAAACCAAAATTTGACCGAAACTGATTTCTGCCCATCTGACCGACCGAGAAACTCGACCGAACCACTTTTTGACCGAATTAGGAATTTTGACCGATTGACCAAAATTCGACCGTTTTTTTCCGACAATGGGATTTTGACCGATTTCTTATCGATATTTTGAAAAAAATTTATCAGCATAACCACTGTATTGGGAGATTTCCCGGCTGCATGATTGCAGTCCCTCATTACCTGAAAACACATACATAATACTAGACATAATATCTATCAAGTGTTCAATAGAAGAACCACCAATATAGAGTAATAGTCTCAACTCATAATAACGACAAAGTCACAAATCGAAACATAAGTAGCCACCACAACCCACAAAGTCCTAGCACAGTAGAACACATGACACAACACACAAACTTATTCCAATCGTTGCACACATGACGAAAAGTAATCGCAACCCATTCCAATACGTAAAAATTACAACACAATGAACTAGTAGAAGAAGAAGAAAAACATAATGGAGCTTACTTACTTACTGTAGCGGGCTAACGACACCTGGCTAGAAGAATCTCGTCGGATCGGCCGTCAACGGTGTCCCTGTCATGACGACCAGAGGGAAGAAGAAACAAGAGAAGACCTAGTCACCTGGATCGTAATTTGGTATGAGGGAATCAGACTTTGAGAGGATGAAGGAAAGGGAAGAAGAAACATGAGAAGGGTCGAAGGGGACTTATATTGAGCCATCGTTGCTATCGACGGCCGTCACTGCTAGTGACCTGGCTAGGGGGAGAAGTCTTTGCTGGTGACCAGACTGGTGAGAGAAGCCGTCGCGGCATTGGCGGCGACCACAGAGTGGCAGAGAGCAGCGAATCAGCGAGTCGACTACGGTGAGGTAAACCCTAATTTTTCAATTCCATTGGCAGTAGCACTTCCTTTCTGTCGACTGAGTGAGAAAGAGTGAGTGAGGAAAGTGGAATCTGTCTGATTCCAAAATCCAATTGTTATTTGTTAGGTTAGGTAATTAGGTTAGCTTAAGTGTTAAGTGTTGTGTCTTATTACAATATTAGGTTCGTCGGTCAAGTAAGGTTAACCAGCCATTAACCGCTGAACGACCATTTGATAACTCATTGACTGCAAATCAACCAAATTATGCATCGGTTGGCCGACAGTTAACCAATTTTGGTTGGTTAATCGATTTTAGCAATTATCCTTAACCGATTTCGCAGCCCTAGTGGAAGTTGTCCCATGATCACAATCACCAGAAGTAGGAGGGATAATGGATGGAGGTGGATTTGGATAATCCAGGGAAAAGATTAAGAGGGCTCATCTTTATGAGCACAAAATCACTTGTTATTTTATTTTCACATGCATCATTGGTGCTCTTGGAGGATCCCTCTTCAGTTATGACCTCGAAATCTCTGGTGAGTAGTCTCCTTTTTCAAATTAACTCTTTTTTTGTTTAGATGAAATTCAATAACATACTATTATGTCATCCAATACAAGAAAGGTAAGGAGAACATAGTGGTTGATGCCCTATCTCGAAGGTATGCACTGATTTCTACCCCTAATACTAAGTTCATTGGATTTGAGTACATTAAGGATTTATACACTAACGATGCTGACTACGGAGATGTTTATGAGGCATGTGACACTGGAGGATTTGATAGGTTCTAAAAGCAAGATGGTTATTTATTTCGTGAAAACAAGCTTTGCTTGCCTAACACATCTTGTAGGACTGTTTTGGTGCGAGAAGCCCACAGAGGAGGCTTAATGGGACACTTTGGAGTTGCCAATATCTTGACATACTTGAAGGAACACTTCTAATGGCCACGCATGCGCCATTACGTGGAGAAGTGCCTAACTCAATACACGACCTGCCAACGAGCTAAGTCCCATGTTCAACCACACGGGTTATACACTCCTTTACCTATTCCTACTAATTCTTGGATCGATATTTCAATGGATTTTGTTCTAGGGCTGCCTAAGACCAGGAAGGGTAGAGATTTTATTTTCGTGGTTGTGGATAGATTCTCTAAGATGACTCACTTCATACCATGTCATAAAACTGATGATGCTTCGTATGTTGCTAGCCTATTATTTAGGGAAGTTGTGAGATTGCATGGTGTGTCCAAGACCATAGTGTCGGATTGGGATTCAAATTTTCTTAGTTACTTTTGGAAAACCCTATAAAGTAAACTAGGAACTAAGTTGTTGTTTTCTACTACTCGCCACACTCAAACTGATGGTCAAACAGAAGTAGTTAACTGATCCTTGTCTCAATTACTTAGGGATATCATAAAATCAAATATCAAGAATTGGGAAGACTGTTTGCCCCATGTTGAGTGTGCTTATAATCGTGTCGTACATTCTGTCACTAAGTACTCACCCTTTGAACTTGCTTATGGGTTTAAACCCTTAACCCCATCCGATTTGTCACATTTGCCCATTCATGAGTTCTTGGATGCAGATGGAAAGAAAAGGTTGAGTACGTGAAAAACTTACACGAGAAGGCTAGGGCAAACATCGAGCGACGGACCGCCCAATACATTAAGAATGCCAACAAAGGCCATAGGGAGAAGGTGTTCCAGTCGGGAGATCAAGTGTGGATCCACTTTCGAAAGGAGAGATTTTCTGAGCAAAGGAAGTCCAAGTTGCTGCCTAGA
Source organism: Linum lewisii (assembly GCA_034768395.1). NCBI lineage: Eukaryota > Viridiplantae > Streptophyta > Magnoliopsida > Malpighiales > Linaceae > Linum > Linum lewisii. The sequence continues at coordinate 13,306,555 of CM068298.1, read as the reverse complement.
AGAGAAGGACCATTCACCATTTTACAATGGATCAATAACAATGCTTATACTGATGATTTGCATGATTCGTATGGTGTAAGTGCCACCTTCAATGTTGCTGACTTGACCCCTTTCTTGATGACTTTGTAGAACCAGATTCGAGGTCGAATCCTTCACAAGAAGAGGGGAATGACGCACTTGTCACCCCGTGGACACGACCAGAGAATCCGTGGACACGAAGCCAGGAGAAAAGCTTCAAGACCAAGGTTACCGCATACGTGGATGCGTGGAGTCTAGCCGAGCATGAGGAGGATGACCGCCGGATGCTAAAGAGCGGATGACTGGTGTTGTTGATGATAACGCTAAGTGCTACACCAAATGATGCTGAGGGCCGAACCAAACCGAAAGTAGAGGTTGTTGATGCTGGTGTCGACCGAGGCCGAGCCGGAGACTGAGACTGAGGCCGAACCAGAGACTGAGACTGATGTTTAGTCGGATACTGAGACCCGACCGAGCACTGATGTCGAGTCGGACATTTATAATCGACCAAGTGATGCTGATCTGAGATAGACAAATGATGATGGCCGATACACAATGATGTTGGGCCGCTGCAAGCCCGAATGCCAGATCCTGATGGCGACCGAAAGACCGAATTCGCGCCACACACGGATTACAATGAATCCGACCGAGACTCGGATTCCACGACGCGCTAGGATTTCTGAAGCTGCGACAGAGAACCTCGGATTCCTAGTCCTATCCGGAATAGGAATGCCGAATAATGCACTGTCCATGTCGGATTAGGACTCTAGTCCCGGATTAGGGTTTTGTGAGACTTTTTAGTAGTTTTTCTTTTTAGGATAAGATTTTATTCGTTTTTAGATAGGTTTTGGAATAGTTTAATATTTTAGAGTTATAATCGTACAAGGAAACGGAGAAGCCTTTCGCCGACCCCCATCCTATAAATAGGAATCCTTGTACCTCGTTTTACTCAGACCTGAATAATACACAAATTGATTTCAGAACTTTTATTCTTTGTTTCCTTCTAGCTTTTGCTCGTTGTTGCATAGATTTTAGGTTGGTTTATCGTGGCCAAGGTCACCACCCTTGACTTCGTGGCACCATTCAACCTTTATACTTTGGGTTCCTAACTCTTTATAGCTAGTGGGTCCAAGACCGTTCCATCTCGGTTTAGAGATTGTACAATCTAAAAAATCTGCATGGTTGGCGTCGGTCAGAAACGCAGGATAGCGTCGGTCGGGAAAGCGACGCCAATTCTTCCGATGCTAAAATTTAGTGTCGGTCAAAAATCAAGCAACGCTAAATCCTTGACCGAAAGGGGTCACTGACCAACCCAATTTTTTTTGTTTTCATTTTTTTTAATTTTAATATTCTTTTTTATTTTCATTTTCAGATTCGGTCACTCCATTTTCCAGTTATGCAACTTGGTCACTTAGATTTATTAGGTCACCCTTTTGGTCACTTAAATTTATTAGGTCAAACCCGTGATGGTGGCGACGAATGACAAAGAAGAGGAAAAGGAAGAAGAAAAAGGTGGATCTGGAGATCTGGAAAAGGAAGCAAAGGAAGAGGAAGAAGAAGAAGGCTGGTTGGAGAAGAGTTTCAGAAAAAAGAGAAGAGGAAGATGAAGAAAGAGATGAGATTAGGGTTAGGGTGGCGGCTGAGAGGTTTAAATATGTACGTGATTTAGCGTCGGTCAGCAACCGACGCTAAATCACGTCGATAACCAACGCCAAAACTGGTTTTTGGGTACGGGATGTTTCTGACCCAAAACCAAATTTAGCGTCGGGTTTTGGTCAGTTTTAGCGTTGGTCGACAAGCGACCGACGCTAAACCCTTGGTCAAACGCGAGTCAAGGGTTTAGCGTCGGTTTCTAATCAACCGACGCTAAACTCTTCCCCTTCAAGCGACGCTAAAGTGCCTTTTTTGTAGTGTGTACTCGATTGCTAGGTTACCGAGCATTTGGTATAGGGTCGCGGCCCACGGTTGCTGACGGTTCATATCACCCCCTCCTCTTTGTCATCTCTATGGAAGTTTTCAGTGGTTTTTTTTAAGAAAGCTGTAATGGATGGGAGTTACCAGCTTCATCCTTATTGTAAGGGGGTCCAACACACACATTAGAGCTTCACGGATGATCTGCTTGTTTTTACTTAAGGACATTCTTGATGAGTTTCATAGGCTTTCTGGATTGAAGTTAAACCCTGAGAAGAGTCAAATCTATTTGACTAGAGTGTATAGTGACGTTGCTATGATATTGTTTTGGCTTCTGGATTCTGCATAGGTGAACTCCCCTTCTAGTATTTGGAGATCCCTTTAACAACTAGAAAGCTGCGTAGAAGTGACTGTAAAGCCCCTTTTGGTAAAATAACAAAGAGGGTGGCTGACTGGAAAGCAATGAAAATTTTTTATGCAAGAAAAGTGTAGCTAATTGATTCTGTAATCTAGTGTACTCTGCAATACTAGGCGGCTGCTTTTGTTTTGCCTTCTGGTTTAATTAAGAGGTTGAAAGTCTATGTAGCGGGTTTTTATGGGGTAAGTTAGATGGAGGTAACCCTAAGGTTGCTTGGAAGGCTTTGGCATGTCCTAAGAAAGAGGGTGGTGGTCTTTGGGATCTTCGGAGTTGGAATATAGCAAATGTGGTACGAAATATCTGGAAGTTGTTGATGAAGGTTGGGTCTTTGTGGGTGGTGTGGATCAACTACTACAAGGTGAACCATCGTGATTTCTGGTGGATAACCTCTACAACTGGCTCCTGGCATTGGAAATGACTCCTGCAACTCAGAGATCTTATTCGGCCGCATATAAAGTTAGACAGGGAGGGGGATATCCTCTGGGATGATACCTACTTGGAGCCTATAAGCTGGGGAAAATCTAGGATACTATATCGGCCAAGGTATGTGGAAGTTGGATGGTATAACTATGTTTGGTCAGGTTTTGTCATTCCTAGACGGGCGTTGGTGGCTAGGTTGATTGTAACAGGTAGACTTATTACAAAAGATAGGATCAAGGTGTGGGATCCCACTATCGACATGTAGTGTGTGTTATATCAGGATGAAGAGGAAACCATATAGCATATCTTTACGACTTGTGCTTATTTTAGAGATGTTGTGGTTGGTTTATTCCCTGAGTTTTAGAGGGCAACGCTGGATGACATGATTCTTGAGTTAGTGACTGGAGTCCCACTGCTGTAACGATGAAAGCAAGGATGCTACTCTATCGGATCAGGGTTTGTAGTTTATGGAATGAGAGGTGCAATAGGGTTTTCTAGAATGGGGGTACCAAATGTTTAAGTGTTCTTATAGAGAGAGCTCTTTAATTTTTCCATTGGGCACACTCATGATAGCATCAAGGACTCATTTGAGTCTTTGAACCTGATCTGATGCCCTTGGTAAGATCAGCTACCCTTTTTTTCAGGCAACAAGTCAATTTTATTAATGATCATGCGAGAAATAGACATTGTTTAGTACATTGTCCATCCTTTTTTAATGCATTAAAAACTGGAAACACATATTACGGTAAACAAATTAAACAAATTAATGAAATATTTACTTATATTGTTACAACTGTTTTTGGACTGCCTTTTTTAAAGATATGGTTTGTTAGATTTTGTTTGACTTTTAAATAAAGACAAAAAAAATAGGTAATGCCATTTAATAGTCTTTAATGAGATTTGTTCATGTTTAGTGAGTGAGTACTGAGTAGAGTTGGCAAAACATATTTATCAAGTTAAAACGTCTCAATTAACTAAATAATAGGATTGGAATATATGTAGATTTAAATCTTGATTTCTACTTTGGAGGAGTAGCTAAATTTTATTGAGTAAACTAAAATGTCTTTCACAATTGAATGACTAATCAACTACAATGCTAACATTTTTTTAGCTGTGTGTAAGTTTTGAATATTTGTGTTCATTTATTCTCCTAAAAGCTCTACTTATTTATTCGAGAATCGCCTCTGTTAATAAATGAAGTTTTCATGTGATGTTTCTTCTCACAATTCAACTTCATTCTAACTCATTTGCTTCAAAGATTGAAGAGATCATGGACGTTGTACCTTGACCACAATCACTAGAAGAAGGAGGGATAATGGCTGGAGGTGGACTTGGAGAATCTGGGGAAAAGCTTAAGAGGGCTCATCTTTATGAGCACAAAATCACTGCTTATTTTATTTTCACATGCATCATTGGTGCTCTTGGAGGATCCCTCTTCGGTTATGACCTCGGAATCTCTGGTGAGTAGTCTCCTTTTTCAAATTAACTCTTTTCTGTGTTTAGATGTGTTGAAATTCAATAACATACTAGTATGGCTGGAAATGCAGGTGGAGTGACTTCCATGGATGATTTCTTGAAAGAGTTTTTCCCACAAGTGTACAGAAGAAAACAGGCTCACCTCCATGAGACTGATTACTGCAAATATGATGACCAGTTGCTTACACTCTTCACATCTTCACTCTACTTCTCTGCTCTTGTATCAACATTCGGGGCTTCTCATGTCACCACAAAATGGGGTCGCAAGTCCAGTATTATCGTTGGATCCATCTCCTTCTTTCTCGGATCAATTCTCAATGCTCTTGCGAAAAACATAGTAATGCTCATCATTGGCAGGATCTTGCTTGGTTTCGGAATTGGATTCGGCAACCAAGTAACACTCTCTCTATATATATACATCTCCATTCATATAAATCATGTCAAAAGTTGAAAGAAAAACACAATACATGTTGTTGGTACAGGCAGTTCCTCTGTATCTCTCAGAAATGGCACCAGCAAGTGTAAGAGGAGCAGCAAACCAGCTATTCCAGCTCACAACTTGTCTGGGAATCCTGGTGGCCAACCTCATAAACTACCGCACTGAAAAGATTCATCCTTGGGGATGGAGGTTATCACTCGGATTAGCCGCAGTCCCAGCTCTTGTGATGTTGATTGGCGGAATCATACTTCCAGAGACTCCAAATAGCTTGATAGAACAAGGACGACTAGAACAAGGAAGGAAAGTGCTGGAGAAGATGAGAGGGACAAAGAATGTTGGTGCAGAATTTGAAGATCTGAAGGAGGCGAGTGATGCAGCAAAGGCAGTGAAGAATCCATTTAGGAATCTGTTATTGAGCAAGAATAGGCCACAACTGGTAATTGGAGCAATTGGGATTCCAGCGTTTCAGCAGCTTACTGGGATGAATTCCATCTTGTTTTATGCTCCTGTGATGTTCCAAAGCTTAGGTTTTGGGTCTGGTGCTGCTCTCTATTCATCTGTGATAACCAGTGTGGCACCGTGCATTGGAGCTGTGATGTCAATGGGGCTAGTAGATAAGTTTGGTAGGAGAGCTTTCTTTCTTGAAGCTGGAGCTGAAATGTTGTGCTACATGATCATAGTAGCAATAACATTGGCAATGAAATTTGGGCAAGGTGAGATGTTACCAAAGGGAATTGGAATGGTGCTAGTGATAGTGTTATGCCTATTCGTGCTTGCTTATGGAAGATCATGGGGACCATTGGGATGGCTGGTACCGAGCGAGATATTTCCATTGGAGACTAGATCAGCAGGTCAGAGCATGGTTGTTTGCGTGAACATGATGTTCACTGCTCTAGTAGCACAGTGCTTTCTAGTCTCCCTATGCCTCCTTCAATATGGTATCTTCTTGCTCTTTGCTGGGTTGATCCTCATCATGTCGGCTTTTGTATACTTTCTGCTGCCGGAGACAAAGCAAGTACCCATTGAAGAGGTTTATCTCCTTTGGCAGAATCACTGGTTTTGGAGTAGGTTTATGTAGCTTTATTTGGGTTTTAGACGATTGGGTTCGTTAGATGTTATAACTTGAAACTTGTTCTATGTACTATTGATCAAAGCTTTACTTAAATCATGACATTTATATTGTCTTCGATTTTGTGCTAATTGTTTTTATGTTTTCATGTTGAGGTCTTTGATTTTATAAGCGAAATGACCATATAATGTTTAAATTTTGATTATAAATGAATGGTTCAAACTCAACGAGTTCAATTTTGTAGCTAAACTATTTTGCTTTATTTCTCCTTTCAACCCTATTCAACAGTTTAAATAAATAGTATCTACAGTGTATATAAAGTTGCAGCATAACATTGACATCTTGCAAAATATGAGGAGTATGACTAGAAAATCATATTGCGGAATTTCTGTTAATACATTAGTTTTCTACTCATATGTGAAAACGGCTGCTGAGCCCCATCCAACCCTTTCCAACCTTCATCTTAATCATTAGATCACCTTTGACCCTTTGACCAATCCAATGGTCTAGATTGTTAGGGTATTTTAGACTTTATACATATAATTTAATTATTATATATAAATTAATTAATTAATTTTTCCAGCGACTAGCAGCTCATCTCCGGCGACCGGCCGCCATCGCCGGTGACTTTTCCGGCCAGTTTTTTTTTTTTCAAAAGAACTTGTTAACACCTTTTTCTGCTAACTAGTTAACAGTGTTTTTTTAACTGATAACTAGTTAACATCGTTTTTTGTTTGATAACTTGTTACCAGATTTTAACCTGATAACTAGTTAACAATGTTTTTTTTATTGATAACTAGGTAACATGATTTTTTATTGATAACTAGTTAACATGGTTTTTAAACTGATAACTAGTTAACAATATTTTTTATTTGGTAACAATGTTTTTTATTGATAACTAGATAACACCTTTTTTTTAGATAACTAGTTAACAAAAAGTTTAGTTGATAAGTAGTTATCAAAATTAGTTAACTAGTTAACACCTTTTTTTTCTGTTAACTAGGTAACAGTGTTTTTTAACTGATAACTAGTTAACATCGTTTTTTTGTTGATAACTTGTTAACATATTTTAACCTGTTAACTAGTTAACGAATAATCATATAATCAAAATTTTAACGAGATTTTTTGTTAACAGGTTAACCAACCGAGTTAACTAGTTAACATATCAAGTTGTTAACTAGTTAACTAATCGAGTTAACTTGTTAACAAATTTTTTACTCGATAACAGTTATTTTTGTTAACTAGTTAACAATTCGAGTTAACTAGTTATCAAGTTGTTAACTAGTTAACCAACCGAGTTAATTAGTTAACTTATCAAGCTGTTAACTAATTAACCAACCGAGTTAACTAGTTAACCAACCGAGTTAACTAGTTATCTAATCAAGTTAACTAATTAACATCATGATCAAATCAAATTGTTAACTAGTTATCTAATCAAGTTAACTAGTTAACATCATGATCAAATAACTAGTTAACGAGATTATTTAGTTGATAACTAGTTATCAAACTAGTTAACTATCGAGTTTTTTAGACTATTATTTTTTATGAATGATGTAGCTTTCATTAAAAACAAAACAATCCAACTTTACAAAGGAAAAACCAATTTTGTTTTCCAAACCAATAACTCCCATATTTTTTGGCCACTGTCAAACAAACCCTTAAGGATAAATTCCCAAATGAACAACAGATTTACTGAAACGACAGTTTAGTCACTTAACTTCCTGAAATGACCGAAGGGCCACTGAACTTCCTAAGATCCTCCAGGTCACTCCCCTTTCTTCTCCGTCGAGTCTGCCGTTGCCGGCGAGCCTCCCCGCGCACCGCCTCAACCAATTCCCTTCTCCTGCCTTGCTGCCACCTCCACCGACCTCAAAAGGCTGGACCCAGACCCCTCTCAGCCGCCAGCTGGAGTACCAATTCCAGGCTCAACAATGTAACCTCGACCGAATCTCTCCAGTCTTCTTTCAACTTGCAATCTGAAGGAGGAGTCACCCAGCTCTGGAAGCACGAGGAGGACCAATTCATCTGTGTCGGCGTTGCCCCCTTCCGTGACATCATCCAGCCACAGTCCCTCCGAGTTCCGACCCGACCCGTATCACCCGCCGGCTCGCCTCCCATATCCGGCACTCTCCTGATCTCGTCGTCGCCACATTCTGACCAGAACCCAGATGCAAATCGGGAACTTCTGTTAAACCCATAAACCCAAAATGGAACTAATAAAACCCAGAATTTCGAGATTCAAAAGAAAAAAATTCAGAGATCTGACCTTCTTTGACCTCGAGCTGAAGAGCAGAGTTGGAATATCTCTCACTACCGTCGGAGGATTTGAGGAAGACTGGTGGTCAAATCGACAGAGCTAAATTCCACCCTCCATTGTCGCTACTCTGCTCCGATGAGGGAAGGCGGTGATAGACGGATAGAGGTGAACCTGGAGTTGAGCGAGTACGATCTGGAGCCGGCGAGGATGATGCGCACCGATGGGGGAACACGTCGGCGAGCAGCTTGTGTATGTGTTGGCGTACATGGAGGTGAAGTGGAGGTTGAAGAGAGGCAAAAAGAGGAGGAGGATTAAGGAGCTATGGCGGCGGTTTTTTTGGCAAGGAGATAGGAAGGAAGGAGAGAAGAATTAGGGTTAGTTTATTTTTCCAAAATACCGAAATTACCCCTCCGGGTATTGGGGTTGGACCGGTCCAACCTTTGGAGGTTGGGTCCGGATCTCAAGCCTGTGAAAACTAATCTACATCATTTTTAATGAATAGTTTAAGATAGGGTCAAATACTTTAAACATCCTGTAATTGTAGGCTGAATTACAAATTCATCCTATAATTTTAATCTGTTACAGAATGATCCTATTACTATACAACGTGTTATAGATTAGTGTACTTTTTCATCCATTGACATTTCATCAAAAACATAATTTAAAATTTAACAATCTGATTTAAACCTAAATCTAAACTCATCTAACTCATAAATTATGGTTCAAAACTAAATCTAGTGAGTTAAATTGATTAAATTTTATATTTGAATAAATTTACAAATTATATTTTTGATGACATGTCAATAATAATAACAAAATGGCTGAAAAAATACACTTATGATGTCAATAAAACTACTTTATAACTCGTTTCATAGTAATAAAATCACTTTATAACTTATAGTTCCAAGACGTATTAAGTATTTGACTCGTTTAAGTCATGTTCTGGTATTGTATTTGGCAGCTCAAGCCGTCATGAAAAAGCTCTTGAACGGATATTACAAGGCCACAGCTTAATAACAATTGCTGAGAATCAAGATTAGAAATCCATGGTGACCATTTACTAATTAAACAGAAACACAAGAGGGTTTCGAATTAAGAAAGCATTAAGCTGCTTCATCATCCTTGACAGACTTGCGCCAGGCGTACTCATCATTGTCTACGATTTTAATGACGAAATTTAGAGGTGCCACTACCAATCTCGACCGGATCTCCTATATACACTTATCAACAAGATCAATAGCCTCCTCCACACTCATGCCACTTTGGTAGTGTCGATCCATCATTGAAAGACAGAAATATGACCCATAGCCGAATGCACCCTTAAGGGTCATATTTGTCAAGTGTAGAAATGTAGTTGATGTAATACAAAGATGGGCCTATGTCTTCCTCATAGCCGGCCATCAAGATGTTAACATGAAAAGCACAAGATAGAAACGATTTTACAAAGATGGACCAATTCAGAGTTAACCAGCACAGTTTATGTAAACAACTACTAAAGGAGACTGGAGTTGGCTCTCTATGTACCCTATTTCACCAAGATAGCTATGCACGAGCTGAGAAGACTTGTCCACCCAAACCAACCATGGGCATAATCTCTTGAAAATGCAAGTAATTCTCAGGGTTTCAGCACTGAAATGTAGATGAAAAGGGTCATATACAACAGCAGTTGCGGGGATTTGAAAGGTTTCATGGCTATTATCCCTCCTGCCTTCATTTTTTCATTTCGAACAATTCAACCAATCTTCTCCTCCGTGTTGATATATAAAGAACACATATTGCAAGCAATGTCGTTGTATGTAAACCCAGAGCAATAGCATGATGAACCAAGAAGTCTTCAGGCCTATTGTTAAGAATAATTAATTACTGCTTTCATTAATAGCATTTAACCATCCGGGCAACCATATGTTTCGCCCTTGTAGTCTCTGAAGGATGAGAACCAACTATGTAGCATCTACGTCGATAATTTAAGTATTGTATATGTCATTAGCTGAAGCGATCGGGCGATATGAACCCTAAAATGCCAGAAATTTACCTTCCTCAATGCAGTGGCAAGCTCTCCTCTAGTAAAGTTGGCTGCAACAGCCGTAGTAAGAGGGATTCCATTCCTGAACTGATACAAAACAACGTTCTTCTGGATGTACTCCGTGAATTGAACTCTGCAGCAGACAATTCCATTAGTGTTAAGAGATTATGGTACACAGTAAATACTTCCACACGCCAATAAATGAAAAGAAGAAACCAAGAGACGTCAGAAGAAGCGTAAACCTGTCACCGGGCTCCCCGCTTGCAGCGACGAGTTTATGGGAGTCGAGAAGCATGATCTTGTCCTCGTTTGATTTGTGGACCAGGATGCTGTGTACGGTCGACGTATCTGCGGCCACTATTGTGAAGTCGTCTCCTACTAACCCAAATACGCATTCCATTTTTGTTTATCTGCAGCTGCCGCTTTTCTGATTCAAAAAGCTGTGATCGTTTCTCATTGACGAAGATAAGGGAAGAGCATTAATCCTTCTTTCCGTCTTAAAAAAACATTAATCCATCTTGACGAACAAGTAGCAGTCACACCTTGAATCCCGATGCGATGAAGGGTAGTTCAGTCATTGTGCTTGCCTGTGCGTGTGGGCTGCCTTCTGACCTTTAACACCTTAAATGGCCTTTGTGTTTTAGATTTGGTCCGAATGGCTGCCTAACCTGTCACAATCTATAAATACATTAAAGGAGAAACTCTATATTTTGGAGTTGTCACATCAGTATTTTTTCATGTTTGAAGTCTTCTCCTTGATTCTCTCTCATGTTATTCCAGATCAGAAGGTTGCATGTTCGATTCACGTCGTTTTTAAGTTTTAAGCCTTCTCTTTGATTCTCTCTCCTACTACTCCAGATCAAAAGGTTGTGTGTTCGATTCACGTCGGGTTCAACATCATCATTTTTCAAGTTTTAAGTCTCCTCCTTGATTCTCTCTCCTGCTACTCTAGATCAGAAGGTTGTGTGTTCGATTCACGTCGGGTTCAATTCCCATAACCACTATTTGTTTTTGTATAGCGGTGTTCATATTTTGATCGGTTGTTTTGATAGTAATATATTGACCATTCATCAAAAAATAAAATCAGGTTCTATATAATGAATAAAGAAATAATAATAATGTGGGTGTTGTGATTAATTGGAGAGAGAAAAATGAGACTAAACCAAAATGTAAAGAACCATTAAAATAATTGTTACTTTGTTTTACGCATATGCATTATTTTTTATTTTTTATATTCTTTCTATTTCTTAAATTTCACTTCATATAGTTGCAGGTAAAGATGATATCATATTACTCCCGCTTAGGAGTTGCTACGATAAAAAAAATCGGCCAATAGGCTGAAAATAATCTAGTTTCAAATTAATAAATTTCCCATACCCATCATTCATAATTCACGTTAAAATATATTTTTTTACGTAGATAAAAAAGTTGATCTTTAGCTACTGCAAAATTACAACGGTATGAAAATGCAGTAGCAAATAGTTAGTATTTGCTAGGTAATCACTATTTCATGAAGTAATTTGCAGTAGCAAATACTATTTGCCACACCACTATTTGCGACGGGTATACTGAGTGTAGCAAATAGTGGTGTGGCAAATAGTATTTGCTACTGCAAATTACTACATGAAATAGTGATTGTCGTAACAAATACTAACTATTTGCTACTGCATTTTCATGCCGTTATAATTTTGTAGTAGCTAAAGGTAAACTTTTTTGTAGTCATAGCTTCGGGAGGAGAGCAGTAAGCAGTAATTTAACTACAATCTACCCAGGGAGTGAGGACTACCGACAACATCCCTAGGAGATATCTAAGAGTCATACGTGCCACAAAATGGGCGGCTCTGTTTGCTGTGCGCCGGACCGAGAGCAACTTGAACCTTGGACTAGCAGCCAACAAACGGATGACCACGGGCTCTTGAGTTTTCATGACCCTGTACTACCTTGGATACCAGTTCCGCATTACCTTCGAAATCAACCTGAAAAATACCCGAAGAGACACACCCAGAAATTGCATCCCTACACGCTAGGAGTTTGAGAATGAAAGAATATGTAATACCTGGATAAGTAGTCCCTACATCGTGGAGAATCACGCCCGAAGACGTGCGGAGCACCCAACCCGTGGCTCCACCAAGGGGGTCGTGGACTGCTCCATCTACGTTTATTTTTAGGCGATGTAGAAGTGGGGGTGTCCAAGATAGTCGAGGTGGATAGGGGGCTAATGGTGGAAAATACCCGAGCACAAACACCAAGAAACAACATCTCTACAAGAAAGAAAGAATGGGTAATACCTGGATAAGGGGTTTCCACAGTATGAAGACCGGCAACACCCCTGTGAGATATATAAGAGCCATGCGTGCCACATAATGGGCGGCCCTGTTTGCCGAACGGTTCGAGAGCAGCTTGGAGCTTGGCCTGGCAGCCAATAAACGGATGACCTCCTGGACAATGATCCAACCACGGGCTCTAGAGTTTTCCTTGCTTCGGACTGCTTTTGAAATCAGTTTCGCGTCGTCCTCAAAATCAACCTGAAAAAGACCCGAAGAAACACACCAAGAAACTGCATCCCTACAAGCTAGGAGTTCAAGGATGAACGGATCAGTAATACTTGGATATGGGATCCCTTCAGCGTGAAGAACCATGTTGGAAAGAGCGCGGAGCACCCAACCCATGATCCCACCATAAGGTTCTTGGACCGCCCCATCTACATTTTTTTAGGCGATACAGATGAAGATCTACTTGGAAATCATCCACCCGGCTTCCCTGAACGCTGCACTAGTTGTTAATCATATCCTCTCACCCAAACAATCCTCCTTCTTACTCTGTCGCCCTGCTTCGACTACAATGCAGACCTCAAAGCACCCAAAAAAGATGACATGAACAGTCAAAAGTTAAAATAAAATAATGTTGTGGGTTTGTTATTTCTCAATAACTGCACAATAGTAGGTTTTGTATGATGTAAATTATAGGAGTTATAGTCATTATTGACTGAAAAAGGATGGGATACATTTGAAGCCAACGCACGGAAGTGAACCCCGAATGTTACTTTGGATGGTTGACACTTTTGTCGTGTGGGGGAAATGAGAGAACAGAGGAATATTTGATCACTGACAATACTCAAATAAGCAAAAATCAAACTATTAGTAAGTAAGCAGGAAAATTTCAAAAGTGAACAAATTTGTCAACAAAAATAGATATGGATGCTATCGTTAATTGTTTCTAAATGATATTTAATTGTCTTTATAGTATTTTAGATACAAATATTATATGTGTCTCAAATGCTCCAGTCGCTAGATCTATTTGGAGACAAATTTAAAAACTAGTATTAAATGAACAATCAATGACTAAATATTTAGTCACTATTTACTCCTTTAAACGACTAATTTTAGTATTCTAAAATGCTTATAGTGACACAATTATTTGCTCTTATTATTATATTTAAAGACATAAACAAATGTTTGGGTTCTTTGGAATGAGACTGACTTCACTCTCCGTGTCCTTTGTTCGTCTCCTCAATTCGTCCATGCGAAGGTTGAGTGGGATCCGGGGCAGGCTTGTGAACTCACCTTTGTTTATGCTTCGCCTAACCTGGCAGTTCGTCGGGGCCTTTGGCAGAGTCTCGGCCAGCTTGCTCGCTCTTCCTCTCTTCCCTGGATGACTCTCGGGGATTTTAATGCTTTGGTGGATTCCACAGAGAAGATGGGGGGTGCTGGGATCAACAAAGTCCAAGCGCAGGACTTCAGAGACTGTATCTCTGAATGTGGCCTTCTCGATATGGGGTTCTCAGGACCAAAGTTTACTTGGTTCCGGAAGAATCTGAGGGAGAGATTAGACAGGAGCATGTGCAACGCGGATTGGATAACCCTCTTCCCAAAGGCGACCACCTTCCATCTTGAAAGGCTTAAATCGGATCATCGTCCCATTCTCGTCCGCACGCTTCACTCGGACAGGTATGATCGCAGGCCTCGCCCTTTCCGGTTTAATGCCGCTTGGCTTGGCCATGAGGAGTTCCTCCCTTTTCTTGATCTTTCCTGGAAGCGGGGAAGGAATGTTTGTGTTGCTTTGTAGGATTTTGAAACTAACTGCAAGACGTGGAATAAGGAGGTGTTCGGACACATATTCAAACGGAAAAGGTATTTGGAGGGCAGACTCAAGTGGTTCGAGAACCGTAACCAGCACTCGTGGTCGGAGGAGCAAGCTAGGGACGAGGAGGCTGTTCGGGCGGAGCTTGAAAGGACCCTCTAGCAGGAAAATATGCTCTGGCTTCAGAAGTCCAGAATCCAATGGCTTAGAGACGGGGACCGCAACACGAAGTTCTTCCATATCTCGACTATGAAGCGTCGTAATTTCAACGCTATCAAAGGGCTCAAGCGAGGGGACGGAACCTGGTCTTTTGATGACCACGAGCTCCAAGCCTTGGCGATTCATCATTTTCAGGAGCTCTTTACCGCAGGCTTTGTCACTGCTCTTGACGGTGATCGGGCGGGCTTTGCTCATCCTATCCCTGAAGACGTCAGTCGGCAGCTCGGGCTGACCATTTCGGAGGCTGAAATCCTTGGGGCGATCAAGTCTATGGGAAGCCTCAAATCTCCAGGGAAGGACGGCTTTCATCCTATTTTTTTCCAAAAATGCTGGAATGTTGTGGGTACTGATGTCATGAATTTTGTCAGTAACTGTTTCAGGTTTCCCGAGACGGTTTGAACAGGTTAACGAGATGATCATCGTCTTAATCCCAAAACAGACAAAGCCGGAGTCTATCTCTCAATTTAGGTCGATCAGCTTATGTAACGTGGTGTATAAAGCCATCACTAAGTGCATTGCGGACCGCCTAAAACCTCACATGATCAAGCTTGTGGGGGAGGCTCAGACAAGCTTTGTCCCAGGGCGACAGATCATTGACAATATCATTATTCTGCAAGAGGTCCTCCACTCCATGAGGTTTAAATCGGGGAAGAAGGGAATGATGGCCATCAAAATTGATCTCGCCAAAGCTTATGATCGACTCGAGTGGAGCTTTGTGGAGGAGACGCTTCGACTGGCCAACATCCCCGATGACCTGGTCAACCTGATCATGGCTTGTATTTCCACGGTGTCTACTCAAGTGTTGTGGAATGGAAGCCTCACGCCTAGCTTCAAGCCCGGCCGAGGGCTTCGTCAGGGATGTCCCCTCTCTCCCTTCCTTTTTACTTTATGCATTGAGCGTCTCAGCATTTTGATTGTTAATGCGATCGGCCGGAAAGAGTGGAAGCCGATCCGCCTATCTAGAGATGGGCCGGATCTTTCCCATATCTTTTTCGCCGATGATCTTATCCTTTTCGGGGAGGCTGAGCCTGGCCAGAGCCATACCATTAATAAGTGCCTTAAAGCCTTCTGTGGTGCCTCGGGTCAGATCATTAGTAAGGATAAGTCCCGCATCTTTTTCTCTAAGAACACTGGTGCTGGTTCCCGCCGTCTTATTTGCAGCTCGCTCGAGTTTTCCGAGACTAGGGATTTGGGGATGTACCTAGGGGTGCCGGCTCTTCATAGTCGCATCACTAAGGATACCTATAATTATATTCTTGAGCGGATGAGCAGGAAGCTTGATGGTTGGAAGCATAACTCGCTCTCTCTGGCAGGGCGGGTTACTCTTGCGACGTCTGTTTTAAGCTCTATCCCTACTTATGCTATGCAGTCGTCGGTTCTTCCTGTTACTACCACTAATCGTATTGATAGAATGATTCGGGATTTTGTTTGGGGCGGCACTCCTGAGAAAAGGAAAACTAATTTAATTTCTTGGGATTGTGTTTGCAGATCAAAGGCGCAAGGTGGTCTCGGCCTTAGGAAAGCGAGGGAGCTTAACTTGGCGTACCTCATGAAGCTTGGATGGGCGATTGTCAAGGATCCTAATAGGCTCTGGGTGCGCGTGGTGACCTCCAAATACCTCAAGGAAACTGATGCTGGCCCCGTCCTTCGCAGGAAGAGCGGCGGCTCTGCTCTTTGAAAAGGAATCAGGAGCGTGTGGCACACTATGGTTGGTGCTAGCCAGCAGAGCATCCGGAACGACAGGGATACTCTCTTCTGGCTTTCTAGGTGGGTTGACGCCGATGTGGTGCTTGCCGACCATGCTACTATCCAACTGTCCGAGGAGGAGAAGAGACGCACGGTAGCGGAAGCGACTAACCAGGATAATGGTTGGGACTAGCAATTCCTCAGGAATAGCCTTCCCGCCGAGATCATCAATCTGGTGGCGGGTATGGAGCCGCCGACGAGGGACGACCACGATGATGAGCTCATTTGGGGTCCCGATCCCAAAGGTAAATTCTCAATTAAGTCGGCCTATGAAATTTTGGACATGTGCTCTAATGTGAGTGCAGATAGCGTTTGGAGGACCATTTGGAAGTGGGAGGCCCTAGCCGTGTTCGACATTTTCTATGGCTTGTTGCCCACGAGAGAGTGCTGACTAACGCTGAGCATTGCCGTCGTCCATTGCACAAGATAGCACGTGTTACAGATGCCCGAATGAAAAGGAGGACTTAATGCATGTTTGTCGTGTACTGTAAGTTGGCAAAGGAAGTCTGGACTTCACTTTTTCCCCAGCTGGTGACCAACGATTTCTTCTTGCTGAATTTTCAAGATTGTTTGTGTTGTGGTCTTCAAAATGAGGAGCTTAGCATGCCTTTCGGCATCACCATTTGGCTTTTGTAGAAAACCCGTAATGAGGCTGTGTTTGAACAGAAACATGCGACAAGCGATCAGCTCCGCCTACGAGTCCTTCATTGGATCGCCGGGGTTCGAGAGACAAG
The DNA here is from genome assembly GCA_034768395.1 of Linum lewisii. Classification (NCBI taxonomy): domain Eukaryota; kingdom Viridiplantae; phylum Streptophyta; class Magnoliopsida; order Malpighiales; family Linaceae; genus Linum; species Linum lewisii. Next base: position 13,289,745 of record CM068298.1, on the reverse strand, counting down.
GAAAGCCGACTCGCAGGTTTTGTTCAAGCCAATTCTGCAACGGGAAGAAGCACTGATTCAATGGAACCCAGCACCTGAGGGTTTCATCACCATCAATACCGATGGTTCCGTCCTCCACCCGAGTAAACAAGCCGCGGCAGGTGGTATTATCCGGGATTGGCAGGGACGTAAAATTGCTGTGTTTGCGGCCAATCTCGGAGTTTGTTCCATCATGCGTGCGGAGCTCAAAGCTGCTGATATTGGACTTAAAATTGCGTGGGAGTTGGGATTTAGAAAAGCTCATCTTCAATTGGATTCGAAATCGGCAGTCAACACAATCTGCAGCAGCAACATCGACGAGGACTTCCGGCACTGCCAAACGGTCCGGAGCATACATGAAAGGATGAGCAAAAATTGGGAGGTTCGTATATCCCATGTTTATCGGGAAGCGAATGAGGTGGCCGACTTGCTAGCCCACCATGGTCACAACCTTGAGTTCGGTGTTTCTGAAAATTGTATGTGTCCCTCTACTATTGATAGAGAAATCTGGAATGATTTTATTGGGGCCTCGTCCCCTCGTTTGATTCTTCGTAATGAGTAAGGGTGCTTGACACTCGTTTTTCTACCAAAAAAAAGACATAAACAAATGTCTCTAATAGTTATTTGTAGATACAACTAAATGTGCTTTAAATGAAGGTTTCTAAAGCATTTATATTTGTATTAACTAATAGCTAATTAAAACAAATCTATTTGTACCCATATCTCATATTATATGCTAAAAATAATCTTTTAGATGGACATATAATTATATTTATTTACGTTAAACGAAGACATTTGTATTTGTCTTTATATGTAGGATTTGGAGACAATTTCCATCTAGGAAGACAATGAAATATTCTATAATTAGTATTTTAGGAGACAAATGTTAGTGTTGTTAATTGTTAAATTCCAAGACGTCAACAATTACTTTAAAATAATAATAATAATTCATATGCTTTAATATTAAAATTAATTCGTAAAATTCAGGCTCCAACCAAATTTTGGGTTGGAATTTGGTTCAACCCAATCTCAGCCATTAGATCACCCTTTGACCCTTTGACCAATCTAATGGTCTAGATTGTTAGGGGTATTTAGGACATTACATATATAATTTAATTATTATATTTAAATTAAACAATTAATAGTCCTAGGAGATCGTCGGTGCTCTCGCCGGCCGGCAGCCGTCGCGGCGACTTTTCCGGCGAGGCTCCGGCAAAATTTTTTTTTTCGAAATTTTTTTTTTCGAAATTTTTTTTAACAAAAAAAATACCACCTTGTTTTTTGTTGTCAACAGTGATTTTTTAAGTGATAACAAGTTAACATGATTTTTACCTGATAACTAGTTAACAGATTTTAACCTGATAACTAGTTAACGAATAATCATATAATCAAAATTCAACGAGATTTTTTGGTGATAACTTGTTATCAACATTAGTTAACTAGTTATCAGGTTATTCTAATGTTAACTAGTTATTTTATTAGTAACTAGTTAACTAATCGAGTTAACTAGTTAACAAATTTTTTAATTTTGTTGTTAACTAGTTAACAATATTTTTTACTGTTAACTAGTTAACATGGTTTTAAAACTGATAACTAGTTAACAACGTTTTTTGTTTGATAACTTGTTAATAGATTTTAACCTGATAGCTATTTAACAAGATTTTTTGTTAACAAGTTATTTTAACTAGTTAACATCATGATTTAGATAACTAGTTAACTAGTTAACATCATGATCAGATAACTAGTTAACATCACATTCTTAAAAAAATTAGTTGATAACTAGTTATCAAAATTAATTAACTAGATAACTAATCGAGTTAACTAGTAAACATTTTTTAAGATGATAACTAGTTAACCAATCGTGTTAACTAGTTATCAAGTTGTTAACTAGTTATCTAATGAAGTTAATTAGTTAACTAATCGAATTAGCTAGTTATCAAATTGTTAACTAGTCATTTAATTATTAACATGGTTTTTTTACTTGATAACTAGTTTAGTTATCAACATTAGTTAACTAGTTATCAAAATTAGTCAACAGGTTATTCTGATGCTAACTAGTTAACGAATTACCATATTTTGTTAAATAGATTTTTTGTTAACAAGTTATCTAACTAGTTAACATCATTATTTGGTAACTAGTTAACAAGATTATTAAATAACTAGTTAACGAGATTATTTTATAACTAGATAACATGATGATTAGTTAACTAGTTTCCAAAATTAGTTAACTAGTTAACATTAGGATCATACAACTAGTTAACAAAGCCTTTTAGTTGATCACTAGTGAACATGTTATACGACAACTAAATTAAATAGGTTCAGTGTTAAATTGTCAACAACATCAAATAGATTGACTAGATTAACTAGTTATCAAAGTTAGTTAACTAGTTCACCAATCGAATTAACTAGTTATCAAATTGTTAACTAGTTATCTAATCGAGTTAACTAGTCAACCAATCAATTATATAGTTCAAAGATTATTCCAATATTCTCAACAACATAAAATTTAATGACTGAAACTGTAAATTTTCAAAATAATTGTTGGGGACGATCAAAGTATTTGTACAGCAGATCAGTACTTAACTTAACCTAATAACAAATCAATCACTGATCTTCACTTGATAGCAAATCAGTCACTTAACTTAACTAATTAGCAACACAGTCATTCTTCTTCAACCTTCAAATCTTCCAATGTTGTTCCGCCACTCCTCTGCCGCCACTGTTCCTCCGGTCAACGTCCTGATCGTTGTCAAGCCACCGCATATGCTTTGCCACCGCCAGAAGTAATTCACATCGTTCAAATACCTAATCAGAGAAAAATTAGGGATTAGGATGAACCCTAATTGGAGCGAAAATTTGAAAAATTAGGGATTCGGATGAACCCTAAGTGAAACGAAAAAAGTCGAGAAAGGAGAATTAGATTGGAACCTAGTGGAGCCGGAGAGGAGGATGAGCTTGAGGAAGAGGTCGGGCAGTTGTTCTTCGTGCCACCGCCGTCTCTAACATCTGAACGGCTGCTCCTCCACCGCTCCTCCGGCCGTCGTGCTCTGGTCGCCGACGTCGGTATCCTCCTCCGAAGCTCGCATCGCTGCTCTGACGATGCTCCGCCCTTGCCGTTGCTCCGAAGAGGATGCTACACCCTTGCCGTTGCTCCGACTTCGCGGGCTGCTCCACCGACCACATCTCACCAACCGCCGGTCATCCTTGCTGCTCCGGCCACGTCGCTCCGATGAGAGCATGGAAGTTCGGCTTCCCGATTGAAGATTTCGTGGAAGATAGGAGTTTTGCGGCGGGAGCGTGGAGAAAGAAGAGAAAGAAAGAGAAAGAATGCAGCCGCCGCTGCACATTTGTTAGGGTTAGGCTATTTAAATTTTACAAAATGCCAAAACTACCCTTCCGGTTTTTGGTTGGAACCGGTCCAACCCTCAAAGGGTCGGAGCCGGATCTTAACATAAATATCCAAAATATTAAAATGAAAATAACAAAGTTCATAAAAATATCAAATAGTCTATTATAAACTAATCTTCATTACGAGTAGCTCTGATCTCAAACTCCTGAAAAAAGTGGCATACTATGTGTTCTTTTCACCTGTCATCAACAAAAAGTTCATATTTCAGTCAGCATGAAATTAGATACTTTGATAATATGAAAAAAAAAAAATTAAAATTACTTAGACGGCCAAGCAATTGTTTGTCCTACTACATCCCCGGTAGTTTGAAAGCTTCCGTATGGTCGAACTAAAGGTTCACTCTCCTTTATTGGAATCTCAAACAAATATTTCATAAAAACCTTCTCCCAATTCCTTATCACCAACAACAGTCTTTGATTGTTTGCTCATAATACAGCCTTTTGCTACATCATGATCGGGATTCTGTAAACACTTTAATATAACGAACGAAATTTCCTAGTAATTTTTTCACGTTAGCTTTTTAGTGGAACAAGTTAATAAGAAAAATCAGGAGAAGAACAAAGATCATAGTCAAAATACTGTTTACCTGACTCGGAGTATCTAGTTCATTTTGTTGATCTCTAACTGCATCCAACTCATTCATACGTGGATCTCGGACATGTTTCTATGAAACACATAAAACGTTAATCATACTAAGAAAATTAAACATAAAAAAACAATATAAACTCATATACAAAATATTAGAAAAAAATAATAATGGTTCTGATAAATATTTTTTACCGGATAAGTATTTAACAAATAATTGAATATGGGATCTTTGGTAATTTGTCCCTCCTACAGTCAATAGTGTAAAACTCGTGTCAACATGCTATAAATTTGAAATAAGTTCATTTAAGGGATACCAAATATACGCACCTGTCCTGTAGCCATATTAATTGGAATTGACGAGCTTGCTTTGGGTGGAAGATTGCGATACAAAGGCAAAAATGTATCTAGAATACAGTTTGGTACCTAATACAAAGAAAATGTTTAACACACTTAAAAACATTATGTGCTTATTCACTATTCCATTAAATAGAAACTTACATCCTGTGATTGAGATTCAAGTGTTGTTGGTGAGGATTGAGTTAAGGGGAAAAGTGGACCAGTTCCCATATTATTTCCATCTTCCACCTATACACATAAAATAAAAAGATATTTCATTTCATACATATGAATGCCATTTATTTATTACTATAAAATTGAATCATTTCAAAAGTTCTACTCACATGATCATCATCATTATAATTCCCGCCATGTGTAAGATCATCATCATTATAATTCCCACCCTGTGTAAGATCATCATCCTCCTATGACATAAATAGTTGAGATCAAATTAAAGAAGGGGCATGTGGACTGAATTGTATACATATCAAACACTTAACTAAAGCATGAATGTATCCATACCTGATTTGTTGAACCCATAATTTCATTCAAGTTAATGTGAGGAACATGAGGATCTTCTCTTGTTTTTCTATCTTAGCCATTTCCTCTTGCACCCTCTTTTCTCTTTCGTCGGCATTATCTTTGGCCACCAACGCTTCTTTGACAATTGACATACGAGAATTTTTCATACCTTGAAGAGATCCCAATCCATAAGTAATGTTATGCTTGCATTTCTTTTTTCCCATCGCATGTGCTAATAAGTCTAGTTCACCACTTTCATCTAAAGGACCAGTATTACTATGCATGTCGTCCTTCAACTTACCCTTCAAAATACGACCAACGAACAAATGTATTTAATACTTGAACTACTCATTATCAAACTAAGAACTTTTACTCCTACAAATAACTCACAATTATCTCAGCAACTTTATCATTCAATGGTTTTCCATCTGCATGCACATGACTTTGAATATACACCTCTACACGAGAAGGCTCTGACTTATCGGGTCTTGACTGCTTCTGAAATATGATTAAAAAGACATGTGATTACATTAAACCAACAAACCAAGTATTAAAGATTAAATGTTTCAAAATTTATAGTTTACCATCCCTGCCCTTGTGCGAGCATAACTCTTGTCCCATTGTATGAGCTGATGGTACACTATTTCTATTGTCTTTGGCCACAATTCACGTTTCTACAAAAAAAAAAAAAGTTAGATGTGTTTTGTTTTTCAGAATTAACCTTTTAACTAGACATTGCTTACCTTAGCTTTATCAGTTTTCCAAAATTCTAATAACCATTCCCAATCATCATTGCATACTCGTTTGTCACGTATGTTTTTCTTGCTCCATTGGCGCTTCACGGTAGCTTTAAAATTCTTCTACTTGTTGTCCAAAGAAGTCAAGACCCAAGGCTTAGCTAATATATTGATGTTAAACTTTTCCTAAAACCATGAAGGGAAGAAAATTAGATTATAACATACAATAGATGTAAGTAATAAAAAGATCATGTATATGCTACATAATACCTGCACCATATTCCACATTACGATCTTGTTCTCTTCGGGCATCAATCTCCAATCTTCATATTGTAGAGGTGCATATGTTGCTTTTCGTGCTAAAACCCCCAAAAAGTAGCCTAAGCGTGAAGCATTCGTACCGATAGGTTGTCCATATTGATTAATCGAAACTGGAATGCACTCACCATCTTGCAAATCCCAAATATTCTTACACATTGTTGTACCTCTTGTTCTTTTCCTCGTACCTGTTTAAGCATACAAAACTGAAGTGTTAATATACTATCAATATAACAATGTATCTGAACCACACTATACATGTGACGGTAGCATCGACAACACGTTGCTGAGGACTTGAATGACTTGATTGCCGCCTAATTGATGTAGTATTGCCATAACAAGAAGTCGGCATGGAATTTGGTGTTGTTATCATTCTTGATTGAGACATACTGAACAATAGAGCTTGCACTGATTATAAAAGAAAAACAATTGGGAACAAAAGTGATTTCATAGTATGATTACGAAGGACAGAACAAGCTGGAGTATAAGATTGATGACAACTGAAACTAATTTAGAATAACAAAAGCTTAATATTATAATTGTTATATAGATAAACGATTTTAACGTACCTAGCTGATTTGTTTTATATGATGATTAATCGTAGTAGAAAATAAGATGAACAAAACCCTAACAAACGAATCTAAACATATATATAAGCCTTTTAGACAAAATATGTTTGACACATAAGCTTTTGGAGGCTTCTCCTTCAATGTAGGTAAATACCATTTATTATTTATTTATTTTTTAAAACTTTCTCTCTTCCATATTTCTTTTCCCTTTTAATTAGTTTTCTTTTCATAACATTTTATGTGTTACTTAAAACATATTGTTTCATTCACAAATGTTGTTCGTTTTAATTTTTCGAATCCAACGACATCAATCTTAATATATTTTAGTAAAAAATTAATATTATATTTAAACTATGTGGAGGATAACCAAGTCGTTATTAAGCATTACTTACACGTACACATTAAAAAAAACTAGATATCACCCTCTAATACACACTTTGATCATTTTACAATCTATTATACACTAAATTTTCCAAACACATTCAATAAATTTGTTCTCTAACATCGGCAACAGGCCTAACATACTATTCATTCAACATATTAAATCAATGAGAATTTTAAAATTAAATCCATCATAAATCGTTCTAATATACGGTACTTCATCTAAAATTTTAAATCGTCCAAAACAGTTTAGATTTCCAAGCATATTCAGTCATATTTAAACTAAATTATTATTATTATTATTATATATATATATATATGGAAAATTCTTCAGTACCTCCCGTAAAATGGGTGGTATTGAATGCCTCCCATTTTCGGATTCATCCGGAGCGTCCGTTTCAAAGAACAGACCTGGATCGTTGATAATTTAATTAAGGCATAAATTAATTAAATTAATTATTTTATATTATAATAATACAAATTACTTTTATGGCACCCATTATTTATTAATGTCAACCATAGTCTTAACCTTTTAACATAGTAACAAATCATCACTCAACTTATTTCATCTAATAATTTCAATCCTAATCATTTTTTAACACCTCGTCTCTGTTAAATCCTATATGCATCGTTAGAATCTATGAATCCCTTCAAAAAACCGAGACAGATAACTTCTTCTCCATTTCACCAACCGAACTAGCACAAACCTCTCTCTTCATTATCTTCTTATGTTCTTCCGAGACCGACCTCATCCCTACCTGAATCCTAACTCTAATTCTTCCGCATTTCTCCTCCAACTGAAACCAAGTTGTCGAAGAAGCCCAGTTGATTAGACAATTCGAATGGATGCCCTTCTCCGACATAGCAATTCTCTTCTTCTCCGATTTCACCATCCTCGTCATCGATTTCTCAACCCCGCCAATGGGGCATGAACTCCGTTATGGAGTTTGCTCTCTTCCACCCACCCCCAATAACCCTCGCTGCTTTGAGCTCCTTCCAGACACCGGTCGAAAAACCGTATGCTTTCCCGGCGAACTGTTTGCACAACAGGTGAGATTCTGCTTCATAGATCTATGTTTTCCTTTTCATTTCTTCCTTAATATTCTTGATTTAACCCCTGTTTTGATTCCTTTTAGCATGCAACGGAGAAGGATATTATCCCACCGCCGTCGTTGAAGCCAGCCAAGTCTGGAGGAGGGAAACAACTATGCTTCGGCTACGATTGACGTTGTTGAGCTGTTCCGGATTTAAGCACCTAAGACTCTGTTTGCTGATAAGTATCTCGGAGTAAGGATTTTTAGTGTGTAGTTGTTGTTGGGTTGCGGCTGTTGTTCGTCATTCTGACTTTGTTTCTGTTCGTTACTATGGCAGCTCGGAAATATGACCTTAACCCTGCTACACGGTTCAAAACATCAGATATTTTGGATCTAAGACCTGTGGTGAAGCATTCAGTTCCAGTATGTTCTGAAGCGAAAGAGCTTGTGGAAACGGGAAAGGTGCAATTAGCTGAGGTATGCAGATATGCACGAATTTTGAAGCTACGCACCAATGTTTATCTTCCATGACTTGGACTCTTTATGCTATTAATTTCATTACTTGTTACAAAACTAGACTTAGCATTTTATATGTTTTTCATTTTAGGTTGGCTTTCAGCTATAGATTTAGTAGCACTTGGCGTAATTGAAGATTCCACATGCTCTTTCTCTGTTTTCATCAAGCAGTAAGTGTGCAAATGAATCTTTTATTGCTTGTAATATTATGATACTCTTTGCATCACTGCAGTCTAAGTATCCAGCTTTCATGGGCAGTCCTACATCCAATCTCGAAATTGCAACTGTGATTGATCTTCAGTTTAATATGTTAAGCTTTTGTCTTGTCGTTTCTTGCAGTTCTCACCACTTGCACTGCCCAAATTGTATCTTTGGCTTACTCACTCTTCATTTATACACTGATGTTCTTACTCACCAGTTATCCTCCTACAATGTAAAGCCAGTTTCAAGCAATTCCATATTGGAAGCATCTTTCAGCCCTGATGGAATGTATGTTATATCAAGTAAGCCTTCCTTTAGCATTCTTGTATTTCCTTCGACTATGAAATGCAAAAGACTTACCTTCCTATCTTCCGGTCATTAATTTGTTCATATGATACAGGTTCAGGTGATGGTAGTGTCCATGCTTGGAGCATAAGAATTGGGAAGGAGGTAAGAGATGCAACTTAATTATCTTCTCTTCCCCCCTTTTGCCTTTGTAGAATGGGTGAATTATTTCTGGTACCACTGATTCCTCTTTTCCTCTGTGGCTAACAGGTGGCTAGTTGTATGACTTATGAAACAGAACCTCACGTCATAAATGGGCTCCTGGAACCCTAATGTTTGCAACTGGGTCTTCAGAACTATCGTTTTGGATTCCAGATTTGTCCAAGTTGGCAGCTTATGTTGGAAGAAAGTAGATCTGTAGATACTTTTATCAGTTAATCTATTTTTGAATCTTAGTTCTGTTACTTCTTCTGTAGGTTATTGTTGGCGTGAAGGGTTGTTACATGGTCTCCAATGTTGCATAGACTCACTGCTGTAATATAGGTTGACAAGTTTGTATAGCCCAATCGACCAGCTCGCAGATAAACTAGACTTTTTTTTCGTGGTTACTTTTTGGAAAGATCATCAATCGGAAACCATCCTAAAAGTTACAAAAAAAGGCTACGTGTGAGGGTTAGTTGGTAATGGGTTTTCGAGTTTCAAGGAAAATGTGATCTAAGATTGAGGAAATTGTGAAAGAAAAGAAAGATGATTTAAACAAAGAAGGTGTAATACCTTAGTATAGCACCAACTATCGTGTAATCCTAGCTTTATACACATAATTTTATGAAATACTCGTTTAGCACAACCTATCAGGACCGAAGTTTGAAATAACACGCTGTCTATTTCTGACCGAAAACGTTAGCAAACCGTTGGGCTTATGTGGACAATTAAGTAAGGCCAAATTGTGACATTGCCTCAACTGACAACACTGTTGACTATAAGTTTTTTATTTTTGGTAACCTATAAGTTATTTTATTAAACCTAGCTTTATAGTCTATTCTATACTTGTGAGAACATTAGATATCATGAAATACAGAAATAGTATGATTGGTGAACTTGATATTATATGTGCTCTTAACCTCACTGTTTCATGTTGGAGTTATTCTAGTTGGTTGAACAAAGGGGTTCTAGCATCAATAGCTGTAAAATCCTTTGAATTCCACTTTACTGTAGTAGTATGTTACGTCTCTTGCTTCTATGAAAATTCAGCAGCTTTTATTGTTGTTATACATTGTTATTAGAGTCTGATGGATGAATTCTAGGAGTAAGATTTGTTATTTGGTTCATTATTTTAATTAGGATATTCTTCTATAGGAATTAGGACTCACGGGGCAGAAGACTTCCCTACATAGGTTATTGGCTTGCCTGCACAAGTCTGTATTCGGATGTAGTAGGGTCATGGTTATGAAGAAAAAAGAACAATATGAATTAAACCTCTTTTCAGAAACTAATGCTCGTGTGTATTAAAGAGGGGATACATCTACAAATCTACAAATATATATAAGCATTTTAGCTTTTTTCCTATTGCCACCTAGGATTCTCCATGCCTCTCCTTAATTGTAGGAAATTGGCCAATCAATGAATTTTATATGATTTAAATTTATTAAAAATATATTTTTTAATAAAGGTGATAATTTTCAGTAACTACGAGACTCGAACCCACAACCTCAAGGATAAAAGTATGTGCTTTACCAACTAAGCTAGACAAATTAATTTATAATTACATTAAAATATTAAAGCACATTGCTCATATGTATTTTACTGTACAAATTGAAGCACATTTCACCCATTTCCCACCAATGTCATTCATTAGTTTTATGATAACCAATAGTTTATTGTAGAAATACACTACCAAGTTGAATAGATAGTAGAGTGAATGAAATTATGATAATAATTTATTCATATAGTTTATTCTGAGATGATGATACTTTTTTAAATGGGCTCTGTGTTGTTTAATAATCAGGCTCGACGCTCTGTGTAGAATTATTAAATCATTATATTGGATAATGTATTTGCTCACATGAATTTTTAATAGACATTCAGGATAACTAAGCCATTGATTAATTCCCTTTAAAAAAGTCATTGATTAATGGCCAATGATTGATTTGCATAAAGTTTAAAAATTTATGAATATTTAAGAGAAGTATTTTTCAGTTAATATATCTATTGAGCTACAAAAAACTGAAGAAATAAAGTTGTACCTCAGTAACATCAATGGTGAGTGCAGTTATGAGTGTATACGAGTATGAGTTATGAGATCGTAAGTGAAACGGGTTACATGCCATTAAGTATTAACAAATTCAGAGTATCGATCGAGTTGTGTTCAGTTTGAATTGGGCGTATTCATTAAACATACATGCATTCATATAATATGACCCTTATTTTCAAATTGTTTTAAGTTTTAAAGGGTCAATTGAACTTTCATTTTTCATTATGTTTAACTATTCCTCAGTTTTTTATAGTGATAGTTTCTTTAGTCTCCACTTTATTTGTTTGCATATGCTTTGAGAGAATTGCAATTTTATCTTCCATTTGTATTGAACTGAATTTTGTTGGTAAATTATTTGAAGGACTCCGAGTTTGGTAAGTCATAATTTCATTTGATCAAGGATCAAACTGCTAAAATTTTAAAATTTACGAATATTTAAGAGAATTATTTGTGATTTAAAATATTTATTGATCAAGAGAAAACTAAAGAAATAAGGTCATACCTTAGTAAGATCAATGGTGAGTGAGGCCATAAGTGTATAAGAGAGTCATGAGATCGTAAGTAAAGCGGGTTACATGTCATCAACTATTAACAAATTTGGATTATTGATTGAGTTGACTTAGTTTGAATTAGGCATATTCATTAAACTTAAATACGTTCATATAAAATTATCATTATTTTTAAATTATTTTAAGTTATAACAGGCAAATTGATATTTCATTTTTATTACGTTTAACTATTCCTTAAAATATTTTTTTACAGTAATGGTTTATTTAGTCTCGAATTTATTTGTTTGCAAATGGATCAAAAAAGTTGTAATTTTTTTCCATTTGTCTTGAACTAAATTTTGTTGATAAATTATTTGAATAATTCCAAGTTTGGTAAGTCATTAATTAATTTGATCAATGATCAAGCTGTATAAATCTAAAAAATTTATGAATATTAAAGAGAATTATTTCAATTAATATATTTATTAGGCAAGACAAAATTGTACAAATAAACTTTGTACGTTAGTAAGATCAATGGTACAGAGTTCATGAGTGTATCGTAAGTAAAATTGTCATTAACTATTAACAAATGAAGAGTATTGATCGAGTTGAGTTAGTTTGAATTGGGCATATGTATTAAACCTAAATACATTCATATAACATGATATTTATTTTCAAAATTTTTTAAGTTTTAACGGGCCAATATAATCGAGGTTTCATTTTTCATTATGTTTAACAATTCCTCAAAATAATTTTTTAATAGTGATGATTTATTTAATCTCGACTTTATTTGTTTGAAATGCTTCGAGAAAGTTACAATTTTATTTTTATTTGTCTTGAAATGACCTTTGTTGGTAAATTATTTGAAGGACTCCAAGTTTGGTAAGTCATTAATTAATTTGATTAAGCTACATAAATTATTAAAATTAATGGATATTTAAGAGAATTATTTTTTAATTAATATATTTATAATATAGAGAAAACTAAGGAAATAAGATTCTACCTTAGTAAGATCAATGGTGAGTGAGGTCATGAGTGTATAAGAGTATGAGTCATAGGATCGTAAGTAAAATGAGTTACATGATATTAACTATTAAAAAATTGAGAGTATTGATCGAGTTGAGTCAGTTTAAACTGGCCATATTCATTAAACCTAAATACATTCATATAACATGATTCATATTTTAAAAAATTCTTTTAATATCTAACTGGCCAATTGATGTTTCATTTTTCATTATGTTCAACTATTCCAAAAAATAAATTTTCTTTACGATGATTGATTCTTTAGTCTCGACTTTATTTGTTTGCAAATGTGTCGCGAGAGTTGCAATTTTGTTTTTCATTTTTATTGAATTGAATTTTTTTGGAAAATTATTTTGAAGTACTCGAAATTTGGAAAGTCAGTAATTAATTTGATCAGGGATCAAGCTGCATAAAACATAAAAAATAATGAACATTTAAGAGAATTTTTTTCAATTAATATATTTAATGATATAGAGAAAACTGAAGAAAAAGGTTGTATCTTAGTAAGATCAATGGTGAGTGAGATCATGATGAAAAGTATGAGTCATGGGATCGTAAGTAAAATGGGTTACATGTCATTAGTTATTAACAAATTTAAAGTATTGATCGAGTTGATTAGTTTGAATTAGACATATTCATTAAAGCTAAATACATTCATATAACATGATTCTTATTTCCAAATTATTTTAAGTTTTAACAGGCCAATTGAGGTTCCAATTTTGTTTATGTTTAACTATTCCTCAAAAAATTTATAGTGATGATTTCTTTAGCCTCAACTATTGTTTGCAAATATTTTGAGAAAATTGTATTTTTTCCATTTGTCTTAAATAGACTTATGTTGGGAGAGCATTTGAATTAATATTTGGTTTAGAGGACTTCACTAATTCGAAAAGTTTGTTTGAATAAAAAGTAAAATTTTAATGTATTTTTTCCATTTCAATGATCATAAATGAACCAATTTTATTTTAGTATGTAATTAAAATTAATTACTGTCCTAACATATCCTATGATTAATCACAATACTAAAATTAAATAGTATATTTTTTGGGTGTGTATAAAGAATCATATAGCTAATATATGAGTATTTAAAATTAGGGAGATATAATTTAAAACTCTCTATTTAATAATAGGATATTAACCTATCATATTATTTTGTTTCTTCTTATTTTAAATTATTCAACAAATTAAATTATTAATAAATAAAATTCCAAATAATTTTTAAACATAATAAAGTTTAGGAAAAAATAAAATTCTTCATTTTAATTAGTTTAATTGAAATTATTAAAATATATTTTGAAATAAAATGTGTGACTCACTTTTTAATTTTAGTTTATTTCTATATTTTCTACTTTACACTGTTTAATTTCTCACTATGTAATATGTTAACTATTTGACCCACTGAGTGTTTATTTAATTTTAATCATTCAATTCAATTTTTTTGTTAATTTATAATTTATTAAAAATAATATTAAATCTATTATTATAAAATAATATTTTTTACTAATTATACTTTAAAAAAAATAACATATCGGCCAACGAGCTGAAACAATGCTAGTTTTATATGATTTCCAGTGTCTTTTTTTCTTATCAAAACCGCTCCAAACCCGTTCCAAATAAATCATTCACTACAACAACAGTGGTGTGGATATGGAAATGTTCCAGATAAATTTTTTTTTTATGTTTGACTAAGAAAGACTAATTTCATTAATCATCCACGAGATCCATTATATGAGAGTTTACAAAATCAACGGAAAACAAACATCCTCACTCGAGTTAAAATTGATAATCACATCCGATGAACAACAAAACAAAGAAAATAAGAAATTAAATTGTCAAAGGTCACCACACATTGATTGGCCTCTTATCATGTCTTTGTTTTCTTGGTAAGACCCGAACTTCTTCATAGATTGAGTTTATCCTGCATTGTTTTTTAAATGAATTTTAAAATGGTTAAAATGTTAAGAAAATGAATATTATTGAGCACTGGGAGGACGTTAGATTTTACCTGGTGCACAACTGTAGTCGGAGTATTGCAGTTATGGCCCGTGTCGTCGCCATCCTCAATGTTGGTGTCGTCGTCATCATCATATTCACCGTTTGTATTGGCATCATCTTCATCATTGTTGACGTCATTGGCGCCACTAATGTTTGTCTTTGGGACAGGAATGTTGTTTTTTTTTATAATTCACAAATTTTTTTTGTGTCCTTCGACATGACAATGTGAACACCTTCTTGGTCGTCCCGATTACCTTTTCTTACCCAATCCTTTTGCTTTTGCTTTGGTTAGATGCATTACGATAAAATGAGCTAAATTAAATTTCAAATCAAATTATGGTATGTCAGAAATCAAAACTAGAGTATGTCTAGAGCTTACCAAGAGTGTTGTTAATCTATTCACCTATGAGCCCTATTTAAAGATCAAGAAAGCGCTTATGAGGTCTGGCGAGTGCATCAAAGAGAGTAAGTTGGTAATTACAGAGCATCACACATACGAGTGAGTAGTTGTCTAAATCATCAAGGTAATCACACTAGTCATATGATTCAGTGCAGCTGTTTGAAATTCGAGTACATGAGATTGTTGTCTCATCACATAATATTTTTGTTGAAAGAAGAAAAAATCCAAAAATTCTCAGACACCCTTGTGCAACAAAGGTGCTCGGAGAATCCAAAATCTATGGACTATTGGAAACAAGCATCGATAGTTATAGAAGAATCGCAACAATACACCATTAGGTATGATATTCTACAACAATATGGTTTCATAATATGTCATTATGGTGCATTGACGACAACTACTTTCGATGATGCTCAATTGAGAATGAAATCATTGTGTGATGATATGAAAATGAGGACTAGTGACAGTGTTACCAAAAAGGGAACTGATGTGGACCCAGAATTTGAGGGTGTGAAAAATCCTTTCGAAGGAGCACACCCACGATCTTGTGCCACAACATCATGCACATTTGATTCCAGGACATAAGCGTATTCATGAATCATCTCTCGTTGAACTTCAAGACCTTTCAGAAGCTGGCATCAAAACAAGTCTTGCTTACAAGAGCATGGTACACAAAGTTGGTGGGCATGCCAAAGTGGGATTCACTATCAACTAACATATCATTTAAATTAAAATTAAGACATATAGAAGTAACTGAAATTATTTTTCAAATAATTTTGCTTCAGTTTTATGTAGATAATCAATTAAAATAACTTAATTCTATTAAATGTAACAGAAAATAAAAATAATGTAGACATACATGGATCGCTGACATGTACGGTTGAGATGACATAATTATCTTTGACATGGATCAACTTCTCCACCGTTGATAAGGTAGGTTAAATGGAAAGAAAATAATAGAATTTTGGTAAGAAATAACCACAGTCCAAAAAAGAGATACTCACCGGGAAGATTGGAGAGTCGACTTTGAAGCGGCGCAGTCAGCGGAGGCGAACAACCGACGTCGATTGGAGAGTCGGCATTGATTCGAGACAAAGAATGGATCGATTGGGGAGCATACAACGAGTTGAGAGCTGAGGTGGAAGGGGCGCAATCGGTGGAGACGGACAACCAATGTCGATTGGGGAGCCGACAGAGATTTCAGAGCTGGCGTCGATTGGAGACAGAGAACGGAGATTGATTGGTACTCGATGGCTCTGTTGTAATACTTGTGATTCACCTTTAAGTAATGTCGTGAATGGACTTGTGAAGAGTTTTCTGGCATATTATATAGAGCGACGATTGTGAATACCTTCTTCGATACTGGTGGATTTCTGATTCCTTCTATGATTCAGTTTGGTTTGGTAAGTTGAGTTTTACTTGCTCTCTGAAACTGCGGGTGCTGAAGTAGCTGTTTTGTGCATATTCATCTCTGACGAGTCTTATTGCTTGCTGCAGTCTTTGCTTCGGGATCCAAACCCGAACTCTCCAGCCAACTTGGAAGCTGCTAGGATGTTCAGCGAGTACAACAGAGAGTCTGTGAGATCATCAAGCAGAGCTGGACTGCTGATTAAGTTGCATTGGCAATGTTAACTCAGACCACGACTTTAATGTCCTCAAGTTAAAATTACAATAAAAAGCTGTAAGCTCTTGTGGTTCAATCTATCTATTGTTCCTCGGATGTTTGCTTTGGCATATGAGAATGAACGTTTGGCAATTCTCATTGCAATGCTTGACCTAATGATTGTTGTTTCAATCACTCTCTTATTGTTGATCATCCTTACCATAATCCATATGTGCTCTAAATGAAAGTAGGTCTGAACTTCTGATATGATGAATGGAAGAGAAGTTGCAGAAGACGAATGGCTGGCCATAATAAGAGAAGAAGGAAGACTAATCTCGAGCCTGGTAGTATAATACAAACACTGTGAATGATGACCACACTGGTAGCTACTTGTTGATAAGTCTTTTGAGGACACTGTCCAATATGCACTGCAAGAATCAGAAACATTACTTGATATCAATATAGCTGCTTTCTAGAGTGAACAGTTCCTGTTAAATTGGTGATTTTTTCGTGTATTTTTTAGCAAGTAAATCAGAGAAATCAATAGATCAAGATTTCTTATCTCATCTTCTAAGGAGCTTGGTTGGACAGACTATTGAAAATGGTGGGAGAAACATAGCTGAACTCCTACAAGGACCTAAAGAACTGATTAATAGTGGCTCTCTCTCAGGAAATCCCAGGGTAAAAAGATTTAGCATTTCCCTTTCTAATATTTTTTGTTTTTTCTAGGTCGTTTATAACTGCTTTGTGTGACAGCAAGCTCGAGTTATGCATGGAAACGGTATGCAGACCTCGTCTTCCATGAAATCGAGCATGCCAAATAACTATCCATCGTGTTCGGAAGTTTGAGACAGTACTCCAAGGAACAGCATTAAGATGAATAACTTAGATTTGAATGATGCTTACATAGACTAAAAATGACGATGTGGAAATGTGTGGTTGGCATCTCTGAATCTCTGAAGCGATTTGAAAACTCTTTTTCTCCAGCATTGTGTTGTTTTTCGATTTTGAAAACACTTTGATTTGTGTTGTTTTTCGCCTTTGAAAACTCTTTTCCTCCAGCATCTCTTAATTGAATCCTCGTCATTTGCAACTCATTCGTTCCTTGCTTTTCTCATATTCAGGTTGAAGAGGATGGCATTAGCAATAGTTACTTCCCGTTCATAGTTGAGGTTGAATCAGCTTGTAGCTAGGATAGTTAAGCGGGATCTTCTTGTGAGTGAGGTTTCCAAGTTTGAATCTTCATTCTAAAGTCTTAGGAGATAGCCTTGTGGGGTAGATTGCAATGGCGAAGGCCGGTTTTGAGTTCCATAGCGGTTGATTAAGATATTTTTTTCTGAATCAATTGCTCTTACTTAACTTGGTGGTAATTGTCTTCCGAGATACCCTTTTGGGGTGGTAAAGATGTGAATTTTGAGTTCCATAGCAGCTATTTAGCCAAATCTCTCATCCACGATTGACCACTAATTAAGTTGTGTGTTCTAAGTCGATCACTCTTTACTTTAATGTCCCGATAGCCTTGTGGGGTGGCTGCAATGGTAAAGCCGCAAGTTTTGAGTTCCATAGCCTCCTCACAAAAGCAATAAGCCACTGATTAAGTTGTATTCAAAGTCAATTGCTCTTACTTTATTTACTTTCTCCTCGCTATTTGATAATGTCGAATTATTGATGTATAACTACTCAGATGCAGGTTTTGAAATGCATTTGAAGTATCCATAGGAACACTTTTGATCATTAGCAGTGTATTTGATAATGTCCATCCATGGTTGTCAGAAGCATGAGTCTGCCTTCATTGCTAAACTTTAAAGCGTTTGCATCCGAAACATCTCCCAAGACAGAATAAATCTCAAAAGGACCCTTTTCATATTTACGAGAATCAAACATTCTAATGTATCCTCCGAAGGCCATGGCAAAAACTAGTCCCTGATCATTATATGCTGAAGTAGGCCTTCCTTGGACATGCAAAAGACCCTGGTATAGCAGTAGATTAACAATTGGCTTAGAGGCGCATATCAAGAATTGAAGAATGATTTCACAAGTCCCATGAATACAATTTAATATGTGAGACCGGACACTTTTCAGCTCGCCTATCCCAAAGCAAAACAGTTCGATCCAAAGAACCAGAAATGAAACAGTCTTTGCGAGCACAAAAACTTAGTGAAACAACCCTTGAATACAAGAACAAAAATTGGTTATCCATTTGGCTAAATAGAAGACTTGATGATTAATTAAGCCAAAATCGATCCAAGGAGCGCAGAAACATTGATTATTTTCTGGTACAGAAGCTGAGTCTAAGAAACCTTAAACTTCTTCACGACGGTATTTGTCATCTGAGATAATGGTTAAGGATTGTACTAGTCCTGCAAACTAAAAGAGAAATGGATAAACAAATAAGACAAATAAAGGTTTAGCCAAACAGCAAAACCTATCATCTTTTACCTGCATTACTACCTGGAACATCAGTGTATAAATGAAGAGTAAGTAAGCCAAAGATACAATTTGGGCAGTGCAAGTGGTGAGAACTGCAAGAAACGACAAGACAAAAGCTCAACATATTAAACTGAAGATCAGTCACAGTTGCAATTTCGAGATTGGATGTAGGACTGCCCATGAAAGTTGGATACTTAGACTGCAGTGATGCAAAGAGTATCATCATATTACAAACAACAAAAGATTCATTTGCACACTTACTTCTTGATGAAAACAGAGAAAGATCATGTGGAATCTTCAATTACGCCAATCACTACCTAAAATCTATAGCTGAAAGCCAACCTAAAATGAAAAACATATAAAATGCTAAGTCTAGTTTTGTAACAAGTAATGAAATTAATAGCATAACGAATTAACTTAATTGGGTATCTATGCAGAAGATAATCTGACTAGAAAACCTGCTTATCACTCAGAGCATGTCATATATAAACTACCTTGGACATCAAGCTCATTGTGATGTTAGTAGGGTTGACGCAATTGTGTTGTTTCACGGTGACTGCACTACAAGGATTAAAAAGAGCCGAAAAATCACAAAAGAGTATCGCATAAATATTAACCCAGACAAAGGTTGGATTTGGAAGGAAACTGTGATTTAGAGATTTTGCAAACCAGTTCGCTAATTTCGTTAATCAATTCACAAACCCTAGTGCTTAGAAATTACCTCTACATTGTCGAACGAGTGAACTCGTATCTCCTTTTACCATCTTCGCAATGACTGCTCCTTCTGCTGAACCAGGGCACAAGTTTTTCACAGTGGCTTCGGGAATTATGGCACACACCTGGAGTAGTACTTCTTGGTAATCGAGACGATTTGGAATCGAGCAAGAAACTGTGTGTAGCTCTGGAGATGTTGGAGGAATCGTAAATGATAGGGTTTTCGGGTAAAGAGTCGGGAAGGCTGGCGAGAGAGGTCTTGCTGGAGGAGGAGGAAGCTTTGGAGGCTTCGAAAGTTGATGAGTATGTTGCAGAAGGAGGATTAGGGAAAGAAGAGCAGGAAGTTGTGAGGGAATTAGAATAAGAGAAAGAAGAAGGCTTGAAGATCCACGATCTCAATGCGTTTTTAGATTTTTCACTGTTGATTTACATTGAAAGAGATGGAATTATTAGGATTGAAGAATCTGGGTGGTTTGATAGATATTGGCTGGTTGGTTAGGCTAGGAAAATTGGTTGGTTTGTTAGATTTAAAGGATATTCGACGATGAATTCGTTATTAAATCGTGTTATGTACCAACCTGAAAAAAGTTATAACTTATAACATGAAAGAAATAATATAATATAAACAACGTGATGAGTTTGTAATTTAAAATAAATTTTGAGACCATATTGGGTATGTTTAATTAAATTCAAATATTAAGCTATTTATTACCGTCCAGATCTGTTCCTTGGAACGGACGCTCCAGATGAACCCGGAAACTGGAGGCATTAAGTACCTCCAGTTTTACGGGAGGCACCGAAGAATCCACCATATATATATATATATATATGAGTGTTATAAATCTATAATATAAAATCATTCATATAAAAATAATATGATCAAGATGTTAATCAATCAACTAAGAGTATCATCACCATTATAAATTGGATTTCTCATATTAAAATAATATGATCAAGATGGTACAATGACTTTGAATTAAATAATAAATCAAATATAAAATTTAGTTAGAATATTTTATTTTCCAACATTCTCATGTTAAAGGTATAAATATACATCATGATTTTGAAGTAAATAATACATTATGTATGTATATTGTTCCATTCAAATAAATAATTAAGTTAGAATTGTTTGTTTTTCATCTTTTTTTAGTTAAATGTTTAAAGATACATCGGGCCTTAAAAATAAATAATATGTATTGCTCCATAACCGATAGTGGATTTTGTTCATGACACGAGTTGGAATATAGTTTAAACATTCATCTAACTCGAGACATGTAGAAAGATTTTAAGAATTAAGTGAGTTCATGTGCCTCAAAATGATAAGAACAATAATTTGTTCGTCATATATAGTTAAAAATACATGATACTTAGATATATAATTTCACTATTGTTGTTGGGTTCGAATAACTAAGGAACATATTGGCAATTATTTATTCATTTGATTTATTTAGGTTGTCAATTGTGAAGTGAGAGAAAGAATCTTGAATTGGCCAACATGCCAAAAAACTATCAAGAATTCTTAGTAAAAACAATGGTTAGTAAGGTCACGAGTGTATAAGGGTATGAGTCATGAGATATTAAGTAAAGTGGGTTGCATGTCAATAACTTTTTCCAATTCAGATTATTGATCGAGTTGAGTTAGTTTGACTTGAGCATATTAATGAAATCTAAGTATATATATAATGGGAAAACGCCCCAGTACCCACGGGGTACCGCATCTGTGTTTGAATATTAGAGTTTGAGGGTTGTAGTTTAGTGTACAAAGATTGGGACATAGTGTTAGGGGTTTCAAGTTTATTATTGGGGTTTATGGTTTTTTAATTTGAACTTACGGTCAAATTTAGAGTTTGACATGTGGTTTAAGATTAGAGTTTATGATGTAGTATTTGAGGGTTAGGATTTAGTGATCTTCACTTCTTTATTCTTTTAACGTGTCAATTGAGGCTTTATTTTTGTTATGTTGAACTACATCCGGACATACTTTTTTAGACAGATGATGGTTTCTTAGTCTTGACTTTGTTTGTTTGCAAATGCTTCAAATGAGTTGTTATTAATTTGGTTATTTATGTTGAATTGACTTTTTTTTGTAAGACTTTAGGATTAATTAAATATTATGTAACAAAATTTTCGAAGTCACATTGGTTTAGAGGACATCACTAATTTGGAAAATTTGCTTGAATAGTAGGTATGATTATTTATGTCATTTCTCCTTAAATTTTTTTAATGGTCATAAGTGGACCTATTTTTTTTTAGTGTGTAATAAAACTTAATTTATATTTAAAATACATTAAATTTATCATAACATTCCTTTATTTAATATATATTTTTTGGTATTGTATTAACTCTACCAACGGGCCAATAATAATATACATATTATATAAACACTTATAATTAGATGGGGTATTCCCCTTAAATTGAAGATACGAACCAATAATATTATTTTATTTCATCTTATTTATTAGACTTAGAAATTAAATAATAAAATTTCAATATCTTTGAAGCGGAGTGAAGTTTAAGAAAACTATTTATATATTTGTGAACTCAAATAAACTGTTTTCAAGTAGAGAATTTTAATGATAATTATTTTTTTCATTTATATTATTTTTGTAAATATTTATTAATTGTTATTATTTATCCATTACTATTTAGTAAATATTTTATAATATTTAATTGATGCATATCATACTTATTCAAATATAATAATAATAAATCGATGAGAACACTTAATAAAATAGGCTAACCATAATAATAATATAATGTTTAAATAGAAATAAAAATACACACTTTTTATGAATAAGATATATAATAATACACCTACAAAACATGCAATTTTCATTTGTCTCGACCAACCATCACTTAGTCGAATTTTTATTTTATTTGGTAAACTCTTTAATAATGCTCTCTGCAGGGTCACTTATTTTTTTCCATCATATTCTACTATATTAAATAAGAAATTATCTTATACGAGAGCTACTAAGCCAAGTAAATACAAAATGGCTTAAAGATGTTACTAAAATATAAAATTTTTTACCCTTGAGTTTTTAGTTTGATTTCATTCTTTTGATTCAACATTTTTAGTTGATTTTCATTTGGCTAAACATAATCCTAAATTTATTAATTTACATAGTTATTCTTCATTTACTAATTATACCAAATAAAGTCGGCCAACGAGCCGAAAAAATACTAGTTTAAATATATGGGAAACGATTGTTACCTGAGTTACCGCTGATGGAACCGACAAGACGGAAAGTTGCTTAATAGGCTGCTCACCCTCACAAAATAAAGCATCAACCAGAGATAGATTTATGAAATTCCGCCGACAGAAAGTAAATAATTATGAAGATGCGAATTACGGTTTAACTCTTAACCTAAGATTTTATATAATTAAATAAAAGCTGATTCCCGCCTCATAACATAAAAGTTCCCGCTCATCATTTGGTAAAAATTTGTCCCACTACTTGAACAAACCAATTAATTGCCTATCTAATCTTATGGGCCTAATCATTAACACTTTGTTTGAGGGCCCATTAATTCTCGCCTGAATTAACTATTTCCCTATTAAGTAAATGTTAAAACAGAGAGGTGCAGTGGAATGAGTAATATGGAACTCCAATTATATTTGCATAACTTGCAGCTCCATAAATTAAGTGATCATAAAGTAACTTGCAAATTCAATTCCAAAAAAATCAAAGGTTATTTTATTGAGGCGAGACTTACACTTTGACTCATTAGTTTCTTAAGAGGGAAAAATTCTCATATGAAGGGCTTTCTGTTTGGTGTGCAGTTCTATATATTATGTACTTGAAACAGAGCACATACTGTACACCCGCTGCCCCTAGACCTAAACTGCAAAAGATTATTTCAAAACATGTGCAACTATTTCATATATGATGATATTTACTGAAGTTGGTTTTATTTTTTTACCTGACATTGGTTATCATTTGATTTCTGAATATACGTGCAACAAGTGAAGCTGACATATCACCCAACAGAAGCTACATCATAGAAAATCTACATCATGCAAAAGAAGCAGAACGGGGACAGAGGAGGAACCGAAAAACACCAATGCCCAAAGAAAATCAAAACAAAGTTGTTGGGCAGCGGGGACAAACACCAGGAACAGACACACACCAACCTCGCAGCAGACAGCTGAACACCAACCACCTAACCCCTAAAAACACCCAAACCTCAGCTTAAATTTCTGTTTTTGTTTCAAATTTGTTGATTCGCTTGTAAACCAAGAAGGTTTTGATAGACAACCAAGCTATATCATTTAGCTACATAGATATATGGATATCGAGAAATTCCCAGTGAGCATGTTTAATAACTTGACATACTGATTAACGCCACTAACATCTCAGGTTTCTTATGATTGAAAAATGAACTTAATCTAAGAACTCACTTACGAATTGAACATCGACTTGCAGAAGCTCAAGAATTGGCCACGGATAATGTCAATGCCTTTTCTGTAGTCTAACCTCCCAATGAATCCAATCTACAATGTAAAGATCCAATTAGTATGGACAAAGAACTAAATTTTAATTAAATAAAAAACGATGTGCATTTGGTACTTTACCATAGGGCATTGGGGTGCAACCAGAAGACCTAATTCCTTTTGCAAAGTCATCTTACACTTCACTGGGTTAATAAGCATATTCTTCTAATTCATCCTCCTCATCCTCATTTCCTTCTTCTGTTTCCAAAACACTACTTGGTTCAAGAATCGAGAACCCAATAGGAGCATCAACCAAGTCACCATTTATCTCAGTCCTGGTCCAATGAATATTTTCTTCATGTGAAAGATCTTCTGAAAGAGGAACACGTATGGTCTGACTCTGTAGATAATCAGCAGCCTCCGCCACTTATTCTTCTTCAGTCATATTACAAAGATTTCGTGGTGTAGTTTTGATAGCCACTTTCCAGTCCTCGTTCATTGGATCTGCTACATAAAAAACTTGTTGTGCTTGTGATGCCAAAATGAACGGCTCCAAGTCACTCATACGGTGTGAGAAATTAACCAACGTAAAGCCATAATCATCTTCCTTTAAACCCCTGCCATTTGAAACCCAATCACATCTGAATAAAACAACCTTCTTTCCAACCCAGTAGTCCAGCTTTATTGTCTCTTGAATAGCTCCGTAGTAACTAATTTCACTACATACTGGATTCCTGTCTCGAGCACTCAAAAAACTATGAGTGCCTACAGTAACCATTACTCCACTATTTTGTGTTTTTCTTTTTTTCTCCAACTCCTTCGTGTGAAACCTATAACCATCAACGATATATCCATTGAACTTCCTGCCTATATTGTTTGGTGAACGGGCCAAATGTTGCAAGTCTGCAGTTGGTAAAATAACATTACCTTCCCTAATCTGTAATATAAAAAACCCATGATTGTAACAGGTTGGCCATAATTCATATAAAAGTTAGAAGTGGATAAATATACTCATATACAACACTTACTTGTTGTGCGAACCACGCTTGAAAAGTTTAATTATAACGCACTTGAATGATACGTGGAGTGGCTCGTGGATATTGAGCTTTAAGCTCTAATATATGTTGCCTGCAGTTGACCATTAGCTATTTAATATGTTCCTAACATGAAGATAGTGATAAAGCAAACTTGGTAAAATTCTTACTCGATATAAGATACAATTTCCTTGCAATTGGTAAGGACGTAATGATGTGCTTTGGTTAATGATTCGTTATCGAGAGTGATAAGTTCACCTTTCCCTAATGGGCGGCCCACCTTTTTAAAGAGTGATGCCACTTCATCATTCATAGATGCGTCTATGTGATTGATATTGTCTTCATTTCGTACAAGACGATTGAATCGTGTTTCTGCGCCTTGTAAATATCTTAAGCAAAATGTTAAACACTCTTCAGCAAGATAACCCTCTGCGATGGATCCTTCGGTTGAGCTTTATTACCAACATAAGACTTTAACGTAGACAAGAACCTACACAAAGAATAAAAGAAATATGGTGAAAAAACCAAGAATATGATATCAATACAATACATTAATATATGGACAGAAATAAAAAGTACCGTTCGATGGGATACATCCATCTCCCTTGGACTGGTCCACCAATTTTTGCTTCATACACCAGATGAACGGTCAAGTGGACCATGATATCAAAAAATGATGGAGGAAATATTCTCTCCAAATGACAGAGAGTCAAAGCAATTTGAGATTCCAACTTATTCAAACTCTCAACTCGTCCCGCCTTTGAACATAATTCTTTGAAGAATAAGCATAGCTGGATTATAGGCTTACAAACTTGCTTAGGTAATAATCTTCTAATCGCTAATGGTAGAATTTGTTGCATAAGAATATGACTATCATGACTTTTCAAAGAAGAAATCTTACGGTCCTTCAAGTTCACGCACCGAGATATATTAGCAGCATATCCATCTGGAACTTTAATATCCTTCAACACCTTGCACAATATATGTTTTTCTTTCGCACTTAAAGAAAAACAAGCTGGAGGCACATATAACTTACCAGATGCATGTCTGCGTGGATGTAATTCATCTCTTATTCCCAAAACCTGCATGTCTTGAAGGATTTATGTCCATCGGTCCAAATCCTCATAGGAACTAGTTAAGTGTTGGACCTGATTAATAGATTTAATTCGGGCCGGTTAGGGATTAATATGTCTTGCTAGAGACCAATATTAATCAGTGGTTTGGGCCACGGCTAATCGGACCGGGTCCTACAAGGTCACACGCCTATAGTATGGACCGGATCATTAATAGGCCCAATCCATGGTGGATTGGGACTACTGGGCTGGCGGCCCGCTAGGGTTAGGAAGGGATTAGGGTTTCTACCCTAATCCTATAAATAAGACTGCTAGGGTAGCAGTCAATCCTAAGCCTCACACACTTTCTCTCGAAGAAAACCCTAGCTGCCATAACCCTAAAAGCTGTTCTTCGACCAAGAGTTCTAGCAAGCTTTGGCGAGGAAGATCTGGATCCCAGCTAGTGTGGACTAAGTAGAGGAGCTACATTTGAAGCTCTCTGGATCAATCTAAAGGCTACGGGAGCTACGGGAGGTATTAGTTTTCGAGCTAATATCACGCTTCAAGAATGTGAGTTACGATAACCCTTGTTATTGATTTATATGCAATCGAGCTCTTTCTAGGTTGTTACATGTTGATTTGTATTTCCGCTACGTTTCTGGTTTTGCATCTAACGATTTCCTTCAGTGGTATCAGAGCCCCTCGTTTTGCATATTTTTCATAACAAAATGAATTGCGTTCTTATTAAAATTATTCAATTAAAGGAGGGGATTATCTCGTGTTAATATTCTTTCGTTGAAAATCGTATTTTCAAAGTGTTTATGTATATTTGGTTTATTTAATTAAACTGATTTCAAATAAATAATTAAAAAAAAGGGTTTTTTTTAATATTTACTATGCCGTCGCGCCGATAGCCGGTCGTCGACCGCCGCCGCCACCGGCCGGTGGGGCAGCTGTCGACGCCGGCAGATGCAGCAGCAACCGGCAGCAGTAGCATTATTATTATCTTATGATATATACTTTTACTGCCAGGCCAACCCATTTAAATCCCTGGTCGGCCCGGACCGGGTTGAACCATCTGGTTCACCTAGTTCGGTCCGACTGGTTTTGATTTGAATTTAAAAAAAAAATATTTTTTTTCCTGTTTGGAACAGATTTAATTCAAATCGATTTTTGGGCAGTTTTTCGATTTTAATCATAGGTTTGATTAAGTATTGAAAGTTTTAAATTCATAATTAATTTCCTATCTAATTTTAATAATGAGTTATTAAATTGAGTGGGAGTTTTAATTGATGGAATTTAAGGGCAAGTTTTGAAATCTATATCCATGAAACTTTTAAATATTGACGATAATCCCTATAATTTAATGAATTTTATTGTTGAAGCAATTATAATAAAGGAGTTTATTATTAGGGTTTAATTAGAATAAAAATATTTTATTCATAATTAATTACCACCTTAATTAAAATTGGTTAATTAGGATTAAATCTATCAAGCATGCTAGATTTAAGGTCATTCACTCATGCGGTAGTGAATGAATGGATGTTATATACATGTGTTATTGTGTATATTGTGCGTTTTGTGGCAAAGCGTGCAGGTTCTTGGTGATCGGATAAAAGGCCCCACCCCAATTTAATTTTTTTATTATTTTATTTTGGGAAATACGGTCTGCGTACCGTTTATTTTGTTGTAATTTATTACTTGTAAATTAATAAGATAGATTAGGAATCTTGTATTTAGTTTACAAAAATATGTAATTACAACAAAGGAGGGATGAACGCTAGTCAAAGACTCAAGGATAGGAGATCCTTCGATGATGAACATGAAGCGCTTTTCCAAGACTAAAGGGGGCCAAGATCCGATCACCTACAAGCGTTAATTGTCTGAATGCTTAGAACCATAGTTTAGGTTGTTGTGTGTATCTCTTGCGCGATTAGTTCACTAGCAAACGTAGATAAAAACACATCACCTAAAATGTCCCCAAAGTAAAATTGAGGCAATGCTTTACCATAACGAGACCTGTGATGCCTTTACAAGAACTAGGCCCTTTTCTGCCAAAGTAGACTATGAACCTATTATTGCACTGGATAGCAAGGGTGGATCTTAGGGGTCCATAAGTTCGTTTTGGTCGTACTCAACGAATACAAAAGACAAAGTTTTGTTTCGAAGCATAGTCGATTTTGTGATTATCACATAATCAACAAAGAGTCACAAAAGTTTTGTGATTGACCAATGGGTTAGTCTACCTAAATTACAAAAATTTAGTGGTAGTGCCAAAGTACGGCTAACTTTTTGATGAATTTACGATCTTGGGAAGTATTTCATTCAAGGGACACACTTTTGTGTGAATGAAGTACACATATGCTCTTAATTTTAGAGAAAATTATTGAGCTATGTATATTTGAAACAATAATAGCTTTTGCACTTTATTTTCTTAGAATTATGGTTAGTCAACTCGTTTATCCTATCACCAAATGATTTTATCCTTATGAAGGAGAAAATCAAAGCATTGTGAATGCTAAAGGCTTTTGAAGCCCTCACCACACATAGAACAAAGTAGTGTTCTTAAGGAAATGTCCTTGAAATCCATACTTGAAAATTCAAATAGTCACCTCATATGAGGAAGAGAAGACTATAAGTGAATTTTAAAAGACAATAGTTGATTGTCATGTGCCACGTGTTGTCATTCATAGAACCACCTGGAGTGAACTTTATGAATGCATACTCTATCCTTGGTACCCCAAACGACCAAATCTCTCCCAAAATTCATACAATGACTGCATGAATAAAGTGGGAGGAGAACTAGGAGCAATGGTTGCCTCTCGTCCGTAGTTGACTGGTTTATACACATTCTTGTGAACCACTTCGGATATGGTGTTAAGGGTAGCCGCGTTTAAAGTATTAAACAAAGGAATGATAGGTGTAATACCCACAGAGCACTATACGAGCAAGAGATCGTAAATGAAAATGGATTTCAGACAGAATAATATTTGTAACTTGGAAGAAGTTAGTGGTAGAATAAAACTTCGCATTGACAATGATGCTAGGTTGGTATGCATTCCAGTGGGAGTTTTAGTTCCAACAACACCAAGAAGCAATATACAAACTCATAATCCATAAACATTTGGCATTTAGACACATTAGTTTGCTACGCATGAAACAACTTTAGACAGTTGGTGTTTCAGTCTCATTTTCTTATGCGATTTTTGATACATGCAAAGCTTTACCTAATGGGAAAGATGACTAGATCATCGTTCTTCTGCCAAAGTGAAAGAGTAAGTGATCTTTTGGCCCTCACACATACTGATGTGTGCGGACCTATAAGTTCAATGGCTTGTGGAGGTTTAGATACTTCATCACTCTTACTGATGACTTAAGTAGGTATGGGTACATCTACTTAATGAATCAGAAGTTTGAATCTTATGAAATGTTCAAAGATTCACAAAATGAAGTACAAAACCAATTGGAAAGAAGATAGAAGCCATTCGGTTTGACCGAGATGGTGAATATCTTAGCCAAGAGTTTTTTCTGATCATCTTAGGAGTTGTGGAATCATTTCACAAACTCACTCCTCTCGGAATGCCATAGTTGAATGGCATGTTGGAAAGGAGAAATTGAAACTTGTTAGACATGGTTCAATCTATGATGAGCTTCGCTAATCTTCCAAATATTTTTTTTCTGGGGACATGAAACTACTGCGTTTGCACTGAATAGAACTCCGTCTAAGTTTGTTGAAAAGACACCATATCACATATGGACTGGTATGGTACCAGTGATATCTTTTCTAAAAGTTTGGGGTCGTGAACTTTATGTTAAGCGTATGTTTTTCGATAAACTAGCACCAAAATTAGACAAAGTGCCTATTTGTAGGTTATCCTAAAGAGACGAAGGGATATTACTTCTACAATCCTAAAGAGAACAAAGTGTTTGTTGCTCGTGATGGTGTCTTCTTGGAAAATGAGTTCATTTTCAAGAAAACAAGTGGGAGAAATATTCATCTTGAAGAGACTCAAGATGATGAGCAACAATGAATACTGATCCAATTACATCTGAGAACCCGATTGAATAAGAAATTGTTCAAAACAGTGAAGATGTAGAGGAAACGCCAAAGGAGGGCGATATACTCAAGTTGTTGTTGTTCACGCCAAATTCGTTAGTCTAAATGGACTAGAATTCAATCTAAGAAGATTTGTAATCTTCATTATGAATGGAACTCTAGACATATTGCTTCTTGAAAGTCAAGAACCAATAACCTACAATCGAGCAATGACGAGTTCAGACTCCTAATCTTGGCAAGAGGCTATGATTTAATCCATTCGGATTATCCCATCGATTGCTGCATTTCATGATTATGAATATGGCAGTTGGATATCAAAACCGCCTTCCTGAATGGATTTCTGGAAGAGGATGTGTACATGACACAACCAATAGGTTTTTAAGATACTAAAATCTTGGGAAGGTATGCAAACTTGAGAGATCCATGTATGGACTTAAGTAAGCATCAAGGAGTCGAAACCTCATACTTGATGAAGCTGTCAAGGAAATTGACTTCATCTTATGTATAGAGAAAACTTGTGTCTACAAGAAATTCAGTAGGAGCAACGTAGTCTTTTGGTCTTGTATGTGGATGACATACTAGTCATTTGAAAATGTGTTTTCAATGAAAGACCTGGGCGAGGTAGAGTGCATATTGAGCTTTAAGATCTATAGAGATAGACTAGGGAAGCTCTTTAGTCTATGTCAAGAGACTTATACTGATAAGGTCCTTGATAGGTTCGATATGAGGGAATCCAAGAGGAGATACCTTCTTATGAACCAACATACATTTCAGCAAAGAATCGTGTCTTTAGACACAAGCTGAAAATGAGATGAGATGAGTGTTCCACATGGTTTGGCTATAAACTCATTATGTATGTCATGACATTTACTCGAAGAGATGTTGCATCATGTGCAATAGATTCCAATCGAATCCAGGTGATTTTCACTGGATTGTTGAGAGCATCCTTAAGTATCTTGCTAAAGACTTAGGATTATTTTCCTGTGATTGGAGGTGAAAAGGAGGTTGACTATTTAATGGTATTGTGATGCCAACCATTTGACTAATCGTGATGGCACGTAGTCATAATCCAGATACGTCTTCATGGAGATGAAGGAGTAGTATGTTGGAAGAGCACCAAATGGATTTTGGTGGCTCAATCTGCTACGAAATCATAATACATAGTTGCAGTAGAAGCGACAGTGTAAGCTATGTGGATCAATAAGTTTCTGATAGAGCTTGATGTGGTTCCTTCACGTCAAAAGGAAGTAGGTCTTCATTGTGACAACAATGAAGCCACTTCTCGTTTGAAGGAACCAAGCCCCAAAGGCTGGGTCAAGCCACATTGATATGAAGTAATGTCTACTTCAAGGCTATGTGAAGAAACACTTGATCAAATTGTGCAAAGCTTCAACAGATGACAAGTTGGTCGATCTGTTGACTAAGCCTCTAAGCGGTGCTAAGCATAAGTAGCACAACTTGGCAAAAGGACTCGGACAAGTTGTTGGAGATTGTCTTGGAAGACCTTGCATAGATTTGATGTATACATTATGTAATAGAGTTTATTACATGAGATGTATGACATTGGAGTTATTGTTTCAACAAAAGGAAATAGTTTTCCTTCTCATTTGATTTTGGCTTAGAATCGAATGAAATGTTCAATAGTTGAGTAGCGTTCAATGGGATCATCACCACAAGTCGCTGATGCGTGAAACCCCATAAGTGAACTGAACCTCTCAAGCTATGTTTTGTCCCTAGTCTGGAGTTGTTAAACTGAACATAGTGTTGTCCTGCCATATACATGGTCTAGTTTGTATGATGGTTGTGATAGTCGCGAGTTTCACGGACTATAGAGACAAAGTGTTGTCCTGCCATATACATGGGTATGTATAAGTGTTGCATACTGGACATGACCTGCTTTGAAAAGTAACCCAAGACTTTCTAAAGATATACACTTCTAGTGGATTCCTCTGACATGAGTATGGTATGACCTCATTTAATGAGTGACTCACCTTTGATTCTGTCAAACGCTCACCTGAATAAGGGAGTTATAAAGGCATTGTTTTCGGGTAGTCATGATTTGAGTGGGAGCATGATCGATACAAGACTGGAGATGTCTCTCTTGCTGCAAATTAGGATACGGTGACCCGGGCCCCTTATAGAGTGAGAACTGTGGAAATGCATGGCCATGCTCAAATGGATTGTTGTTACAATCATTTGTTTATTTAAAACAGTTCAAGAATCTCAGTGACAAGAAGAAAGATTTTGAGCTATAAGTGCGTAACCGCTCCATGTTATCACGTTCTCAAAATGGTCGACCAGGAGACACAGGAAATCTTAACGTGCGGACTTGTCCCTCAGCCAAGTGGGAGACTGAAGGATTTATGTCCATCGGTCCAAATCCGCATAGGAACTAGTTAAGTGTTGGACCTGATTAATAGATTTAATTTGGGCCGGTTAGGGATTAATATGTCTTGCTAGAGACCAATATTAATCAGTGGTTTGGGCCACGGCTAATCGGACCGGGTCCTACAAGGTCACACGCCTATAGTATGGACCGGATCATTAATAGGCCCAATCCATGGTGGATTGGGACTACTAGGCTGGTGTCCCGTTAGGGTTAGGAAGAGATTAGGGTTTCTACCCTAATCCTATAAATAAGACTGCTAGGGTAGCAGTCAATCCTAAGCCTCACACACTTTCTCTCGGAGAAAACCCTAGCTGCCATAACCCTAAAAGCTGTTCTTGGACCAAGAGTTCTAGCAAGCTTTGGCGAGGAAGATCCGGATCCCAGCTAGCGTGGACTAAGTAGAGGAGCTACAGTTGAAGCTCTCTGGATCAATATAAAGGCTACGGGAGCTACAGGAGGTATTAGTTTTCGAGCTAATATCATGCTTTAAGAATGTGAGTTACGATAACCCTTGTTATTGATTTATATGCAATCGAGCTATTTCTAGGTTGTTAGATGTTGATTCGTATTTCCGCTACGTTTCTGGTTTTGCATCTAACGATTTCCTTCATGTCTAACCTAGATTTCACACCATCTTTGGACCTTCCAGTAACGTTTAATAATGTCCAAAGAATATTATCGCAAACGTTTTTCTCAATGTGCATCACATCAAGATTGTGCCTCAAAATATTGTCCTGCCAATAAGGTAGTTCAAAAAAAATACTTCTTTTCTTCCAATTGTCTGGCAATGCATCATTCTTGCTTTTCTTTCCAAAGTTGGTATGCTTTCCGTGTAACTCCCTCAAAACCTCGAACCCAGACAATGGTTTTGGAGCTGGCCTCAATTCCTGATGATTATCGAAAGACCTTTTATGACGACGAAGTACATGTGACACAGGCAAAAACCTACGATGGACCTAGGTAGCAAAACTTTCTTCCATGCTTCAACCATTGTGAATGCGTATGCTTATTACAAGAAGGACATGCAAGACGACCCTTGGTGCTCCAACCAGATAACATTGCATAACCTGGAAAATCATTGATAGTCCACATCAATGCAACCCTCATCTGAAAATTGAGTTTTGCTGATGCATCATATGTGTGTATACCATTATTCCATAGATCTTGTAACTCGTGAATCAAAGGCTGAAGATATATATCAATGTCATTTCCAGGAGATGACGGACCAGGAATGAGTAGTGACAAAAACATGTAAGGTTGTTTCATGTACAACCAATAAGGCAAATTATAAGGCAACAGAACAACCGGCCAAGTACTATGAGATACATTCATTGTCCTAAATGGATTAAAACCATCAGCTGCTAAACCTAATCTCACATTGCGAGGATCAGAAGCAAAATCTTGATGTCGAAAGTCAAAAGTCTGCCATGCAGGTGAAACTACAGGATGCCTTAAAACTCCATCGTTTATACGACTTTCTGCATGCCAACGCATCAACATAGCTGTATCTGAAGACATGAACAACCTTTGAAGTCTTGGCCCTATAGGAAAATATCGGAGTTTTTTATGTGCAACCTTACGAGTCTTTTTTTTTTTGGAAGAACCAACATCATTGGTTGATGTACTTTTCCATCTATCAGCTCCACAAACCAGACACTTTGGCTCATTCACATCCTTTTTCCAAAATAACATGCAATCATTTGGGCAGGCATCTTATTTCATAACTCAAACCTAAGTTTGAGATGAATTTCTTAACCTCATAGTAAGACTTTGGTAAGGTTTTCCCCTCGAGAAGCACCTCGCTCAATAGCTCCATTAGCATAGTAAATGACTTGATTGACCACCTTCTAAGACACTTAATATGAAATAATCTAATGATGAAGGAAAGCTTCGAATGACTTGTGCAACCAGGATAAAGTTCTATTTGATTTGACTCCACCAACTTAAAAAATTGTAGAGCCTCCGAGTTAGGATTTTCTATTGATGCAAGTGATTCATGACCAGTTACCATGTCATTCAACAAGTCTTGCATATCACTACATGCACCATCATAGTGATGCTCTACACTATCCATAGATTATGGTGCATGAAATGAACTCTCACCGTGTAACACCCAATGAGTATAATTATGGACAAATCCTGAGCATATTAAGTGATCAATCACATCTTCTCGGGAGAACCAATACCGATTGGAACACTTTTTGCATGGGCACAATATTTTATCATCTCGACAATTGGGAGATCCAAATGCAAATTCAAGAAAATTGTTCAATCCGTTCATGTATTCAACGGAACTTCTAGGCTTATTCATCCAACTTTTATCCATTGTAAACACCTCTGATATATTAAAACTATACAACATTAGAAGCTACTCAAATAAGAAAACATCAGATGTCTAAAACAACTTAATGTGAAAGGACTGATGTCAACCAAGTAGTCTCTAGATGAGATGACAATAACTTTCATATAAAGACAAAATAATTAAGTTATGTAGTAACTTGATAGAATTCTCCTCCTATTCTAGCTGACAAACTAAGTATAATACACCACCAGTGACATATAAACTAATCCAATATTGAAGGGTTTAAGATATAAGTAACATGGTTTTTACAACCTTCTACTAGTACTAACTAATCGTAATTCATTAATTTCCCATTCATGGTGGCAAGGGATCTATTGCTTGATTACTAGACCATGATTTGTTTACATTCCCTGAGATCATGATTTATTTACATTCCCTGATTCTTTTGCTTATGTGAATTAATGGTGTAAATATATTAACAAGAAATCAATATGATTCCCCAAACCTATATATTAACAAGAAATCAAATGATTCCCCAAACCTGGATGAAGAAGAATGAGGGGGGATTACCTCACCCAACTCTAAAGGAGATAAAAGAGCTCCTACTTACAGCAAAACAGAAAACTAAATTGCAGCAGGAGACAAAAGCACAACAGCCACAGCATCGCACTACAAGAAAAAGCCTTATTTGTCACGGTTTTCTAGTCACGGTTTTGGTCAAACCGTGACTAATTCTCATAATTTTGTGAACCGTGACGAATTTAGTCACGGTTTTAAAGGAACCGTGACTAAATTAGTCACGGTTTGACCAAAACCGTGACTAAATTAGTCACGGTTTGACCAAAACTGTGACCAACCAGTCACGGTTTGGCCAAAACCGTGACCAACCAGACCAACTGCTCCAACCCTTTGATTTCCTTCTCACGCGGATCCCTTAATTCCCATCTTCTCTTCCCATCCATTAATTCCCCATCCATTAATTCCCATCTTCTCTTCCCATCCATTAATTCTCATCTTCTCTTCCCACCTTCCCTTCTTCCTTCACTGCTCTTCCTTCACTCCATTACCCAGCCAACACCTTCCCTTCTTCCTTCACTCCTCTTCCTCCTCCCTCTTTGCATCCTCTTCCTCAACACCTCAAGATCGACGATAGCCAACTCCATTCTTCCTCCTCCCTCTCTGCATCCTCTTCCTCTTCCATCTCAGATCTGTGGCGTTGCAATCGGAGGCCGGATCGGGCGGCGGCTCGGCGGCTCCTGCCGTGATAGTGAAGAGGCCGGATCTGGCGGTGGGTTAAGAGGAGGATTGCAATCGGAGGCCGGATCCGGCGGCGGCTCGGCGGCTCCTCGCCGTGATGGTGCAGAGGCCGAATCTGGCGGTGGCTCTGTGGATTGAAATAGGAAGAGAAAGAGGCCGGATCTGGAAGGGAGGCGGCAGCGGCTCCTCGCGGTGAGAGGAAAGGAGGATTGAATTGGCGGCGGCGGCGGCGATTGAAATCGGCATCGGCGACAGCGATTGGAATTGGAGGCGGCGGCGGCGATTGAAATCGGCGGCGACGAATAATTTTTGTTTATTAATTAAAAATGTATTTTGGTTATTTTGACACACAAATAAATTCAGTGACTGATTCGTAATTAATTTGAACATCTTGTTGACATTTTAATTTTAAGGATCATTTTGCATTTCGGGAAAAGTTGAGGGTCTGGACCTATAATTCAAGAAATTAACCAATGGCTCACCCAAAATTCCAATTAGAACACTTTGGCCACCTGATTAGTCACGGTTTCTTCACGAACCGTGACTATAATGACCGATCTTTGTCACGGTTTCTATTGAAACCGTGACTAAATTTAGTCACGGTTTCAATAGAAACCGTGACAAAGTTGTTAGTCACGGTTTCAATAGAAACCGTGACGAAAATCGGTCATTATAGTCACAGTTTACTAAGCCGTGACTAATTTTTTTAGTCACGGTAAAAACGTGACTAATAGGCAAAAAAACTGTGACTAATCCCATGTTTTCTTGTAGTGTCGGGTCCAAAAAAAAAGACCCTATTGGTTACCCCAAAACAAAATCAACCTAGAACACTCCAGACCCAAAACGGGACCCACAACTAAACAAACAAATACCTTCCTGGATTCTACATAACTTATGCTCATAGGTACTATACAAGATCCATGATTCATGAATAAGTTAGTGTTAATTATTCATCTCTTGCTTTTTTCAGCTCTGATATTGGTTGTTTATCCAAACAAAGTACATAGAAATTTCGGCGAACAGTTGGAGTGCAAAAATAAAAATAACACCCACTATCAATAAGAGATTGCCAAATAAACTTAAAGCTGTGAGTAGAATTGTGTACCTCAAATTGATGTGCTTATCAGCCTCGAGACTTGAATTTTGAAATCAAAGTTTTGGATCGAGTTAATCCTGCCACCTATCGAATCTATTGTGATGTGAGTTGGGGCAATTGCAACTTAAGCGTGGTTGCTATAGATGACCTTTGGCATTACTCAAGCTGGGCTTGTGAAGAAGAAAATTGAAATCATACTATTAATTCAAGCCACAACTCAGAGGACTTGCGAAGAACACATAGGACTTGTAAAGAAGAAGATGGAAATCATACCTGTAAGAAACAAAGAAACCGACAAAGCACTATTGCTCCTTTCTTTTTCTCTTTCTATTAATTTGGGTATAAGACTATAAGGCTCTGTTCACAATAAACTATCTTAAATTATATAATTGGGTGAATTATTTAATTTAGATAATTATAATTCATAATTAAAATTCTGTTTACTTGGGCTTATGTAAATTATGAAATTAAATAATTCCCTAATAATAATTGTGTTCACAATACTTTATAGTTGAATTACAATATTATTACAAATTATAGTTGCTTCATAAAGTATTGCAAGAAATCATATATATATATATGGTGAACACTCCGGTGACGTGCACAGAGTCACCGCTTGCGTTTATGCTATCTAGAGTCGTATTTTCATTGAATTGAACTTTTAAATCAATAGATTTAATTTAATAAGTCTAAATTGAGCTTAGTTGAAATTTTTAGTCATCATAGTATAAGATTATACCTAATGTTCTTTAGGTTTCTTCTATAGCGGTATTTTTTCCCAATATGATAGATCATCAGGTCTACCAAATTAGTTTTTCGTTCAAATCGCTCTATATATCTTTTAACGACATGTAGATACTTATCCTCGAAAAAACAAGATTTTAAAAACATATTTATCTATCAAAACGCAAGCGGGTGCACTCAGTGCACCGGGTGCACCGGAGTGTTTTCCATATATATATATATATATATATATATATATATATTTTTTTTTTTGAGGAGGACAAGAAATCATATATACACAAGTGTACTCGGAAAATATTAATAACACACTTGTATGGCTTTATTGTGTCTCATATATACATCTATTTTAGATAGGATTATATATTATTTGGAACTATATTAGAAGGGATTAAACCCACACTGACAAAATCATGAGAAGTAGAGATAAGGTAACTCCGCCCAAACCAAACAGCCACATGTTAAAACAAAATAGATAAGGGAGGGAGATTAAAGATGATGGGCCACCCTGGGTCGAGTCGGCCCGGTAGGCGAAGCGATCCACCTAAAAAGTGGGTCAACGCCTCAGGCGAGGGTTGACCAAGTGGAAAGTCTCGAAAGGTGCTATGCAGAGTGGGCCAGACACGGCCCAAGGAGCAGTCAACGCCTCAGGCGAGGGTTGACTAGCCAGATGATCTAAGGATCGCTTGAGGGTGGGCCCAAACGGGGCCCAGGAAAAGCCCTAAGGCGGCGTCACGCTTACCATCTGGAAAAACCCTAGAGGGACACGTGGAGCAATCCTGAGGATTTCGTCCTCACCAAGCGACGGTCTGGATTTGACGACACGTGGCGCGATTTGCTGGGCGCCGTACCATTGCCTAATGGCCTTGGCAGGCTTGCCAGGCTATAAATACGAAGAGAGGGTACAAACAGCGGGGCACGACCAAATTCTGGGAGCAATCCCTAGGTACATCCTGTTACATCATTATCCAATCCATTCTCTGCCCCTTTGTTCTGATTACTACCCTCGTTTTCTTATTACGAGGCGATTCGGAGTCTCTCAGGCGACCGGGTCGACTCTCTCATTGTTCCGGGCGACTGGAGCGGAACAATTGGCGCGCCAGATAGGGGATTAATCAAGAACTGAGGAAGTTGAGCAATGGAGCAAGGGAATATTGGAAGAATAATAAGAGGGGAAGCGTCTACTGTAAGGCCCGCGGGGGAGACGGAGGAAACACCACTGAAATACGTGAATCCGGGAGCCCAAGGCATACCACTTGAAGGAAGAAACTTGAGAAATGATCTGGAGGAAGAAGGAGTGCCTAGAGACACAGACACTGACTCTTCGTATATTCCCCGTGACACCAGAGGAAAAAGCATTCTACAGGAGGAGACATCAAACACAGAAGCGTACAAGGTTCTCGAACAGCGTTTTCAAATCCTGGAAAAGCAGAATTTGGAACTTACCCAGTTATTAAAAACAGTTATCGCTCAGCAAGCACAAGCACCCAGAGCCCAGGATATTCCGGCTCCAGGCAACGACACTCACGCGGAAATGCTACGTGCATTTTGACCGCTAGTCGAAACTGGAATCGAGCAGAGGGTCATTCGGCAACCCTTGGCAAGGGCTATCTTCGCCGAAACACTACCCGTTGGCCTCGTCCCACCAAACATGGAAAAATATTCAGGTCTAGGCGACCCCGAGGAACACCTGCAAAACTTTCAGATCGCCATGCAAATGCAGGGAGCCAGCGATGCAGCGTTTTGCAGAGCTTACCCCGCCACTTTGGGGGGGCAAGAGAATGATACATGAGTTTGCCAGAAGGGATTATCCATACATGGGATGAGTTTGCTAGAATTTTTTTGGTGAAGTATGAGAGTCGACGACATAGAAAGGTCCCAGTACAAGTCCTTGTCAACTTACGACAGTGGCCGGAGGAATCGCTAAAGGATTTCTTTGAGAGATGGATCAGCACAGTACAATCTGTCAGAGATGTGACTTTAGACATCGCTACTGCAAGCATGATTCAAGCGACGCATAACAGGCGCCTAAAAGAAGCGTTGGTGAAGAAAAGCCCACCACTCTGTCCAACTTGGAGGCCAGAATAAATAGTATAATCCTCATTGAGGAGCAATTGGCAGAAATTGGAGGGGATGATAGCCGGAAGAATCGGAGAGAAGGGCAGGCTGATGTATCACGCGATTCCAATGACAGGAGAGGGCGGTGGCAGAGAACTGAGCGATCCCCTGAAAGACGGGAGTATCGGGATGACAGGAAAAACAATGACAGACGCACATACCAGGAGGACAGGCGAGAATACACTCCGCTCAATCGATCCCGGAAGGAGATATTCTTGTACATGCAACACAAGGATCACCATATTCAGTGGCCTGAGCCGCTTCGAGGCGATCCAGAACAACGAAACCCCCAGAAGTTTTGTAACTTTCATGACTCTCATGGCCACACCACGGAAGAATGTAGGCAACTTAAAAATGAGATTGAGCGATGGATCAAGGAGGGTCGCCTGAAAGACTTCATTCTCCAAACCAAGCGAAAAGAGAGGAGTTCAAATGATAAAGAGGATAGCCCAGTCCCAGGTGATCAGCCTCGAAAAACAGTGTTCGCCCGACTGCAAGAACCGCAGGGTGACGCTCCCAAAAAGGCAAAGGAAGCAGAAGAGGTTACAAAGGTTTATCAAACTATATTCGGAGGGAGAGCTGTCCAACCAAAAAACAGTCAGACGAGTGTAGGGAGGTTTTGATCATAAACAAGGACGCTCAGCGAGCTCCTGTCGTGTTTACAGATGAAGATTTGATCAGAAACAAAGGACCCAGCTTGGAAGCACTGGTAATCCAGTTGATAACGCTCAGAAGCAGAGTGGAGCGAGTGATGGTGGATGAAGGAAGTTCAGCTGACATCCTATTCTGGGAGCTTTTCCAGCAGATGAATCTACCTATCTCTAGCCTGCGTCCGACGAAGATGACTATTACAGGTTTCTCGGGGCACCAAGTACCTATCAAGGGAATTATTACCCTACAAGTCATGTTAGGCGATGAACGGGTCAAGACGGTACAGTCAATAGATTTCCACGTGCTGGATTGCCGATCTTCGTACAATGTAATCTTGGGGCGACCGGCACTTGCTGCTTTTCAAGCTATCTCATCACCAGTATACCAGGTTCTGAAATTTGTAACAAAAGAGGGTGTCAGAGTCGCTTGGGGACACCCGGAGGTGGCTCGACGATGTTATCGGGCGGCGACAAAAGGAGCATGTTATAAAATCGACCTAGAAGAAGGAGCGAGCAGGGAAAGGCTGCAGTCGGCAGAGTCCGACGTCCCCGTGACCTTGTGGGAAGGCGATGACGAGAGGACAGTGAGGCTGTCATCATACCTAAGCCAGGAAGCCAGACAAGCGATGATGGCTCTGATCAAGCAATATTCACATCTTTTTGCATGGCACCCCAGCGACATGCCAGGGATAGACCCGACAGTTGTTAAGCATTGCTTGTCAATTGACAAGAGTTGTCGCCCAGTACAACAGAAGCGAAGGAATATATGCCGAGAGCGACAACTAGCCGTCACAAAGGAAATCGACAAGTTACTAGAGGCAGGTTTTATAAGGGAAGTTCAATACCCAGAGTGGTTGTCAAATGTAGTTCTGGTCAAAAAGTCGTCGGGTGCCTGGAGAATGTGCGTAGACTTCACAAATTTAAACGATGCTTGCCCAAAGGACGCTTACCCACTTCCAAACATTGAGCAGCTGGTCGACGCCACAGCGAATAATGAAATGTTGTCTTTCCTTGATATGCTCTACGGATACCATCAGATACCGCTTAATGAGGAAGATCAGGAGAAGACAGCATTCATGACTCCTATGGCAAATTATTGTTACAAAGTCATGCCTTTTGGCCTCAAGAATGCGGGAGCTACCTATCAGAGAATGATAGATATGGTGTTTACTAAGCAGCGGGGGCGTAACCTAGAGGCATACGTCGACGACCTCTTGGTAAAAAGTAAGAAGGGCGACGATCACCTAGGCGACTTAAA
This sequence comes from Linum lewisii, assembly GCA_034768395.1. Classification (NCBI taxonomy): domain Eukaryota; kingdom Viridiplantae; phylum Streptophyta; class Magnoliopsida; order Malpighiales; family Linaceae; genus Linum; species Linum lewisii. The sequence continues at coordinate 13,247,538 of CM068298.1, read as the reverse complement.
GGAGACTTTTGAAACGTTACAACGCTTTGCGTTACGACTAAATCCGCAAAAATGTGTCTTCGGGGAACATCAGGCAAATTCTTAGGGTACTTGGTAACGCGACGAGGGATCGAGGCAAATCCAGCGCAGTTAGAGGCTATCTCCGCCATGGCACCACCATAAAACAGTCAAGGAAGTGCAAGTTCCTGGCCGGAGGATAACCTGCGATCAACCGATTCATTCCAAAGGCAGCAGAGCGATGTGCGCATTCTTCTCTATCTTGAAAAATGCGTCAAAATTTGCTGGATGTACAAATGCGATAAAGCATTCGAGGAGCTCCAAACAATTTTTAGTTACTCCTCCGGTCTTGAAGTCGCCCAAGGAAGGAGATGAACTATTCATGTACATCGCGATATCACCAACAACGGTAAGTGCAGTTCTGGTACGTCGGGAGGAGCGTAGCGATCAACCGATATTATATACAAGCAAAACGTTGGTCGACGCTGAAACCAGATACCCGACGATTGAGAAAATGGCCTATGCTGTGGTCTGCGCCGCAAGGAAGCTCCAACCATATTTTCAAGCACATACAGTGACAGTGCTAACCAATTTGCCAATTCAAAACGCCCTAAGAGCAACGAGCGTGGCTGGGCGACTGGCAAAATGGGCCATTGAGCTCAGCGAGTATGATATCCGGTACAAACCTAGAACAGCGATCAAAGCTCAAGTGCTTGCTGATTTTATCGTGGAAGGGGCGGTCCAAGAAGAGACGGGTGAACATCAGACTTGGTCGCTTTTCACGGATGGAGCCTCCAGTAAAAATGGGGCGGGAGCCGACATAGTGCTGAAAAGCCCTGAAGGGGCTATTCATGAAGTCGCCTTACGTTTTGCGTCGCTTAGAACTAACAATGCTGCTGAATATGGGGCGATGGAGGCAGGTCTCAGAATCGCAAGAAGTATGGGCATTAAGCATGTCAAAATTTTTTCTGATTCAGCGGTAGTAGTCAACCAACTAAATGGAGAATTTGAAATTAAGGAAGAATCGCTGATGCCGTATTTTGATGAAATAAAGTTAGCCCTGGCGGACTTTAGTAAAGTAGACATTGTTCAGATTGCCCGAGATGAGAATTGTCACGCGGATGCCCTATCCAAGCTAGCTACGGCGGTTGACTTTGAGGAGACAAGAATGGTAACGGTGGAGAAGGAAGGGAAACCAAATACCTGTTTCCAAATCAATGATACCCAGGAAGGGGAGGAAGTATAGAAGGACGATTGGCGCACTCCTATCATCCAGTTTTTGAAAGATGGAACAGTCCCAGAGGATCAGGCGACGGCTACAAAAGTGAGGCGACAGGCCGGCAGGTGCATCCTTTTAGGCGACGATCTTTACAGAAAGTCTGCTGCGGGACCATACTTACGATGCCTCGGACCAATCGACGCCGATTATAGCCTGCGAGAAATTCATTTTGGGGTGTGTGGGACACACTTAGGTTCTAAAATCCTAGAGAAAAATTTGCTATACCAAGGTTACTACTGGCCAACAATGAGGAGGGAAGCAACGGACTTAGTTAAAAAATGCCATAAGTGTCAAGAGTACGCCGACTATCATAGACTGCCTTCCACAGCTTTGCAGGCGATCGTTAGCCCTTGGCCTTTCGCTCAATGGGGAATGGATATTCTTGGGCCCTTCCCCGAAGCCTCAGGCAAACGAAAATATCTGATTGTGGCGATTGACTATTTCACAAAATGGATTGAGGCTGAAGCGACGGCTAGCATCACGGCCAAGCAAATTGAGAAGTTCACGTTCAAACATATCATCTCAAGATTCAGCATCCCTCACAGCATTATTTGCGATCACGGCACCCAATTTGACTGTCAGAGCTTTCAAGAATTTTGTCAGGGATACAAAATCCTTCTACGATTCGCCTCGGTTGCGTATCCTCAAGCCAACGGGCAAGTCGAGGCCGCGAATAAACTCATACTACGAGGCTTAAAGTGACGGATTGAGGGCAAGAAGGGAACATGGGTTGAGGAGCTCGACCATGTGCTATGGGCCCACATGACGATTTACAAGACGTCAACGGGGGAATCGCCTTACACATTGACCTACGGTTCGGAAGCGGTCCTCCCGGTGGAGATAACGGTACCTTCCGTCAGATTAAGCAGCTACGACGCAGAGGAGAACGAGCGAAATTTGGTCCATAGTATTGACATGATTGAAGAAAAGCGTGAGATCGCCCAGATGAGATTAATAGCAGAAAAAGGAATGCTCGCCAGGTGATATAACAAAAAGTTGAAGCCGCACCACATCAAGATGAGCGATTTAGTACTGCGCAAGATCTTTAGGCCATCGGAAGGAGCCGCAAAGCTCGATCCTGGATGGGAAGGGCCATTTCAAATCAGAAAAGTTATGGGAGCGAACACCTTCAAATTAGCCAGGCTGGATGGAGCAAAGGTCCCCCGGACTTGGAACGCGATGCATCTCCGCAAGTACCATGAGTAGTCGCCTAAGAGCATGTATTGCTTTGTTTTTCTTTCATTTCACTGGTTAATGAAAAAGCGTCCGATAGCTATATCGCTGGACGACTCATTTCGACATTTATGTCCGGTCTTCATTTATTTCCTAGACGCTACAAGGCACGTATCAGCATAAACGCTACAAAACATCATCGCTTGACTACAGCCTAACTTCGCCAAGGCACCTATAAAAGGTCCTAAATTCGCTAAGGCACCCATAAAACCTAGCCTCGTCCATGAGGCAAGGAATAAAAAGGTTCTAACATTCGCTAAGGCTAAAAGAAATCGCTAAGGCACCTATAAAAGCATCACCTAAAAAACTCATCGCCTATCGGGCTACGATATAAATGATTACCCGCCGCTTAGCAGCGCCCTATTGAACGCTAAGGCCAAAGAGGTCGTCGCTCAAAAGCACAATGGTGAAACGTACTAGGATTATCAGATAAGCAGAACATCGCTTACGACGCGTGCAAAATAAGAAAAGAAGGAAAATATTGATTAAATATTTTCAAAATCCAGGGATATTCATAAAAGTTTTACAGGCAGAATACAAAAGACGAACAAGAGGGAGATCTTTATCGTTTATTCATCCCATGACCCGAGCCTTGTCCGCGGTCGCCCTGAGGAGCCGTCTCTCCCCTAGCAGCATCTGCTCGAGCCTTCGCAGCCGCCTCAGCTTTAGCTCGAGCCCTTCTAGCCTTCTCAGCAGCTATATACTCCTGATCCGCCGCCTGCACTTCCTTCATCACATTAATGTATTCAAGGTCGACGTCGGTGTTAGGATCGGGCACCCCGTTTAGAAGGCGGTTTACAGCCTTGAAAGAGGCCGACAAAAACTCACGTCGAACGAATGGAGGAGAAGGCCCAACGACGTCCACAAATTTCTGGCGAACGACGGTCATGATCACAGGAATGGATCTTCGGATCAGCGACACAACGGTCATATACTGCCAAGAGCTGATTGCCTCAGTCTCCTCCTTGATTTTCATAGTGCGATGCTTCTCCGCTGTCATCGCCTCAGCCAGCTTCTTCGCCTTATCCCTCTCCTCAGTCGCTTGGTTCCGCGCAGCAAGGGCAGCGTCTCTCTCCTTTGTCAAAGTTTGTATCTGCTTTTGAAGAGCATCTTGATCCTGAAGCTTCTTGGCGGACGAGGAGGCAGCTTCTTTGGCCTCGGACAGGCTCTTCTCTAAATTAGTAATAGAGGCCCGGCTGGTCGACAAATCTTGAGTCAGGCGCTCCACGGCAGAGGAGGCCTCGCTTAGTTTCTGCTGAAGCTGGGAGTGAGCCTCAGTCAGGCGACCAAGCTCATTCCTGGTAGCTTGATGATCAGACTGAAAGAAATAAAACAAAAACGGTTAAAAAAAACACAACAAAGACAGAGAAGAAACGAAGCATCATCATCATCACTAGTGAAGTGTTTTGCTTACTTCTTCGTTGTCCAGGCGGCGCTGAAGAGCTGCGTGATTGTCGCGAAGCTCACGAGCCTTACGCATCAACAAGTCACGTGACTTGTCAGCAATGCTTAGTGCCAGCAACATCTGGATAAATGGTAGAGCCATACATGTTGAAAGGTGACGATTGGTTGAATCTTCAAAAATTAAAGACAGGACATAAAAGAAAGAGGAGAGCCGATTAAGGTAAATACCTCGTGATGCTTCACATAAACGTTCCCCATCGCGGGATGAAAGTCGCCAACCTTCACGTCATCCAGACCCTTCAGAACTCCAGAAGTCAGCTCCTCTGCGATATCCCGGGCCACGTCAGCTGAAAGCTGTGATCGCTGCGGGTAGACAACCGGAAAGTAGCCTTCTGGTTTCTCGTAATTGGGCGCCAGGAAGTCTGTCAGGACGCGATGGGATAAAGCGCGGTGACCCTCCTCGTCGTTGTGAGGCGACAGGGGTGAGTCATCCTGAATAAAAGTTATGGACTCTCGCTCCGCAGTCTCTTTTCCGGGGCGTCGAGGGGGAGACTTGGGAGTAGCATCTTGGTGCTCCGCGGTAATAGGCTCAGCAGTAGAAGGCTCCGGGGGCTCGTTAAGGATAGTCATCGGTGGCGGTGCTATTGGCTCGACAAGGACGTCCTCCTCAATGACGTTTGGGTCTGACGTTCCGGCGGAGGAAGGTTTGCGTCGTTTGGAGGTTTTCGGCACAGGCGACGATTTCTTTTCGCGAGAGCGGCGGGCTCCTCGCTTTTTTCCTTTCCCAGGAGAGGGTGGGGAAGCTCAACTACGGGCGGAGGCTCACGCTGTGGTTGAGTTGTGGATATAGATCCACGAGCTGACGTACTGATTAGCACGTTGGAAATGTCCGTCATTCCTGTGAAAGGGAAGAAGCCAAGGTCAGAATAAACAAAAATGGTGACACGGCGCAAGAACTTGTTTTGAAATCTCGAAGCTGGCTATGACAGACCACGAGGTTGCGGTATAGGCGCCAAGAGAGGCTTTTAGGTTTTGAAGCAATGATACAACAAAAGGAGAGGGGGGAAGGCGCATGCCATTGGTAAAACTTTCTGACCACACTCCGTGCCAGCCTTCAGGGCAATTCCCAATGGTCGATAAATAGGGAGGAGCAGCAAAGTCCCAGTGAGTTGGAAGAGAAAGTTTAGGAAGGAAAGAGCAGATGGTAGTGGCAGAAAGGTAAGGAAAGTAGCCTGGCCCAATGACGTAACGGTCTCGTCCGATGCCGTCATACCACATATCTTTCCAAGCTAGAACGGTATAGCCTTGGTTGGAAATAGGGGCTGACATGTCTACAGACCAAGAACGAAAGCCAGGGATAAAGCCAAATTGATGTATGCCCCATTCTCGGGGCTCTGAAGGATCGGGGGAATTCTGGGAATCGTCAAGTGACGAATTGGAGGTAGTTTTTTCTGAATCAGTAGAGGAGGCCATGAGACCCTAATATACAGAGGACTCTACTAGAGGAAGAAGGCTAGAAAGGCGTAAAAAAGAAAAGGAGGTGAGAGGAGAAAGATTCAAGTAAAGAGTGGAGACTTACCGGGGCAACTGAGGAGATACTCAAGATCGTCGGACATCTGGAAGGAAGAGAAAGGCTGAAGAAGGTAAAGAAAAAGCAGGGGAAGCGTGGATTATCAAAAAGGGAGGCAGGAAGCAAGGAAGGGAGTTAGATGATAGAAAGGAGAGGAGAGATCGGAAGTAGGAGCGGGGTGTCTTATAAAGGAATAGCGGAGGCGTTTGAATGACTTACATCGGAAAGAGAAACGTCGCAGCAGTTGAAAAGACGAGGAGAGTTGCTGGCATTGGGAAAGGGGAAAGCGTCTGAGGGACGCAAGATAGGAAAGAAGGCGATTGGGCAGACGGGACGTGGAAAAGAATATAAAAAGGGGGCTACCTCGTAGGCAATGATGGAGTTAGGGGGCTAATACGAAGGGAAAAGACCGGAAAGCCCATCGGCAATGGCGAAAGTAGGGTTCCTCAGGAACGCGGTAGGCGACAGAATAAGAATAGTCCGCCCGTGTGCTTGGCGGTAAGACACACAGGAGGACTAGGGGGCTCATGATGGGCCACCCTGGGTCGAGTCGGCCCGGTAGGCGAAACGATCCACCTAAAAAGTGGGTCAACGCCTCAGGCGAGGGTTGACCAAGTGGAAAGTCTCGAAAGGTGCTATGCAGAGTGGGCCAGACACGGCCCAAGGAGCAGTCAACGCCTCAGGCGAGGGTTGACTAGCCAGATGATCTAAGGATCGCTTGAGGGTGGGCCCAAACGGGGCCCAGGAAAAGCCCTAAGGCGGCGTCACGCTTACCATCTGGAAAAACCCTAGAGGGACACGTGGAGCAATCTTGAGGATTTCGTCCTCACCAAGCGACGGTCTGGATTTGACGACACGTGGCGCGATTTGCTGGGCGCCGTACCATTGCCTAACGGCCTTGGCAGGCTTGCCAGGCTATAAATACGAAGAGAGGGTACAAACAGCGGGGCACGACCAAATTCTGGGAGCAATCCCTAGGTACATCCTGTTACATCATTATCCAATCCATTCTCTGCCCCTTTGTTCTGATTACTACCCTCGTTTTCTTATTACGAGGCGATTCGGAGTCTCTCAGGCGACCGGGTCGACTCTCTCATTGTTCCGGGCGACTGGAGCGGAACAAGAGAAAAACATGGGAGCGCCACGTGTTGATATACTTGCTCACACTTGGCTTAGCCCTTATGTCATTTATTAGCTTTCATTTTCTTGTCAAAGCCGACTAGAAAAATGCTGATATAGGAGCGGTGGCGGCAAAACCTCTTCATCTAATGGCCTTGGATCGATGGTCTTAGAACGGAGGATGTGGCTGGCGTGGTAAAGGTTGGGAGTAGCCACCGATGCATATGGCTTACCAGGCGCTGATGCTGGAGGTAGGGAGGAGCCGCTGCAGATGTGGAAAGATACAAGAGGTATTGAGAAGGGAGAGGGTTGGATGAAATTGGGTTAAGGATTGAAGATGAAGGTTGTGGAAGTAAGCAAGACTGGCTTTCAAGTTTCAATACAATGAATGAACATAAAACTACTCAGTGAAGCACGTAATCAGTGCAAGGTTCGCTGAAGGGAGCTTAATCTGTGTGGCGGGTGGGTGCAGTAAGAGTCGATTTAGTAATACTATTTGATGTTTGTTCTGATAATTTTACATGGTTTGTATCAAAGTCATTCCTTGTTTCCTTACCGTTTTGCTCTTGTGCTTATTTGACATATGTTGAAGATAGAAAAGGAGATATGAGTCGACTTTATGGGTGAGCTCTGTTTGAAAACATTGTTCACAGTGAGGCAGAGAAAGGCATGGAGGATGCTATGGACAGTGGAATGGCGTTTGGAAGTTTGAGACGATGCAAACTGTATAAATAGTGTATTGTTAGTATTGTGGTGTGTAAACAGTTGTGGGTTTATAGGATTTTAGTTTGGGTCAATAATCTGTACAGATAGTAGCATGTTAGGATTTTGTAGGATTAGTTGGTGAGAGTGGGGCTTGAAAGGTTTTGAATTTTTTATAATTCCCTGTCTATAAATTATTTAATTTGAATTATATAATTTGTGTAAGCTACTGTTTCTCATTTATTTAATTTGGCAGAATTTTTGTTCCAATTATTAATTTGCATTATTTAATTCACAGCTGAATTCTAGATTAATTAAGTAAATTACATAATTTTTCATAATTTTAATTGATAGTGAACGGGGCCTAAGTCTCATAAAAGTTCATTATTATTTATTGTTGGGAAAAATATCACTTTGGCCCCTTCTACTTTGCCAACTTAACAAATAGCCCATTATACTATAAATCATTCATTTTACCCCCTCCTACTTCGATTACTTTGCTGTTTTGGTCTTTACCGTTTCATCTTTCGGCTTATTAACATTAAATCTGACACATCCATTGTGAAACGAGCGATTTATAGTATAGGGGGAGGCGATTTGTTAAGTTGACAAAGTAGAGGGGGACAAATGCTATATTCCCTTTATTATTTTAACATCAGAACCTGCCAAAGAAGTAACTGATGAAAGATAGTAAATTGTTTTCGTAATTTCCCTAGTTGATAATTAAGATTTGAGCTTGTGATGAAGTGAAGAATTGAAAGTAAAATAATATAATTAGCCTCCATAAATTAGTGGGGTAGCAAACTAGTAATGAGCCATAATATTCGTACAAATAAATAAATGATTTAATTGTTTTCATAAAACATTGCACTTCAAATTGGTTTATTTGTCACTAAAGCTAATATTTTAAGTTTGCAAAATAAAAATATTAAACATCTCAAAACCTTTTGAGACATATATTACTACTTATAGAGGCAATTATTGTAATTGTCATAGATGGATAGTTTTAGAGACTAATATGCCACGTCAAAATAGAGACAATTAAAATTTCATATAGATGCAAATAATACATTAGTTGTCTTAGTTTACTTTAAGTGACTAATATGCTAATTGTCTCTAAGTATCTGTTGCTATAGCCATGTTTTCTTGTAGTGAAACCAAAAACATAGCAGGAAATCAAAACAAATGCCTGACAAGAACCGCCTACTGATCGAGCAAGACGGAGTTTGGAGGAGTTGGTACTTGATAGTTAGATACCGAAGCGAACAAAAGTCCAGCGACAAAACTTGATCGCTATTCGAAATAGAGCGGCCAAAGATCACAACAAAGGAAATAGTCAATATCGTCACGGGGCAAGTAGTGGTTGAGGCCATCCCCAATTGCAGACTTGCCAAAAAATTTATTCTATTTCTATAACAATCGCAGAAATAGAGAGTATATAAAATCTTGACAACGGATGAACCATTAATTTCTACCAAAACAGGGGTAGAACAATAGGCAGTTATGGCCGACATTTTAACTTTCAACTTTGAGGGTTTGCTTGAGAGCATTATCGGTTATGACTTCATCATCATAGCCAACCAAGGGTGGTAATAAACTGTCGGATATAACCGATAATTAAGGCCACAACCATGCAACAGATCACGACATGGATTTGAGAGAGAAAGGGAAGGAGAGAGGCTTTTTGGGCTGCTATTTTTAGACAAATAATTAGTTACAAAAAAATTAATCAGTTACACAGTTACCCCACCTCCTTTCCCGGTTGTGAAATCCCACATCAACATTATATGTGGTAGGCAGGTGGCGAATTATGCCATTTTTCGCATACATCTCTATTACCCCCTTCCTTACTCCGGATTATGCTACTTTTCATCCCGCAAGTTAGATGTACTTATTATACCCTCGAATCCACATTGGCCGATGTTGTTAGCCTCCTTCTTGTAAGGATTAAAGATTCTAAAATCTCGGTCGTTCACCTTTAGAGGCTCTCAATGGACGCCCCTCTCCGATCATCTCTCTTAACCTTAATCCAAAAGTCAAATCACTCGTCTACCACCTGGACTTCTTCCTTTCAATTGTGCCAACTTCTTCTTCTTCGAAGTTGTTCATCTCATCTATTTGCAAAAGTTGGAAGAAATCAGTATAAAAAAGTACTACTGGTGCTATCTTGCAGCATGTTTGAGTAAATTGCAGTAGTACTACTCATATAGCAACCGCCTATAAAACCCTATCATCTATTAATTTTGGTTTTGCAAAAAGTGGTTGAGAGCTTGAGATCTGAGTATGGATATTGTTATTCTTCACATGGTTGCTCTATTTCGTAAACGAATCCTGCAATTCTTTGTTAGAGTCAATTTTTCTGGGTTTGGAGAAAAGCAGTAATGGATTCAGGAAACAGCAGTAGCGGCAGCTTTCATTCATCTAGCGGAGGGGAAATGATTCAATTTCAAAGTCCAGGCCGCTTCTGGATTCATCTCCTCCTAATTTCATGAATCATCCATTTGGGAGTTTATCATCGTCATCATCATGATTCAACAATCCACAGGCGATTACGAATTCGCTTTTCTCGAATCAGAATCATCAATCCCTATAATGTTCGATCCTTCTCCAAACAGCTTCTTCCAATCTTTCCAAACGAGACGAGAGACGAGATGTGTTGGATTAAGGGTTCCAGCAAATAAGTCCAAGGGGTCGGAGGACTGTTGATGGCGGAGTTGTCATGGCGGCGGAGGAGTTGCGGAGGGTTGACAGAAGAGATGATCGGAGAAGGTTTGTTTGGGAGGATTTGTAAGGGATGGAATTGAGAAGGATCAAAATGCATTTTGAGAAAACCTGGGTTACTAATTTTAGAAGACAAAAAACTTAAAAGTTAATTCCATTAGTCACTTGGTTCAAAATATTTAAAATTTTACAAACAAGGACTAACGGTGTTAACTATTTCGAAAAATAGAATAGATTTGGGGTTTCTTAAACATAGAGCCTATCAAAAAGAATTCGCGAAAGTTGGAGTATTTTAAAAATAAAAACGCGAAAATAAAAATCAGAGTTTAATTCAAAAGAATTATGTTAAATTTAAGAAAATTAAAAAATTTAAAACCAAAATTAGTCACTGTGATCTGTGTCTTTATTAGATTAAGAAGAAGGAAATCTGAAGGATTAAAGTTTGAAGAGAAAGAGATGTGAAGGCTGAGGAGTGCTGCTGAGGGCCTGAATACAGCCCGGAAAACGCCGAAACCAGAAGATGCTCCTCCGGTCACCACAAGTTAAAATTGAGGAGGTCAGATAGTACACGTGGCGGCCATCTCCGTTATTTAAACGCCTATAGCAGCCACTCGACCATTGGCACTCCCATTCTTCTCCATCATGGCTATCGAGGTTTTCTATCAAGTTTGATCTGTTATCACCACTTTCTTTCATCTATGCTTATAACGAGTGATTCGCAAAGTCTTTTGTTTTTGCAGGCATGGTTCATGGACGATGGCAGCGAAGACCAACGGCTCCCGCACCGCCGCAACCCGGATGAGCCCGTTTCGTTGGACTACTTAGCTGGTAATAGTCCAATTTCATAACCCTCTTTATGATTAAGAACTGAAGGAAGTTACTGTCTGAAAATTGACTCAGAATAATTGTTTGTTTCCAGAATTGGGAGTATTGTGCTGGAAATTGAACCCTAAGAAGTACGAAGATGACGAGGAATTAGGCGAAATTAGGCAATCCAGGGGATACAATTACATGGTCTGTTACTCTGTTATCTTTGAAAACTCGCGTCAGATCCTGTTTTGGTATATAACTTTATTCTAGAGCTGAGATTCGAGTGTTTCATTTTTGCTGTTTATTGTGCAGGATTTGCTTGATCTGTGCCCGAGTAAAGTTGCAAACTATGAAGAGAAGCTCAAGAACTTCTACACGGAGCACATTCATGGCGATGAGGAGATACGTTACTGCTTAGAAGGAAACGGGTACTTTGATGTTCGTGACAAAAATGATCTTTGGATAAGAATATGGATCAAGCCTGGGGATCTCATCATTTTGCCTGCTGGAATTTACCACAGATTCACACTTGACACCACCAACTACATTAAGGTTAGTCACTGGTAAATTGGTTAAAGATGGAACCTTACCGTCTTTGCTGTTTTATGACTGATTGTTTCTGAAACTTTTCTACCAATGAATATGATGGTTGAGCAGTTGATGAGATTGTTCATCGGAGAGCCAGTTTGGACGCCATTTAATCGTCCTCAGGAAGACCATCCAACCAGGAAGGAGTATGTGAACAGAATCGGCACATATCGAGTGGCGCAATCAGCTCATTGAATTAGTATAGAAATTACTAGTTGCATCTTTACTTGTAATCTTGAATATATCTTGTTGAGATGGATTTGTTATGGAAGTGAACATACTATGTATCAACAATAAAACGAACCTCTTAAAAACCAACCATTTCTCTTGACATTGTGTAGTGGATAATTATGTATTTTGGTCACTTATCTATTGGCTTTTTTTAATAAAGATGTGGTTGATATATTATCAAACAAGGCACCCTCAAAAAGAGGAATTATTCATACAGATACTATACAACTCCATGACAAAGACAAGCAAAAAACAAATAGACAGGGAGATCTAGTTTTGGCTGCAGGCCTTCATCCCTTGCTAATCGAGCTATAGAATCGGCCTGGTGAACTTCCTGACATGAACACTTCATCACCTGAATAAGAGGATTAGAGAGGAGCTTTTCTCGAATTCGTGCAGTGTCCTGAAGCACACTCCCACGAACATCTATGCGGAGGGTCCTGGAGAGCTTGGACTATAGTACTGCAATTAGCCGGATCTCCGCACAGCAGTGCTCACATTAGGAAAGATTCACAATAGCAAGCACGACATGTGCTTAAGCACATACCAAGGCAAGTCAAACGAAGCTCTCAGCTCGACCATATGGTACACTTCTATTGGAGTTATACATAATGACCTATAATCCTGCCTTCTGGACATTGACTTTATACGATCCATCATTCACTGATTTTCATAGAATCCAAACTATATAACAGAATCTCATAAGAACTAAGGATTATGCATTATTCCCATAACCACAAAGCCAATCCCGCAGGCAACAAAAGAGTGTGGGAAGACTCAGTGAAGGTATGATCCTGGTCCAAAGACCTTTTGTGTTGCAATCAAAGAACAAATAAAAGCAAGATTCACTTTCGTTGCTATGGAATTATAGCACATTCGCCATATAAAAAAAAAACCTTTTGGGGTACACTCAATGACCATAGCCATTTCCACTCATGGCAATGATGGTTGACCACTATAAATTGATTTCTCAGTTTTAACAAATGGTAACAGGACTTAATGGATAACTCACATTTCAAATTCGCATGTCAAACCTGTTGGTAAATTCTAAGCTTATCTTCGACTGGGCAAACCTGTTGGTAATTCTATAAGCTTATCTTCGATTGGGCTTAAAGTCCAACTTTGGTAAGTTTTCCCCACTACTATCTAACAAACCAGCTGGAGCTTTGGGGAGTTGACTTGTTTTGTGGGATGTGATGAACTAAACTTCATGATCCTCGAAGATTCTCGGGTGGGAGACCATGTTTCACCTCTCTTTTGAGTGCATAAAAGTGAGGGTAGCTTTTTTTTGCTAGAAAATAATAATAATGGAGATGTAGGGGATCAAAACCTGTACCTCCCGCATGCAAAGCGGGCGCTCTAACCATTTGAGCTACATCCCCAATAATGGTAAGAAGTGAGGATAGTTGTGATTACCTTATGAGGCAATTGGCACAATATTCGGAGGGAATATTGCTTCAAGGGCAGTGGGAGTTTACCACGATTGCAGCTTGTTCTTCGTTTATTTGTTAATTTCGTATTAGATTCTAACCCTATATTTAACAATCTTGGAGCAATAACTATTGTTGTGTTCTTCAACATGACTTCTCATAACAGGGTTCTCATCGATCTGAGCAAGATGGAGGAGCCACTAGATGGGAACAATTACAAACATTGGTCGCAGAGGGTCCTAATATTCCTCGAACAATTGGAATTAGGTTACGTGTTGTTCTCTGATCCCATGGAAGGAGCTTACCTCCTTACAACCGACTCTAAAGTGCCAGTGAATGATGCTGCAACAAAAAACACAAGGACAACAAAACAACCAGAGGACATCTTCTTAGTTACATGACCAACGTTTATATTTGATTTGCTGATAACCAACAAGTTAGCAAAATCGATATGAGAAATTCTTTAAAAGAAGTACCGAACTGACAACGCATGAAAGAAGAAATATGCAGTAGGCAATTGGCTTAAATTCAAAATGATGGAGGATCGACCTATCATGGACCAAGTTCACTTGTATGAAAATCTGATGACTGAAGTGATTGTTGAAGGAATGAAGATGTGTGAAGTTCTTCAAGCAAATGTCTTGATTGAGAAACTTCCCGAGTCGTGAGATAACTATCAAAATCGTATGAAGCACAAGAAAAGAGATCTGACTCTTGAAGAACTCATTGGTCATATGAAGATTGAAGAAGCAAGCAGGCTCAAGGACAAAAATAGTTTTACTTCTCATAATTCCATGAAAGCAAATTTGGTGAAATCTTTAATGGTGGTCACCACAAATCAGGAAGCTACAGACACCAAATTGGCAGAATAATAAGCCAACTTCATTCAAGAGGATGGTCATGGACAAAAATTACTCAATGCACACTTCATTCAGTTTTCTTGTAATGAACTTTGAGTGAACTTTTTCTCGTATGTCTTTTCATTTTTCTTTTGTATGGTTTATATTTGGTTTTATTTTAATTAATAAAACTCAGATGTGAAGACGACTTTTCAATAATAATTAATTGGGATTCCAATTTCCTTTTTGGATGTCAGTGACAGTGTTCATGTTTTAAAGTTAGTCCTCACTCAGGCACTAGCCTTGCTGATTAGTCATGAACTCCTCTAGATTGACAAATCTGCCTAGAATGCCCATTTGTCAATATCCTAAAGACTAATGACTATACATGCAATATCCATAGAGATTCTTAACAGCCCATATAGTTTCAGTAATGAACAAATTACCACTTAACTTTCCTTAGTGTGCAAAAACAGGCACCCTTCTTCCTCAACTCGAATTAGAGCGAAATGACGTCACTGTCGGCGATCTCAGGCCGCACCGATAGCTCCAGGTTTCCTGAAACATGATTTCCAGCCGCCATTCACCTTGGCTCCTTCGTACCCTGATGGCGTGCTTTGATTATAGCGCCAAAACTCAAATCGATGTTGTTCTGCATCCTTCCTCCGAGTGGACAGCGATCTTTCGAGCACACCATCGGCTACTCGTGTGTTCCTCTTGCGTCAACTTCCAGATGGCGTGCTTTGATTGTCATTATCAGGAGTCGCCCCACACTAACACAAAGCCCCGCCCGCCGTCAAGACCCGAAGGGCTATGCTCCCTCATCTTTCTTTATTTCCTTCCGTTTCTGGAATTGTTCGCCAATCCCAGGGCCAACAACAAATTGGACTCCCGGGCGCGTCGCAACACTGATCCAGGCTTGGGGCCAGCGGGTTGGCCAATAAAGCTGGGCTGTAATTTATCTTATAACCCAAGACTGGGGTTTGGGCTAAATGAGCTTTAATAAATTATATAGATTTGGGTCACACTTATGACCTTAGCTCTCCTATTTCCAAATCAATCAATTTCAATATTAATATTCAATAATTATCCATTAAATTTAATTCGAATAAATAAAATTTATTCTACAAAAAATTTAACTATTACAATATTTTATATGGAGAGAGAAAGTAGAACGAAGAAAGTGTGAAGCGAAAAGAGAATAGAGAGAGACTTCTTATGAGTTTTGAATCGATCGACAAGACTTGTAGAGAGAAGATAAGAGTGGAATTTGGAAAGTTCGTCTTTTCTTCATTTGGGTTGAGCAATTATCAATTTTTATGAAAGTGTTAATGGAGTCATGGACTAGGTTGGGTAGCCAAGGGTTTGAGTTAGTGGGTTTAATTAGGTTAGAATAAGAGAATGGGTCTTTGGATATATCGGATTTTACTCGGTAGGTTTTTGGGTACCCTTCGAGTATAAGATCATTGTAACCCTACGTCTGAACTACAAACAGATACATGTATCGGGTACCCAGACTCTCATCAAGTTCAAATTGGATTCAGGTATACCCGATATTGGTGGGTAAACTTCGAGCCCCAACCCTTACCAAGGCCTACTAATCGCTGGGGATCTGTTAATACGCTTGGTTGAGACTATGAGTACTAGAGGATCCTACCTTCGAATTATTTTACTTGTATCATTGGTGCTTTCATTGGCCATTTTATTTGGACTAATGAGATCGACATTCTTGTCTCATGTAGACTCATAATTGAATTTTTAGATTGTGACAACTATAATTTGCTTGATAAGGAATCGTCTTAGGACAAAAAAAGCATTCAATATAAGATTCGTACTCCATAACTTAATAAAAGTTTAACGTGTAAATATTCTGAAAAGTAAAAGTTAAAAACTAGTTACTTCTTTCAAAAAATAACAAAATTATAGTATTAAAATTATCATGCATAACCTAGCGTCGCCAAATGGTTAAGCATTTGGTTAGAGGTTGTCAAAGGTGTCTACACTCTCCACAGGAAGATTAAAAAATTTACTTTATTGAGAGTTAATACGTAGTAGAAAATGAATATTATAGAATAGTGAACTGACCATTCCTAATATTAATATATATTCTCGTAAAAGAGCTAATATATAGTTAGGTGAACAAACAACACAATAACAAGTGACTATTAATCATGATAATAAATAAAATATTCTCACAAAAATCCATCTAGTAATAGAATCAAAGTTTAACCTTGGATGAAAAAAATTTAAGAACTGGCAGGCAATTATAATATACAAGTCTCCTCCGTTGTTAAATAAAGTGTCATGCATAGCTCAACTACTAACACCTCTTTTTGAAGGATATAAATATCTCCGGAGAGCCCAACTTTACAAATCCACTTAATTTAATGACTTAAGCTGATAAAATTAAAAAGAAAAAGATGGAAGAACAAAATTGAGGCCACATTTTCTCAAGGATCAACTCAAAAGCCAGATCCATTTACTTAAAAAGTTGGGATATTCTAATTTTTTTTCCTAAAGAAATCCCATATCTCATCTTCTTCTTCTTTCTTCCCTTCTCTCATACTTTTTTTTTTTTTTTTTGTTTTTCTAAAGTATTTCTCTAAATTAAATTTCGTCCAAAATCTATTTTTTTCCTTCTAAATTGTCATTTTTCCCGTGTGCAGGAGAGAAGAGATAAAAGGCATTTAGATCTCCCTAGGGTCAACAAAAATAGACAAGCCAGGTGGTGATTTTGTCCAGTCACCAACAGAGCCGTCACTGTAATCTTCCCCGAGCCGCTTAATACACCAGAAATCTTCTGCGCAAGATAGCATCTTCCAGTGCGGTATTTCTAATCTGAGCGGATCCTGATTTGACAACTCGGTCACCACCAGCCTACACCCACCTGCCTTAGCCAGATTGTGCGCGTGACCACACAAAGCCTTAATCATCTTTCCGGCGCGTGGGCCTTCCCCACCAAGTCCGTACATAAAGTGGAAACCAAATGGCCTGAAAAGCTCCGGAACTGACGGAAGCCTCAAAAACGGCAGCGCCTTGTCAACCATCCGTGTTGTCAGGGCAAAAGCCTTCTTCACGCGCGACACACCACGCACCTCAAGCGTGAATACGTCCTTGCAGTTCCACAGGCTCATCACGGCCCATGACTCGGGCGGTTCGGATAGGAACTTATCCACCCCTCGCCAACAAAACCGAGACTCACCCCATCCACGTGGCAGGGCCAGAAAAGTCCCTAGGTTAAGCTTGTTATTCAGAACAGAATCAATGTCGCGTGGGAAGAACTCGGTGGTAGCGAAACGACGTCGGTAAAGCTTCTCGGCGTCAAGGGTTGAGAGTTGGAGTATGGAGACTCGGTTGGAGATGGGTACCAGATGGGCGTAAACCGGGTTGACAAGGATTGAAGGAGTCCGGAACTTGGAGTAGCCGCATTTATTGGTGAATAGACCTATTGAGGGGATGTTGTCGTTTTCAGTAGCCATGTAAGCGTATTCAACGCCGTTTTGGCGAAACCATTCTTCAAGCCTCCTGACCAGTTTCAGGCCTATCCCCATCCGCCTGATTAGATTACCAAGCTGATTATTATTTCTTCACTTAATTAAAATTTAGTAAAACATGAAGGAATTAGGGGCGGAATTACCTGTGAGAAGGGGAAACACGGAGACCAAGAACATAAGCAGCTTTAGTGTAGAGAGGGAGAGAAGAGGAGAAGTGGTTTTGATTTGATCTGGAGAGTTTTTGGCCGCATGTGATAGTTTTAATGCAACCTCGGATCATACCCACAATTTCATCTCCCATTTCAGCAACCTAGAGAGAGTGGACAAAAATCAAAACAGGGCAATCATCAGCGTCACTCAGCATTCAATGAAACAGACCGACAGACTTTCCTAACTGAATCAATGAATGAATATATATATAAAAAAAAAAAAAGGAAGATGAGGATGAAGGAAGATATGATGTTTGGAATAAAACAGAGGAAGGGGGGCTACTACTACTACTACTTGCTTGCTTGGGGTTTGTTTTCCTTTCCCCCCTCACTTATTATGAATATTATATATATAAATAATAATATTGGGAAAGAAAAGGACAAGAGTGAAAAAACGAAATGTTGTATAATAGAAAAGATTACCAGCATGAGGAAAGCAGGGGAGTGGCGGACCCTGCAAATAGGGTCTCCAAGGAGGTCGGTGAAGACAGAGGTCTTTCCGCTGGGACCAACCTCACATCTCCTCTCTACTGCTTCAACTCCTTGTCCGTCTTTTCTTGGATCATACTCTCTAATTTCAACTCCTTCTTCTTCTTCATCATCCACCATAACTCTCATGATTACTAATGCCTATACTACTACTACTACTACTATCTCTAGTCTCTGCTTTGAGGAAGAAGATGAGAGGGTGGGTTTATATAAGAGTAAGAGTAGGAGCTGATGGATGATTTGTACTAATGAAATCAATTTATAACGTAAGAAAAGGGAGAGGAAAAGCTTTAAATTAGTAGTAGTAGTAAAAACAGAGGAGGAGGAAGAGGAGGACGCCGTAAAACAAGGATGATGATGATGAGCAAATAAATAAGGGGGGTTCCGGCGCTTCGATACTATAATTAAAAAGCTTTTAAATGAGAATAATAATAATATGAATATTAACAAACAATCAATAACGAGAGAAGCAAAAGGGCCATCTCATCATTACAAAGAGAAGAAGAAGAAGTGGAAGTGGGAAGGAAAGGCAAAGGTTTTTTTTTTGATGAAAGGCAAAGGTTTTTGGGAGGAGGTCCAGGCCGCCGTTTAGTAAAAACAAAGCTTAATAATAATATATATATATTTTTTGTATTTCTTTGGTTCGTTGATGAACAAGTAGAGAGAGAGAAGGAAGGAGAAATATGACTATTTTTAGGAGTTTGTTGTTCTCTATTTCATAGGGTGCCCAAGTGCTCTTCTCCTTGCCCTATAAATACCTGAATTTTCAACACCTTTCTTTCTTATAAAAAATTTATTAAATATAATATTGTATTTTTCCTCAATTATAATATTTGTTATTGTTTATCAAATAAGTCTCTGTCTCTGTCTCTCTCTCTCTCTCTCTCTCTCTACAAATCCCCACCACCAATCGTCCCCCTTTATATTTTTCTTTCCCTTTCTGTGTATTTTTTTATAAAAGGTTTTATGATTGTTTAAATTAGCTTCTGTAATTAAGTGCTTTTAACAAGTCGCTATCTCTCTCTCTTCCTCCCAATAATATATATATATATATATATATTTTTTTTTTTTTAAATTCGGTTTCCCTTTTGTTTTGTTTGGATGACTAGTTTCCCTCTTTGTTCAGCGACTTCTTTAGTGTCATTTTTATAATGACGGCTCCATATCATAATCAAGGAGCAAATTAACTTTTATTTTCATCAACCCTTATCTCAACCTTTATCACTCATCAAAAGTTCCCAAGGATTTAAATTTAGGCCGAATACACAAATGTAGCCAAACCTTTCACAAATATGTCAATTCTATCCACTTCTATTTTAGTGTCACGATTTCGGCCAAACATTTAAATTTTGTGTCAATTTTGGCCTGTTGACCCTTTTGACTGTTAACATCGGTAATGACACTAACGGATGTGGTCACACCGTTAAAGAGTAAGCCACGTCGGCCGGATGACGCGAGTTCATATGCCACGTGGAATGAAGTTACATAACCAATGGTTTAAGAATTAACTGTGGTTTATAAGAGTCCTCCTACCTTTGTTTTCTCGACCGCCGCTGTGTGATACCTACCCATCGAAGGTTTCGGAATACACCATCTTCCTCGACCGGCCATCAATTCCCTACTTATTCATTTCCCAATTTCACAGTTCTCTACTCTTCTCTGTTTTCTTTTCCATATCCCCTGTTTCTTATCAAAATGGGTACACAGGAGGCATGAGTTCAGATCTCCGACGAGGAAGAATCACTCACCCTCTATGATTTTCTTGTCGATTTACTCTCAGAGGAATCCAATAACGAGGAGGAGAATAAAAAACCCACCTCGGAAGAATTTGATTTAGGGAGGCTATTATCGGGAGCCACTCGATTGGGTCCAAGTCAGCAAACTCCGAGATGTGTGCCACCACGATATCTTCTTCATAGGACAGATTCTACCCTTTCCTAGTGAATCTTTCATCTCGACTAAGACCAGAGCTATTCCCTCGGATTTGCCAGTTTCAGTAGCAGGAGTAGTAGCTCCGACAGTCATTACTCTTCCTCCTCAACTTTTTATTCAGCCGCCAGCAAAAATTCCTCCGCCACGACGACCGACGAACTTGGGTTTTGAACCAATTCAACACGTACTCGAGTTAACCCCCAAACTTTGGAAACCCTAACATAAAGAATGAACATAGAAGATGAATCTCCCGGCTTGTAAACCCAACCCCAAACCCAGATAAACCTTCCAATCTCGTTAGCTTTCCTCGCCGTTGAATCCTATCACGGAAACCCAAATTTCTTACGCAGAGATCTCCAATCGAAGCGCTTCCTTCGAGAAATTCACCTGACGATCCAAAACTTGTTTCCCCGCTTCGGACCGGCTAGAAATCGATGTCTGGGAGGCGTGCGTGACTCCATATTACTGATTCATGTTCTTCGTCGTCGAATCGGAGATAAAGATGAACTTATCGGCGTGATGGCTGAGGATGGCAGTTGGTCGTCGGGGAGGAGATGAGCAAAATTGGGTTTAGGGTGCTGTAACTTTTCAATTTTCAGGGTAATAAATTTAATAACTTGGCATGCCACGTAAGATCGTAAGCCACTACACATGTGGCAGATAAAGCCACGTCTTCTTCCGTCAAGATTTTTTCCAAAATCCATAAACGGAGCCTTGAAAAAGTGGACGGAAAACTTGAAAATGGCGGAAATGGGTTTTCCAGAACAAGTGGATAGAATTGACACATTCGTGAAAGGTTTGACCAATTTGTGTATTCGGCCTTAAATTTAAGGACTAAACTCATTATTTTTACACATTTTCCTATATAAAATAACAATCTCCTCCTATCAACTTGAGATGAGTATGTCATGTTTTTAGGGCTGAACAACAGGGCGGGTTCGAGTAGCTAACTTAACTCTGCATGTACCCTAACCCTGTAGAGATTAAGACCATCTAAATCTCAAACTATTGGGTACAAGGGTACTCAATTTGTATGGTTGGGTTCGAGTACCTATGATACCCAAATTATGTGTTTCAGAAAAAAAATTAATTGTACTCAATATGATAAACTAGTTTCAACTAGGCTGTTACGAACCAAGTGCTCGTGTCGGCTCGGTGTTCGGCTCGGAAAAAGCTCGATCGGACTCGGCTCGAACGAACCGAGCTGGCTCGCGAGCCGGCTCTTAAAACGAGCGGCTCGAGCTCAGCCTGCTCGGCCGGCTGGCTCGCGAGCAGCTCGGTTCGTTGGCTCGAACGATGTAACCGCGAGCTGCTCGTTACACGCTCGTCGAGCAGCTCGAGAATGGCTCGTGAGTGGCTCATTAAGTAGCTCGCGAGCTAGCTCGATTTGGAGCTCGCGAGCTAGCTCGTTTCTAGCTCGGAATGGCTCGATTTTGGCTAATAAATGGTTCAATTTGCTCGATTTTGCAACGCTCGATCCGAGCTTAACGAGCCTACACGAGCTCGAGCTCGAGCTCGAGCTCGTGTAGGCTTGTTAAGCTCGAGCTCGAGCTCTACTCAAGCTCGGGCTCGTTTAGACTTGTTTAACGAGCCTTAACGAGCTCGAGCTCGTGTAGCTCGTTAACGACTAGCTTCGAGCCGAGTCAGCCGAGCTCGAGCCAAGAAAACTTTGGGTCGAGCCGAGCTCGAGCTCGAGTGAAAGCTCGACACGAGCTCGAGCGAGCTCGAGCCAGCATTCAAACTACGACCGAGCTCGAGCTGGCAAAGCTCGGTCGATCGGGTCGTCAGAACCCTAGTTTCAACACCATTAATTAGAGGGATCAAGCCATAGGAAAATTCATCATCATTGAAATTGAAGTTGTTGTTGCAGTTGAACCTATATGGGCTCGGGTATACCCAAACTTGTCCTGGTTAAGTTTTCCAGGCCTAATATTTTTAACCTTATCATTACCAAATCTGATTTATATTTACATTGAAGAGGTGTGGCTGGCGATGGAGAAACGATGACGACGGACGGTGAGAGGTATTCACTTTTTCGTACTTACGTTCAACAAGATTTTGTTTTGATACACATCGTTTAAAAAACGTCTCAAGTCAATGCAAGTCAAAACTCAATCATGGTCTCAAAGAGCATGGAAGAAGAGGGTAACAATTCACTCAAAGTGCGCACGATGACAAACACTAGAAAGATGTAATGGAAGAGAGGCAAGCGTCAAGCAAGTTTCCCCATCGGGATCATGCATGAATCAAGAAGTACACGACCTTGGATAAACAAGGTCAATCAAGAATGAAAAGGGATCTTTCAACACTTACACCAACACATATTCTAAAGCTCTCTCGAGTCAATTACAACCAAGTCCAGACACCAATCAATCGGGCTCTCGCCTCTAAACTGTCCAAATGTGTATGGACACCAAGTGTTTGTTGAAATGCTAATGAGGTTTTCAACCTAAAAATACCTAGCAAACATCCCTCTCTCGAGCAAAAATGCAAACTAATCACAAATCCACGGTAATCAATGATATGAAAGCCCTCTCGGATCAATCCATACCAAATGGCAACCTAAACATGCATCTAGGTCAGGTATGAAAAGAAGAGGAAATGAGAATAAAAACATGGGTCTGAATCAGATATGAACTTGAATTGCAACCGAAACATCCAAGGGTTTAAGAGTGTAAATAAATCATCAATCCCCCTAAGGGTCCCCTCCCTGAACTCTAGAGGGTTTAGTTACATCAAGACATAGTAAAGATCAGAGAAATACAACCTAGAAAGAAATGGTAGAAAGAACCACCGATTTTTTCGAGCTTGGGTGATTTCCGATCTTCGTCCTCTATTTCTCTGATGATGGGGATGAAGGATGATGAAAGGAGGATGATGAAAGGAGGATGATTTCTGGGCTCTGGAGGTGTTTTTCCAAGCTAGGAGGACTTATGGGTTAGTCAAAATCGTGTTTCGAAGAGCAAAAAGTTGTAGTAAAAAAGATGACCAAAATTGCCTTTTATACTATAGGTGTGGCCGAGCGCGGTGCTAATGTGGCGACCGATCTGGAATTTGGCCTCTTTCGAATAACTATTTGAAACGGAGGGATGGGGCCACCACACTGCCGCCGTGTACGGTGCTAGCGTGGCCAACTCTAGCTCCATCGTTCAAACTTCATCTTCTTGAGCATCTGAACTCCAAATTGATCACCGTTCGAACCTATGGATCCGTGATAATGCACTCTATCGTGGCGTGACCTGAAAATAATAAAAAAACCTCAGGAAATGTGAAAATGGACTGTAAGGGTCCCAAGATGCTATTTAAGATCAGTTAATAGAATTTAACACAAAACCATTCAAAAGACGACAAAAACCACTCAATTGTCACTCAAGTATGTATTAGATATGAATGATAAAATGATGTATTTTCGAGTCATCAAATTACCCCACACTTGAACTTTGATTGTCATAAAGCAAAAACTCAGAACAACAATGCACCAACACAAAAGCGTACAAGTCAAGAACATGGTGATTCCAAGAACAATGTATACAGTGTCTTTAAATCCTAGTGAACAGGGTATTAAGCTCGACGCACTTGAAACCAAACATCTTCCTAGTAGTAGAAAATGGACTTGATCTAGTTGAGCAAAGAAAAAACAACCTTCGGAAATGGCAAGACAATACAACATCCCATACACTTACTCAATGACACAACCCGACACTCGCTAGATAAGGGATAAAATAAAAAAATTCAATTAAGCACTTTTTTCTTGCCCTTTTTCGTTTCATTAATTTATTGGTACGGTTGTGGGTACCACTAGGTATGGAGCAGCAAGAAACCTTTGGAATTTCGCATTATCGTAAACACAAGCCACGATCGTGAGTAGGTTAGAAGAAGAATGCCACATTGAGACTTCCCTTTGGGACTAACACTACAAAAAAGTCTGTTATTAGTGACCAGATCTTAGCGACGAAAGGCTTAAGTCGTCACTAAATCACTTTTTGTGACGTAAAAATCAAGGCGTCGAAAATGTTTCATCAAACTAATCCATCAATATTTCCCCAAATTGTTGAAACAGGGAAGTCTCCCAATCCTCTCCCTTTCTCATCCTAAACCGTGAACCTAGTCCCTCTCCCCTCTTCTTATACCATCTCCAAACCGATGAAGATGTTCTTGAGGAAGGAGAGATCGTCAGATGGGAAGAAGAGTGGAAGGCAACAAATCAACATGAAATCTACTATCGAAGAAGAAGATGAAGACGATTAAGAGTTGTCATTTGTGTTCTTCATGAGGGCAAAATTTAGGAACAATTCAAAATGGGGATACTCTTCTAGGAAGGAGACTAGATGGTGAGTAGTTTGAACTAAAAGCCATATATCCTAATGTATTAGTCATGAATAGTTTGAAACCCTAATGATTTTATTATTTATAAATAATATAAAAACATAAAAGGAAAAATATTGGGGAGAAAATTTCAGAAATTCGTCCCAAATTTTTTCATTCTGTGCCAATAATTCCCCAAATTGAAAAACATATTAAAATCAAATTTCCTAGACCTAAATCCCTAATCCGTCTGAATCAACACTTTCATTCATTCATTCTCCTCCTCTGCCGATTATATTTTATGATGGATCTTCAGTTTCAAGAGGAACAATAGACAAACAAATGAGTTGGGGCTAATCAGCGACTATAATAGGATAGGATGGAGTTTGACGAGCACGAAGGTCTAGAAGAACAAGAAGACGAAGATGCAGGTCCCTTCCCCAAATAAATCGCAGCTCCAATTCTTTGAATGATGTTTGCGGCGGTGGCTCTCTTAGGTCGTAAGTGCTTGATAAACCTTTCTTCTACGACTTCGAATTGTCTTTTCTCTTGATTTTCTTTTCGTAAATTAGGTTTTGGGAAGCTTATAACCTGGGGATCAATGATAAAGATAAAGTTGTACAAACTGATTTCCAAATATGAGTGGCTTCTAATTGAACTTTATCATATTTCAATTTACAGAGTACTATTCCCTTCTTTTGTGACGATGGGCGATATAAGTTGGAATGCGAGAACTATTCCGTTGGTAAGTGCTTCGCCAAGTCCTGAGTTGTCTAACACGTCTTACCTATGACTTTATGTATTATTCTTGTCTGCAGTGTCTCCGGAGCCAATGCTTCATCGAAGAGAGGAAGTTCATCTTGAGGTTGAGAGTTCTTAACTTCGCCTATGCTCCTCATGTTTGTGTCCTGCCTTGAGATTGTTGCAGTCTATGGCTCATGGTAACTCCTCTTTATAGGCATATAGCAGTGGAACTTGAGTAAAGGAAAGAACCATTAAACTTGGTGACTTGTAAGAAAGAAATAGTGTAATTTAGAAAATTAGTGGCCACATGAATTATGGATTGAGAGCCTAACAAAATAGTTGGATCATCAGTAACTAGTATGGTTTGATAATAGATACATCATACATCAACCTTACTCACAAAATGTGGGTAATTCTATTACTCAATTTTAAATGATTTTCGTGTGGATTTCATGATGTGTATGATGACTCTCATTGAGTCATTAACGATGGAAAATTTTGGCCCAGTAGGTTCCAATGAGGTTCCTGGGCGAGCAACCACCAATTTAGTTACTTTGGCTCTTTTAGGCAAAGTTAAATCTATTCGGTTTAATTGAATTTTTCAGCTACTTCTGATGATGTTCTGGTAGGAGGAAGAACGGAGGAAAGAAATCTGATATGTCATTTTGTTCCTGTTGCTCATGAAACTAAGGCTGTCATATTGTTGTATGGTTTCATGAAGCTGAAGGTGTTATTTGCTTAATTTCCATTAGGGTAACAACTTTAGTTTGTACAGCTTTATCTTTTGGGAAGCTTGATCATTGATTTTGTGTTCAGATTTAGATATGCTAGGTATGTCTTGACTATATTGTTTCTACTCTACTACTCTTGGTTGCCTTTGGTCACTTTGAACCTATATGTTCTTGTCAACAGTTTATGCTAATGCAAGGAGACAAGAGGAAGCTGACAAAATGATCAATGAAATGAGAAGCATGGGAGTGACAATAGATCTTGAAGGCATCGGTAAATCATGAAGAGGTTTTAGGAATTAGAGTGTTCTGTTGAATACTTTTCTCTACTATGCTCTGCTTAGTTGTGTTCTATTGTTAAAAAATATGGAGTAAAGGCAATCAAGCACAAAGATAAGGTTCAGTTCCTGAAGAAGAAGTGGAGTGAGGTGTTGAGGCAGGAGTTGAGGCAGGAGTTGAGTCCAAGTAGCCAAAACTGTAGAGTAGCACTTGTCAACTAATAATGTGGGCATTTCTTTTGATAAAATTTGGATGCTGGGTTCTGACTTGTACAGTTTCATTCAATTTAATAGTAAATCTTATGAATATTTGAGAAGAGTTATTACTTATTATACGAAATACTTGTGAAAAGCTTTGTAACTAATTTTTGGTAAAAAAACATTTAATCCAATGATATAGCTGATACATAATAGGAATCATCTTAAATAACCTTCGACCAATTGTCTACCTTTCGTCAAAATGAAATAAAATTGTCACAATGAAATTGGTGACTAATAAAATATCTGTGACGAGTTTTGTCCAGATTTGTTATGTATTCTCTGATGACGTCAAACTATATAACCACCATATATATTCATCATAAAATAAGTATTACTGACGGTTGGTCACAAATGCTTTATTTGTGGGGGAGCTTTTTCCGACGACGTCCGACGAATATATGTCGTCGCAAATACATATTACCGACGACATTGACTATTAGTGACGTATATGTATTGTCACTAATAACTGCCTTTTTTTGTAGTGTAAGAAACGGGCGGGCACGTATGCCAACTCGAGAATCGACCCACAAGTGCACCTTTTCACTTTGATTGCACAGCTTTCTCAATTAGCATTTTGGCATCAAACAATTTTTGGAATCCCTTATCTAGACTATATATGGCATCAAAATAGCAAATTTGATAGGAAATTAGTCCATATCTTCCGCAAATCTAAGTCAATCGCTCATTAAATCAATTAAAGCAAGTCACTAGACTACTATAAGGATGAAAGATTGGGTGATGGTCATACCGCGGTTCTCACACTAAGCCAAAGATACCACACCGTTCTCATAAAAAATTCACGATAATGGACACTTCACGAAGGATTTAAGCAATGCAAGGAGTTTAAACCACGAGGGGAAATGGGAAAGTAGTGATAGAATGAATTTTTTTTGCATTATCACCACCCATTTCAATCAAAGTCATGGCACAAACAATCCTAAGCATTGCTTTATCCACGCTCTTGATTGGGAATGGTGTTAAGTAAACCTCGACCGCCAAATTTTTCATAGAGATGAAGACAAGCTACGAGTTCCCCCCCACAAAAACTGCCCCGAATAAATATCTCATGCTTAGGGGTCGTGAGTAATTGAGGAAGTAAATCACAAAAGAACCTAGATGAAGCTTCACCCTATGGTTAATAACCCGAGCAATATCTAAGTCGAGAAGGTTATAGCGCGTAGTATCCTTGCACTGGGCGACGGTGAACCAACACAAGAGGTGGATAAACCTGTAACTGTGAAATTTCACCTTGCTTGCAGGAGCACCAGCTGAGGGAAATCCCTTGTACTCATTCTTCGTGAGATAATTCCAAACTGATGGCGGTCAACAATGAGGATACCTTTATACAGGGGCGGAGATAGGGGGAGCCGGGCTGAGCCCCAGCTCACCCCATTTTCGGTCCCGAGCGTTAAATCCGAGTGTAATTATGTGATTTTTTCAAATCCGGCTCAGTATAAATTTTAAATGGCTCAGTGTTATATTAATTCGACTCAGTTTATTGTTATTCAAACTTAAAAACTAAATATATTTTAAAACATTTATCTTTTTAAGCTAGTATAGTTAATATACTCAATCATATTAAACATACCCTTACTAATATTTGTTCAACATGTATAGAGGGTTGAGTAAGCCCAATATTTGTTCGACTTATGAATGAGTAAGAATACAATATTTATTTATATAAAAAGAAAGAATACAATATTTGATGACAAATCATTCAAACTAATAAAAAATCGCCGGTGGCACATTCTAATTTTCATTTGGTCACAAGTAATACTAATAATCTGAAGAACAAATATATCGGGCACAAATGATCTAATGGTGAATAGCATTTCATTATGAAAGTAAATAATATAGGTATTGTATTATATATTTTAGTAGTAATTGTATTATACTATTATTAAAATCTATCGAAAATTTTGTTTCAATTTCGGCTTAGGGCATCTTCTAGTCCTGGTTCCGCCCCTACCTCTAGAGCGGAATGATAAGAGTAAGGCCAGGTAGTGTCTGCTTCTTCCAGCTGTTCTTCTGTTGCAAGCCCAATTTCGATGGCACACTCATCAAAACCAAACTTAATTTCTTCTCCGACAAGTGAAAAAGAAAAACTATCTGAGGGCGTCCGCTGGGCAAAGATTATTGATTGTGAAGAATCCCCACAATTCAGTGTGCTTCAAAAAGGTTTCGACGAGCTCAAATTCCTCTTTCAAAGAGTCAGTGTCCCAATATCCATGATGAACCATCTCATAATTCCTTAGCAGCAGGTATCCCTCAAAATCCTCATCATTCGAGAAGCAGAACTGCTCGGACACATCTTCTCTTCGCAGTTCTTTGACTTCTGAATTGGTTTCGGGGTGTTCGATCTCTCCCTGAGACATCCTTCAAAACAAGGAAAGGACACAAGAAGCAAGATTCATTAACAAAGGATCCAAAACTGAAGCACAAGAATGATCATTCAATTTAGCATGGTGGAAACTCAAAAGAATAGATCATGCATAAGAAATCACATAAGGTTTCTCAGTCAACTTCGATTCCTTAAGATGACAATTCAAAGCAAAATCAAGCATCACTAAGCACAAACCAACAACATGCCAAATCACAAACCACATACCACCCCACACTTAACATGAAAGAGCACATACTAATCCTAGCAAAAGATGCATCTTACATACTAAAGATTTAATGAAAAATTGAGTGGAATGGCAAAAGAGAAACAATTCAATGGCATTAGGCAATTTAAGAACAAAGACCACAAGTATAAAGAACATAGCCTCATGCATCCTAGCCAAAGAATTCATCATGCCAAATCAATTACAAGACAATAAAGACAGGCTTCAAGTCAACAACATTAAAAACATGGCAAGAACAAATCAAAGTGAGGCAAAAATCCAATTAACATCAATTGAACATAGAACAAACAATTACTAAGATCAAACCATTATCTTGAAATCAAGGGAGTGAGAACGTGTACCTTGGATGCGCAATCGAACATCAAACCTAAAATTTTAAAACATAAAGTAGGCACAAAAACCACCTTCATGCTAACAATTCTAGAACAATTCCATTCAAATTGCAACAATATAAAGGTGAACTCCAAAGCACTTGACTCATGCAATCAACTCAATCCAACAAGAACAACTAATCAAAGAGTTCAAGAATCAAATCAAGAACAAAAATCCTAGTTCTTCAATTCACAAAAATCCCAAAATTCAAGAGCAAAAACCTTAGAATTCTCCTAATCATCAGCCATCAATCAACAATGGCACAAATAGCATCATACTCATCATCAATGAAAATCAAAGCTAAGAAAACTTAAGGAAAACTAACCCAACCTCAAATTTTCAAGCAAAAACTTGGGTTAAAGGAGGTAGGCTTAGATAGTTGACTTCCTTTTTCTTCCAAGGATGGAGATGAGGAAAACTAGGTCAAACTCGTGGGTGATGGTGGGGGAGTGCCATAAATCGAGTTTGGGAAGGATTGGTGGTGTTTTTATGGAGAAAGAGAGAGTGGGAGGAGTTGGGAAGAATAAGAGCTCCAAGCTTTTGGAGGGATCTTATGTGGAGGAAGGAGAGAGAATGTGGGTAGGGGATTTGTGGTAAAGGGGATGGATGGGAGTTTAAGGGAGTTGGGGGTGAGGGATTTGGTTAGAAGGATGTATGGATGAATGGGGGGATAGGGTTCATGTATTGGGGGCTTGAGAGAGAAGAAGAAGAAAAATTGAAGAAGAAGAAAGAAGGAAGGAGGATGCTACAATTTTTGATTTTTTTTAAATAGCTGGAAATTCCGCCCAGATCTCGTTGCGTGGTCGCCGCGTGATGGACCTACTGGGCAGATTCCAAACTCCTTTAATAAATCATTGAAAATTATTTTTAACTGCGAACCTCGATCATGATCTTCCAACTTCGACAAAAAATAACACTCTAAGACTCAAAGAAATCATCAAACATCTGAACATAAAAATTTGACCCCAAACATCGATGAAAAACTTGAAAAAGTCTCCAAATGCAGAAAAATAAAAATCGTCTTTATGTACAAAATGGTCGAGGTGCCTCCCGAAAGCGCTAGTCGTTAGCTCGACGATACCTGGAACTTAGTTCAAAGTGCTTGATCAGAGTTCTTTGAGTGATCAAACCTCGATTTTCTCGTCATCTTGTTTCCTTTGCCTACCGATAAAACCTTCTTCTTTCCTAAGCCTTCTTGAAGTCCTTGGGTAAAAAGTTCTTGTCATCCTTGGCTCCTTTGTCTTTCAACGGGCTTTCCGATCCTTGTGCTTTTCCCTCAATCGTTCCAACCTTCTGAACCAAAAAATAATCATGCAGAGGTGAGGTTGATTTACACTACAAAAAAAAAGTCCTTTAGCGTCGCTCGGAGGGGAAGTATTTAGCGTCGGTCAGTCAGGAACCGACGCTAAACCCTTGACTCGCGTTTGACCGAGGGTTTAGTGTCGGTCGATAGCCGACCGACGCTAAATTCTGACCAAAACCGACGCTAAATCTGGTTTTGGGTCAGAAACGGAACCTTTGCCCAAAACCAGATTTAGCGTCGCTTGCCTACATGATTTAGCGTCGGTCATCGACCGACGCTAGATTCCGGACCTATTTAAACCTCTCTCCTGAAACTCTCCCAACTTCTTCTTCTTCCCTCTTCCTCTTCTTCTCCTCTTCTCTTCTTTTTCTTCTCCCTTCTCTTCAGCAAGCTTGTTCTTCCCTCTTCCTCTTCTCTTCTTTTTCTTCTCCCTTCTCTTCAGCAAGCTTCTTCTTCCTCTTCCTCTACTCCTTCTCCAAATATCCAGATCCACATCTTCTCCAAATATCCAGATCCACCTCTTCTTCCTCTTCCCTCTTCCTCTTTTTCTCCTCTTCTCTTCCTTTTCCAGATCTCCAGATCCACCTTCTTCTTCTTCCTTTTCTTCCTCTTCTTCTCCTCTTCTCCGTCGGCGCTGCCATCGCCGCCCCCGTCTCTAGCCATCGTCGCCACTGCCGTCATTGCCACCGTCGCCGCCATCGTGACCGTCGCCGCCATCGTGACCAAAAATGACCTAATAAATCTAAAAGCACCAAAAAAAGATGACCTAATAAATTTAAGTGACCAAAAGGATGACCTAATAAATCTAAGTGACCAAGTTGCATAATTGGAAAATGGAGTGACCAAATCTGAAAAGGAAAATATTAAATGAATATTAAAAACAAAAAAAATGGGTTGGTCAGCGACCCATTTCGGTCAGCTCAATATTAGCGTCGGTCGTGGTTAATATTAGCGTCGGTCGTGGTAGAACCGACGCTAAAATTTAGCGTCGCTACTTTTAGCGTCGCTTGTTGTAAGCGACGCTAAATTGTTTAGCGTCGGTCGATGACCGACGCTAAAGCGCGGTTTCGACCGACGCTAAACCCCTCTTTTTTTGTTGTGTTATCCATATAATCAAGCAAACCAAAAAAATCAAAAGATGCATTTTTCTTGGGAGATGAAGGAGAAACAACTACTAGGGTATCCATCTCAAAGACGATTTCTTCCTCCCCTAACCGGAAGGTCATTCTCTTACTAAGGACATCTATGATGGCTCCAAAAGCACCAAGGAATAGACGATCGAGTATGAGGGGACTATTGAAATCCTCCTTCATGTCTAGCAAAACAAAGTCAATTGAGAAGTAATAATTATTGATTTTTACAAGCACATTTTTTACAATTCCAAGAGGTTGTTAACACTCTTGTCAGCTAAGTGAATATCCATGCAAGTTGGAGTCAAATCCTTTAAACCAAGATGTTTGCAAAGAGGATAGGGCATAACATTTATACTAACTCCTAAATCAGCAAGAGCCCTATCAATGCAATGAGAACCAATAAAGTAAGGAAAAGAGAAACTCCCAGATCCTTACGCTTCTTGGCAACCCGTCTTTGGAGGAGTTGCGTGCAATTCATCCCAAGATGCATTTCATCGACTCTTCCCATTTCTTCCTTCTTGAGACAAAGCTTCTTCAATTGGTCGGTGCTTGATGGTTTCATGGCGATCTTGTCAAATAACTCCTTGTTGATGCACACCTTCTCTAGCATAGCTACCAATTGATTCATCTCCTTGATTACGAGAGGAGGTGGCACCTCCTCAACAACTTCAACACTTTCCAAATCCACTCCTTCGTTTCCGAGTAACTCATCTTGGAAAAACTTAGCGTACGAAGGAATAGTAGTGAGCAAATGAACGAACCGAGTCGTTGCCTCCTATTTCTCAAGAACCTTGAGAAATGCTTGTATAGATTTATCATGCGACTCATCCCTCACTCGGTTAGAGAATGGTATAGGTGGAACATACAGAGGAAGTACAACCTCCATTTGAGGGATCTTCATCAAAGGAGATGCAACCACCTTGATCTCATCTTCGTCTACCAAAACCGCCTTCAAATGTTCTTGGCGCGGATTAGGCTCGGCAGTGCTCGATATAGCTCTCGGTTGTCTCAAATTTGTTCCAACCAACCGCACCAACTCAACAATATAGGTCTCTGTCCTCTGACCTTGAGATTTTTCACCGTTGAGTTGCGTATCTGTAGACGCAAATTGTAAATCATACTTGCACTCCATCCGCTCCAATCTCTGGTCATTCTTCGTCTCCATCTTATCCAACCTCACCATAATCTCTCTAGTAGTCGACATTGCGCTACTAGATGATCCATTGTTATTCCTCCCATCTGATCTTGGAGGTTGGTATAGGGGTCGAGAACCATTTTCTAATCCTTGATTCCTAGAACCCTTTCTCTGGTCTTGGTTGTAGTCACGATTGTACCGTGTTTGCTATCTGGAACCACCATAACCAGAATGATTCTGAGGATATCCTTGAAAGATGAAGTGAAGCTCCTCACTATTCATGGGAAGTTTTTCCCCAAAGTTATGGCATTCGCCCCCATTATGGTTGCAAGTATCGCACCATCTACAAGGCTCCTAGAAATTTTTGTTTCCAGGGTATTGTAGACTCTGGCTGAAAAGTATCACTACAAGTCTTGCAACTCTTCACTTCCTTGAAATATCCTATGGGTGAATCATTTCCAGAGTTAGAATGTCAAGATGACATCCTATCAACCTGTTGCTGCGACTTCTTCAACCCAACAGCCTGAGAATCCACCAAAGTTTGCAAAAGAGACGTATCTCCCTCGCCAGAATCTCGAAGAGCAGCTCACTCTGCTTCACAAACGAGGCATAGCCATCAAGAGCCTCAGTTGCAGACAGAGCAGAAACATCTCCTTGCGCCAACTGATTCACGATCATCATTGTCGCGTCATTCAATCTCGTGAGAAAGAAGTTGGCAAGTTGTACATCTCCAAACTCATGATGTGGGTAAGCTCTCAAAAGCTCTTGGAATGTGTACCAGTAGTCATACAACGATTCATCATCCAGCTGCATGAATCATGCAATCAACTTATGAAATTCTGAAGTCTTGGAGGGTAGTAAGACTTCCTCCAAGAATGTTTGAGGAAGCTGTCGCCAATTGGCGAAAGTTCCTCCAGTTTGGTTATTTATCCACCTCTTAGCTACCCCCATGAGTGAGAAAGGTAAAAGCATGAGGCAGATATTATTCATCGAAACTCTCTGCTACTTGTAGGTGTTGTAGAGATCAAGAAAATTCTCAATGTGCGCAGCTGGGCACTCTTCTGGACTTCCATCATACGGTATATTAGACCATATTGATCCGACGAGGCTTCAGGTCGAAATCTCCACTCGCAATATGAGGCAGTCTCGGCTTCTCCCATCACTGGTTTGGTGAAATCTGCCAACGATCTTCTTCCATCCGCCATGTCGATGAAAGGGTTAAGAAATTCCTCCTGATGGTCGTCTCTGGGATACATAAACAACACAAGAAACAAACAAGAATAAGGAGTACACAATTCTTATATGAAACACACGAACAGTTGCAAACAAAAACAATTTTTTTTCTCTGCAACACAGTCACTCAAAAATTTCAGACTGAAGAAAAGGTTCTCTGATGCATGGAAATTGTATCACTTTCCCCCACACTTAACCATATTTTCTAGATGTCTTACACCCATTTTCCATGATTTTGTTCCCTTTTTTCCTTGTTTCGACATTTTACCCGATTATGGTGACTAGGGACTTCCACATTACATTTTCACTTGGTTTTGAGTATTTTTTATGTTGTTTCAAGTCACATGGTTATATATTGCTGCAAGAGCTTTCACCTGGTTCACCGACGAATGTTTTGGCATAATATGGTAAACAAAGCCTCCCAATCTACGGTCCCGAACTTAGCCGCCTGCGGTCATCCGATTCTCGCGATCGCGGCCACCCGCGATCACCCAATTCCAGCGGCCGCGCCCCCGGATCCAGCACTATATAATGCACAACTTTAACCCTTTTTAGGGAATTTCAACTTTTGGAATGCCCCAAGACTTCTTGACGAAGGAAGAAGGTCTCCACCCTCCCCAAGACCATTCCCCAAGGTCTCCATCCATCCCAAGTCCATTCAAGAGTTAAGAATGTCTTCTTCTCCTAGTTTCTTGTTTACGAGTAGTTGTCTTCTTCTCTCTTCCATGTCACACTAGACCTAGGGTTGGGGCAATGGGTGATTCCATGGTGTAAGGGTAACTATGGTGCGTAATTGAAGTGGATTAGGTTTTGGTTGTTAGACTTTAACTCCTCTATATTTATGCAAGTTTCTCTTGTTCCAATTTCAGTCTCTTCTTGTGCTTGGGATGTTGATGGTGAGATATGCATCTTTGTAGCCTTGAGTGCTAAGTGATTGGTACCTAGATCATTCGATGCTTGCTAGGACCCGAGATAGATGCTTGTGTACTGATATATATGTACTAAGTGAGAGTGTATGAATGTAGATTGGTCCTCCTTAGGTGAATTCTCACTTAGCCATTTCATCGAACACGTGGCCTGCATCATTGTTTTTGCTTAGTTGGCTAAGTGAGAGTAGTAATCTTGCCTTGGTGTTTCGTGTTAGGAGCTCGGTAGAGACCGTAAATAGGTTGTTCTTTGAAGTGTTAGAGGGGCTATAGTTGTGTTATCTTATTTTAACTCCTTTTTAAACCGGTTCCCCCATTCAAGTGGCCCCCAAGCTATGCGATGAACCCTGATTGCTGCTCCCGTTATTTTCCTGTGATTATTCCTTCATTGATTGCTGTGTGAGTTGAACCTTGCTTCGTTCTCTTATCTTCCATGCTCTTTGAGCCCCGTTGAGTTGTTCCTTAAAGTTGACTTTTGTATTTTTGTTTGTTGAGTTGTTGTTCCATTATTGTTTCACCCCTTCCACTCTGAGTAAACTTCATTGAGGGGACCCCTACCCTCCATCCCGATCAAATTTTGGTTCCGTTGTCGAGGCCCTTCTTTAAGTTTGAAAGGATTGGAAGTACTGCTATCTTCTACCTAGCTTTAAGTTTTTGCTTCCCCCTTTGTTTTATCTTGTTTTGTGTTTGTTTTAGTTCTTGTTTTGCTCCTTGTGTTAGCTTGTTTTCGCTTGTTTGTAGTTATAAGAGGTGGAATCTTCACCTTTTTTGTCTTTTGTTGCTTGCATGCAGGGCGACTTGGAGGTCTTCGAGAATGAATTTGATGTGATCTTATTTAGTGCATTTTAAGCCTTTGATTAGCCTAAGGATCTCCCATGTTTGATCTCATTTTGCTATGATTTATAGGCTTTTATGGATGTTTTATGCAAAGTGCCCTTTTGTTGCCCAGTTGCCACTTTGAGGCCAATTCTATGTCTATTAGAGTTGTTTTCTTTGCATTTTCAGGTTTTGGCATTGAAGTACTGGTGACAAGGAGCACGTAGGATCAAACGGGAGGTCAATCGGAGCTAGGACGGAGGAGATATGGCCGTTGCAAAATTGAGAAAAGTGAAGGGTTTTGTACTCAAGTTTTCGGCGAGAACCTTATAGTTCTCGCCGAAAACCCTCGGTCACTTGCAAACAGGAGGCGGACGTTCGATTTATGAAGACATTTTAGGCAAAAATATTGTATAATTTTTGCCGAAAATCTGTGAAGAAAAGCCAAACCGCTCGGTGTTTTTCAAAGACATTTTTGGCGAAAATCTTGTAGAATTTTCGCCGAAAATCCAGGCTATTTCCAGCGGTGCTATTTAAAGAGAGAGGGGTGGAAATTTTGGACAACAATTCATTATTCACAATTAACACCTTCGAACAAAAACCCTTTCTCTCAACTTTCCAATTACTTTTCTCCTCATCTCCAATCCACAACCCTAGAGCAAGGTGCAAATCAAAGTTGAGGAGCTTGGATTGAAGTCGACAACCTTGGAAGAGGAGCTTGCAAGAGGAGGATTGCCATGGTGTTCTTGGTGATCATCTTTCTTTCTCTTTCCTTCATTTCCTTGGCCATGTGTGGCTGATTTCTTAGGTTTCCTTGGATTGATAGATTAGTTGTGCTAGGATAGAGGTTGATTGTACAAATTTGCCATGATTGATCTTGGATTGTAAGAAGATGGTCTCTAGACTTGTTGTTAATTCCAAATTGTGTTATGGCTTGATTTGGTCTATCATTTGTAATGTAATGCATGAGAGTGCTTAGATTACATGGTTTGTAGGTCTAGGGATTGAAGGGAGTGTGTTCTAAGAGATTAGATCATCTCAATTCAACCATAGTTGCATGATTTCTCACTTGTGCATTTTATCGAACACTTGGTGTGCATTAGGTTTTTCATTCAATTGACCTTTGATTAGTCTTTTGATGATTCTCTTAGTGTTAGGACATTGACATGAGAGTGTGGTGTCTAGCCTAGTGGTCATAGAGTCATAGGAGAGGGTTTTGTAGCTTGGCATTTCATCAAACACCTTTAATGCATCCTTAGTCACTTAGCTTGAGAGCGAGAGCCTAGGTTGAGTGGTTCTAGGATAGGAATTTAGTGCGACAAGAGTGCATTGAGTCTATAGAAGGGATTTGCGTGGTCATTCGATTGCATCCTCGATCATGTTTGGCTTGTTTGTGCAAGTATTCCTCTTGAGCATGATGAAGCTATCTTTCCAAGTTAACCTCCTTTACCTTTGATTTGCACCGTTTTGTTTTGCTTTCTTGCTTAGTTTCCTTTATGTTTTTGTTTCATTTTCAAACTAAAACCAATTTCAAATGAATAGACCGTCCATGAACCGTGTGAGTATTAGCTTTTGAGAGAGCCCTCGTGGAATACGACCTTGATAGTTGTGAGTTAAATCTCGCACAACAAGTTTTTGGCGCCGTTGCCGGGGACTTTTCTCAATCCTTTGAAAGCATTTAGTAGTGGACCGTTCTATTCACTTCCTTCCGTTTTAGTTTTGCTTCTTTGTTATTTCTTTTTGTGGTGTTGTTATCCCGCATTGTTGTACTACTTGGTTGTGTTTGTTGAGCGTGTTTGTAGGCCCCTTCCCCACCTATCTAATTCATGGGAGCAAGGTTGCAAGTAAGATGAACTCGTGGAATGGAGGTAATGGTTATGGTACATATCAAGGGTGGAATCCATCTCCTAACCCATACTATGGTCATCCTACTTCATCCAACTACTACCAAGAAACTTGTGAGGGAGATAGCCAATGGTGGGGTCAAGAACAACAAGCTTCAACACCCATGTGGAATGAGCAATGTCCCTATCCATCTCCACCCTACCATCAAGTCTTGTTGGAGTATTATCAAGAGGATTTCACAAGTCATGAACAACATTCTCAACCGCCTTCCATGCTAGAGGAGCTCTTGAAAATGGTGAAGGAAAGTGAGCGTCCTCGAGAGGAGTTCATAAGCTATGAGGAACCTCCTCCATCTCTTTCCACGTTTGAGGAAGCTTTGAAGATTGCGCAAGACAATGCGAACCAACTTAATCACTTAGCTGAAGGCATGACGCTCATCAAGGAAGCTCTAGAGGATAAACAACACTCTCCACCTTCCCCCCACAATTGAGGAGATGTTGCAAATTGCTGAAGATAATGCGGCTCGGTTGGATCGTTTAACTCAAAGTGTGAAGCTCATCTCCGACACCTTTGAACCGGAAGTGCTAGTCATGGAAGAAGAAGAAAGTGAGTCTCCCCAAGAGGAATTCGTGAGTCATGAGAAACCTCTTCCACCTCCTTTCATGCTAGATATCTTGCAAATTGCGGAGGATAATGCAAACCGAGTTAACTGCTTATCCCAAAGCATAGAGTTAGTCACAAATATTCTTGAGAATGAACGACATCCCAATCATTTGGAGAAAGTTTATGATGATGAAGATGACACTTGTGAATCCGAGGAGCTTGACAAGGAAGAAGAGTTGGTAGTGGAGGAGATTGAGGAACATGTTCTACCCGAGGACACACCAAGTAACGATGATGTGAGGATAGAAGAATCAAGGAAACTTGAGGATGATGACCCTTTAGAGGAGGTGAGAGATGAGTTGGAGATGCTTCAAGAAGAGGTGGCACCGAGAGTGGAGCACGAAAGTGAACAACACCACCCTATTGTGGCCCCACCAAAGATTGTGAGTACTCTTCAATTTTCTTGCTTGGTCATGAAGTATTTGTGCCAAGAACCCAATGAGACATGCATCTCTACCCCCCCTAAGGTGATAATGGAAGAGGAGCCGCCCATGTTTGAACCGGAAGACTCCTTGAGTGGCATCACCAACTTGGAGACGATGGAGCTCAATGGTGGCCCCCTACCATACTTTCTTCCTCAAGTTCCAAATTTCAAAGGTAGCAAGCCACCCCAAGGTATCAAGTGCTATACAAGCATTATTGCTCATTGGCTAGTCTACCCTTTGCCTCTATTGCTACTTGGAGCTCAATCTTCATCATGGAAGAAGCTACTTGACATTAAGGAGGTACTAAGTTGGACACCATAACACAGGTATCGTCGAGCTTAAGACGGTAACCAAGCGCTTCTTGGGAGGCACCCCATGTTATCTTTAATTTTTCGCTTTTAATTGTTCTTTGAGGTTTTTGTGTTGTTTTAGTTTTTGAATAAGGTTTAGCAAGCATTTGGGATCACTCTTCACCAAGGATCATCATGGAACTCTTTCACATCTATCAAGTCCTATGCTCCTCTCTACCAACGCGGTAACCTCGTTCCACCTTACCCTCTCTCTCTTGATCATTGAGGACAATGCTCCTGTTAGTCGTAGGGGAGTTTGAGGTTTGGTGTGATTATCTGTCGGTAGAAGTCTAAGGCTATGCTTTGATGAGTTGCATGATCTTGATTGAATGTCAAATTCCTCTATTGTAGAATCATTCGGTTCTTGACTTTTGGTGTTTAATTGACTTCAAGCTTTCATAATGACGTTTAGACTGTTCCACTTAGAACCTATAACCACCATGCTAGCACTGATATCAAATGAGTCTAGGCCAGAACAGAGATTTTATCACTCTTGTATGTTGGTTGGTTGGTTTGATACGTGTTTTTGTACCACTCGATAACACCGATCTAAGATGATGAAGGCAATCAAAATTATCACCCTTTTCCATGTTTTTCATCACCTTTTTGTTCCCTCGTGATTGTGGCTTGAGATTAGACGGAATCCAATTCGAAATTTTGTATTGAAGTTGTAAGGGGCTAAGGATCAAGTGGCTAATTTGTAAGAA
The DNA here is from genome assembly GCA_034768395.1 of Linum lewisii. Classification (NCBI taxonomy): domain Eukaryota; kingdom Viridiplantae; phylum Streptophyta; class Magnoliopsida; order Malpighiales; family Linaceae; genus Linum; species Linum lewisii. Next base: position 13,207,640 of record CM068298.1, on the reverse strand, counting down.
AATGCTCAAAAGAAAAGAAAAGCTAGGCCAGCTCGGCACCTAAGTGAAGTGTCGAGTTGAGCACTAGCAAAGGCAAAAGCTTTGAGCTAGGCAGGTTCAACACCTAAGTGAAGTGTTGGATCAAGCACTAGTATGCAGTAGAGAAAAAAAGAGGAAAAAAATGAAAAAGAAAAGAGAAAGGAAAAAAAAAGAGTTCTCAAATGTAGCCCTTGATCCTACGCCCGAGTTTGTAAAGTGCGGATCTAGAAGCGGATGAAGTCGAGTCGATAGCCACATCATGATCACTCATCACTCTAAAAAATTCTCTTACCCCCGCCTTATCCGTTCCATCTCCCGAGTTCAAGTCCTTCTAATTAGAGTTGGTGTTATCGTGGTCGGTTTTTCTGTATCCCAATTAACCACTACTTGAAGTGTGCAGAAAATAGTGAGGTCTAGACTTGTTTGGTTGACGTTCTTGCATGTGTAGGTTAAGTTTGTTCGTGGAACAGTTTAAGCCAAATCGTTATTGCTTGAATCTCAACGGGACCGATCTTGTCAGTTGTGAACTTGGGTGCTTTCTAATTCATTTGCTTGAGGACAAGCAAAGCTTAGTCGTAGGGGAATTTGATGTGATCTTATTTAGTGCATTTTAAGCCTTTGATTAGCCTAAGGATCTCCCATGTTTGATCTCATTTTGCTATGATTTATAGGCTTTTATGGATGTTTTATGCAAAGTACCCTTTTGTTGCCCGGTTGCCACTTTGAGGCCAATTCTATGTCTATTAGAGTTGTTTTCTTTGCATTTTCAGGTTTTAACATTGAAGTACTGGTGACAAGGAGCACGTAGGATCAAACGGGAGGTCAATCGGAGCTAGGACGAAGGAGATATGACCGTTGCAAAATCGAGAAAAGTGTAGGGTTTTGTACTGAAGTTTTCGGCGAGAACCTTATAGTTCTCGCCGAAAACCCTCGGTCACTTGCAAACAGGAGGCGGACGTTCGATTTATGAAGACATTTTCGGCGAAAATATTGTATAATTTTCACCAAAAATCTGTGAAGAAAAGCCAAACCGCTTGGTGTTTTTCAAAGACATTTTCGGCGAAAATCTTGTAGAATTTTCGCCGAAAATCCAGGCTATTTCCAGCGGTGCTATTTAAAGAGAGAGGGGTGGAAATTTTGGACAACAATTCATTATTCACAATTCACACCTTCGAACAAAAACCCTTTGTCTCAACTTTCCAATTACTTTTCTCCTCATCTCCAATCCACAACCCTAGAGCAAGGTGCAAATCAAAGTTGAGGAGCTTGGATTGAAGTCCACAACCTTGGAAGAGGAGCTTGCAAGAGGAGGATTGCCATGGTGTTCTTGGTGATCATCTTTCTTTCTCTTTCCTTCATTTCCTTGGCCATGTGTGGCTGATTTCTTAGGTTTCCTTGGATTGATAGATTAGTTGTGCTAGGATAGAGGTTGATTGTACAAATTTGCCATGATTGATCTTGGATTGTAAGAAGATGGTCTCTAGACTTGTTGTTAATTCCAAATTGTTTTATGGCTTGATTTGGTCTATCATTTGTAATTTAATGCATGAGAGTGCTTAGATTACATGTTTTGTAGGTCTAGGGATTGAAGGGAGTGTGTTCTAAGAGATTAGATCATCTCAATCCAACCATAGTTGCATGATTTCTCACTTGTGCATTTTATCGAACACTTGGTGTGCATTAGGTTTTTCATTGAATTGACCTTTGATTAGTCTTTTGATGATTCTCTTAGTGTTAGGACATTGACATGAGAGTGTGGTGTCTAGCCTAGTGGTCATAGAGTCATAGGAGAGGGTTTTGTAGCTTGGCATTTCATCAAACACCTTTAATGCATCCTTAGTCACTTAGCTTGAGAGCGAGAGCCTAGGTTGAGTGGTTCTAGGATAGGGATTTAGTGCGACGAGAGTGCATTGAGTCTATAGAAGGGATTTGCGTGGTCATTCGATTGCATCCTCGATCATGTTTGGCTTGTTTGTGCATGTATTCCTCTTGAGCATGATGAAGCTATCTTTCCAAGTTAACCTCCTTTACCTTTGATTTGCTTTCTTGCTCAGTTTCCTTTATGTTTTTGTTTCATTTTCAAACTAAAACCAATTTCAAATGAATAGACTGTCCATGAACCGTGTGAGTATTAGCTTTTGAGAGAGCCCTCGTGGAATACGACCTTGATAGTTGTGAGTTAAATCTCGCACATCAAATTCGTTGATGAATTTGAAACCTCATCGGAATCCTCTCTCTCTGACTCAGAAAGTGACAACAAGGACACTTTGAGTGCTATCTCAAGTTCTCTATATTCAGAGATGGATCAATAAAAAAGGACTCTAGCGGACTTTACTAAGAAGCTAGTGGAGAGCAAGAGCGAAGTGTTACACCGCCAGCGATTACAACCAGTCAATTTGAGCTTAAAGGCCATTACATCAATTTGGTCCAAAATTGACCTTTCTATGGGAGTCCAGAAGAGTGCCCTGCCGCCCACCTCGAGATGTTATTAGATATTTGTGGCACCTTCAAGCAAAGAGGTATCTCGGAGGACACGTTCAAGCTTTGACTTTTCAACTTTTCACTTATGACAGCGGCTAAGAGGTGGTTGAGTAGTCAACTGAGAGGAAGTTTCAGAGATTGGGACACTCTTTCTCAAGCTTTCCTAGAAGAATTGTATCCTCCTTCCAAGACCTCGACATAGAAGGCTCAGATAGCTAGATTCATGAAACAAGATGATGAGACCTTTACGACTGTTGGCACCGATTTCAAGAGTTGCTTCGTGTTTTCCCCCATCATGGTTTCAGGGAGGCACAATTGTCAAAGTTCTTTGGCAACTCTTTGGATGATGCTACTACTGTGATTGTCAACCAACTAGCCTAAGGTAACATTACTCAATTAGAACCGGATGAAGCCCTTGAACATTATGTGCAAGTGGCCAAGCAAAGTCGAAGATGGAACCATAGGGCCACTCCGAGGGTTGCTAGCATGGTTGAAGACTCCGAGATGAACACCTTGATGGAGAAGCACTTGAAGGAAATGAAAGCCTTGCAAACCAAGCTTGACAAGCTCACTGATATGAACCGATCCGCAACCATGGGCGGTGACCCTATACCAATATGCTCAGTAACAAAACAATCGAGTCAATATACTCTGAAATCTGGGATGGAAAGGACTTGGAACCACTAGCTATAATGAGCTAGGAACCCTAAGTATCAAGAGTCGAACGGTACCGCGCAGTCAAGGGGTAAAACCTTGAGTCACGATAAACCAACCTTAAGCTAAGCAACAACGAGGAAAATCTTGAAGGAAAAAGAACTAAGTTCTTATTTCAATTTCTATGTAAAAAGTCTAAATAAAACCATAGTTATAGGTCCCTACTTATAGGGTGGGAGTCGGCCAAAGGCTCCTACGAATCCTATTACTCTTCTAACTCTACATAATAAACAACTCCGAAAAACTATCGAAAAAGGAAGAAAATTTCAATCATAACAAGGAAAACTAATAAAAAATGGAAAAAACCCTAAACCGGGTAAAACAATCCCAATCCGGCAAGGACGATAAATTCCCCAGTTTTCCTACTCCAAAAAGGACTTGGAAACCGAGGTTTACGAGCATAGTCTTCAGCTTTCCTTGTTCGTTGTGGAATCCTTAACATGGGCAGATCCGCGATCTTCTGGGGAGTCTATGTCGCGAGCAGATTCTGGGTAATCCGACTGTGGCGTGAATTCTGTGTATCACTCCACTGTCTGGTTCTGTGGTACGACCTCCTTTGTTCCAACCTATCCGTGTATCGTACTGGCCTTCTTCCTTGGTTCAGCTCCATTTGGCCAAATTTTCATGGCTGACTCATCTTCAGTACTCGGATGTGGCGCTGATGACACTCGATTTGACGTGATTATCAGCCTCATTTAAGCGACATTTCTTTGCGTAAGACATGGTTTTTAGGGTAGAATAACAGATATTGAATCGATTGCCCTATCTCGTGCCATTTGTGTTACCTTGGCCTGTTTCGGGTCTATTTGATGGTTTTCTAGTGTTTTTACGTTAGCACAGGTTTTTGCCATCGAATAAAGTAAGCAAGGACGTGTCTAAGGCATTGGAACATCGAGGAACTGAACCGGAATCGTTCAAAGGAGCGAATTAAGTTCAAACCAAATTGCTGCCCGGTTTATACATATATTTTCGGCGAAACTACTCTTTGGTTTTCTCCAAAATGGAAGAAGAAATCACTGGCCGATTGAGAGGAAGTCTTCGGCGAAAATACCCTTGAGAGTTCGCCGAAAACAAAAGGAAGAATCCACTGTCCCGAGTATGAAGAAGTTTTCGCCGAAATCCCTTTACTATTTTCGGCGAAAATCCCAGTTGAAATCAGAAAAATCTCGGGTTGATATAAATAGAGAACTCGGTAGCTAATGTAGAAAAAGACTTTTGCCAACTGAACAGACACAAACGACGACAGAGAGAGAGGCAGGGCGAGTAGATAGAGTTCGAGGAGCAGGAACGGATCGTGACGCCATCCATCCATCTCGGAGAGCCAGTACGAGGAGTTGAAAATCCAGCAGATTTGAGCTGCCAGGAAACATCGAAATTAGGTTTTGCAGTTCTTCTCTGTCTTCCTACCTGAGATGTATTTCTTGTCTGTCTTCAATTCTTCTGTATTGAGTATGAGTAGATAAACTCGTGTAGCTTAGATTAGATGAACCCTAAGTGACCCAGGGCTTAAAGCGGTCACGGATCGGCGGTGATTAGATTCGAAATTCATTCAGTTTCATCTTGCATGTTTGATTTGTTCTTCGTTTTCTGTGTTTCTTGACTGGTTTGGCCACCTAGATTAGATTCTTGTTAAGCTAAGGATAGAAGCGAACGCTCGCCTTACTTTAAAACACCAAATCGAACAGTCAACCTTATAATTGGAGTGTGCCTTTCGTAGGAACCGATTAGGGTTGATCCATTGCTAGAGTAACTCATTAATCACTAGAATTTGCACCAGTTAAGTTAAGTCGTTGCGAGAGGCGACCGTACCCGGGCGGCTAATTAATCGTGGTAGCTAGATCGGATAGAGCGAACGTTCGCCAAATCTTAAACCTAAGGGTCAGGAGTTATGATGGTGTCTGTGAACTGAATGAACTAGAATCGAAAATCGCTGGTCTGTGACTGTTGTTGCCTTGGTGATCTAAGGGGAATTCGAAATCTAAGCTTGTCTGTCATCTTTCTAGTCAATTAATCAATGTTCAATCTTTCTTCGGTTTAATTTTCATTTCTTCTTATTTTTGCATTCTTAGTATAGAAGTCGTGGAACTCACACCACGCACAACTTGTGTTTGAACTTGAATTAAAACTGTCAACTCCTTGGAGTAAGGAAGTAGAGGAAACCCATGGAATACGATCTGCTATAGCCTTTTATTAGCATTACTAGTTTATTTGGTTGAACGCATCACAGCGACACGCTCACCAAATTGGCGCCGTTGCCGGGGACTCTTCTACTTCGTTGAAAGAAGAGTTGGCATTTTTATTCTTCTACCTTTCTATCTTTCATTTTCCATCACACTTCGATTTTACACCGGTTGTGTTTGTTTTTGTCTCGTGCAGATCATAGCAGGTACAAAAGCAGATCACATCCGTTCCGTCTTCCTTTACCACAATGGTTACTCTTAAAAGTGTTGCGGACTATAGTAAGCCGCGTGCATCTAATCTTCGATCACCCATTACCGTGCCCTCTAATGACAATGATCCTGACTATGAGATTCAGATTCCTCTCCTGGAGCTAATTTCTAGGGACATACAATTCGAGGGAAGACCAGAAGATAACCCTTACACACACATAACCACCTTTCTGGCTGTTTGCGACACCTCCAAGTCTGGGAATCTCAATAAGAATGTGCTATATCTCCGAGCTTTCCCATTTTCTCTCAGAGGTGCAGCTAATCAATGGCTTAGCAGCAAACCGCCTGGTCATTACACTGAATGGGAGACATTAGCTCAAGATTTTGTTGAGGAATACTTTCCTCCTGCAAGAACAACTGCTTATAAAGACCGCATCTCCAGGTTCACACAAAGAGAGGATGCAAGCCTGTATGACACTTGGAACGAATTTCAGTCTCTTCTCTTTGACTGCCCTCACCATAGGTATGAACAGAGACAGCTGGCTGAATTCTTTACTCGAGGTATGCGCAAAGAATCTGCAAACTGGGTCAACACCTTAGCCGGCGGAGATTGCACCGCTCTCACTCCTCAGGATGCTCTTCTGCATTTTGCTGACTGTGCGTCGAAATCTAGAAACTGGGAGAGGCACATAGAAGGAACCAAGAGTCAGAGCCAGAGTCAGATAAATGTTGCAGAGCAGATCAAGGCAGAAGTTCAGAAGCATCTGCAAGCAGCTGGTATCCCTCTCGACTCTCCGTCAGCTACCGTCTTTTCGGTTGACTGTGGATGGTGTGGATCATGTGCTCATAGCGGCGGAAGTTGCCTCAATTTTGGTGCAGCAGAAGTCTGGTCTACTGAGGAGGTAAACTTCATTGATCAAGGTTTTGCCAACAATCAGAAAGGCTATGCCGGTTACAGAAACTACGTGCCACGGAAGCAAAGCAACCGGTTGGTAGATCCTTATTATAGACCTCCGGGATTCATTGGAGGGCAACACCAGTTTCAGGCGAAGCCGTGCTACAATAGAGATATGGACTATGAGAGGAAGTTTGATCAGATCATGAGCCGACTTGACGACCATGACATTCAGTTAAAAGCCCAAGCCGCACTTAATCAAGGAACAAAGGCTCAAACCCAGAGGATAGAAGAATGCAGTACTCAATATGGCGAAACTTTTTACTAGCAATCCTCTCCTTAATCCAGAAGCATTTCAAGCAGACTCCGATATAAGGAGTGAACACGCTCAGGCTATTACCACTAGGAGCGGCAAGCAAACAACTGATCCAAAAGCTCCGGAACCTGACATGATACCAGATACTAGTGCTGCCATGGATATGCCAGAAATAGAAGATATCACAGAAGAGGAAGAAGAAGCACCTGCTCCTCCTCCGCCGCCCAAGACAGCCCCTGAACCTGTCTTGGCGCCATATGTACCTAGGATTCCTTTTCCAAAAGCTGCAAGGAGCAAAGCCAAGGATCACGACACTCAGTATAAGAAATGGTACAATGTTCTTAAGACTGCAGAAATCAAGATACCAGTGACAGACGCTGTAGAGATTATACCACCACTTGGGAAGTTCTTTAAAGACCTCGTGAAGAAAGTGAAGAGTGGCGAGGTGTACTCTATCACGCTCACTAATGAATGCGCGTCTATTCTAGGTGCGCCATCTCCCATTCGACAGCCGCCACCACCCCCAGCTAAGTGTCCTGATCCCGGTTCTTTTACATTACCGTGCATTATTAATGGCATTCAAATTGATCGCAGCCTGGTTGATTCTGGTGCTTCTATTAATGTTATGCCTGTCTATCTATATGAAAAGCTGAATCTAGGGCAATTAAAACCGATTACTCTGCATCTCGTTTTAGCTGATAGGTCTGTCAAATGGCCTAGAGGTATAGTAGAAGATGTAACTGTTTGCTGTGGTCCGTTTACTATACTGGCAGATTTTTTGTTTTAGATACTCGTGAGCTAGACGGAACACTTATCCTAGGTCGACCTTTCTTAGCAACTGCTGGTGTGAATATAAATTGCAAACAAGGCTTATTAACTTTAAGTGTAGGTCAAGAGAGTGTTGCATAGCATGAGATATTCTATTGCTCAAGATGATAAATGCTATGCTGTTGATCCCTTAGAGACGGCCTCGGCCGACTCCTTTACTAATGCTTTATCTAGTGATCCGCTAGAGTTGTGTTTGATTTCAGGGATTGATAATGCGTTAGACGACCCAGAGCAGTGCTTATGGCAAGATGAGCTAGATGAACAAAAGGCAACATTCACACCCTTAAATGCGCCTCCACACATCGAACCAGCTTCGAGTCGGACTACTACTTCATATGAGAATCCACCAGAACTTACTCTGAAGGAGCTGCCTGACCACCTAGAATATGCATTTCTGGGGAAGGACCGCCAGCTACCAGTCATCATCAGCTCCAATCTGACTCCTGAGCAGAAAGAGCAACTGATTGGGCTACTCAAGAAGCATGTCCGAGCTATTGCCTGGCAGTTGGCAGACATCAGAGGCATCTCTGAAACCTTCTGCAAACTTCGGATAGTTGTTGATGAAGAATTCAAACCAGTCAGACAACCGCAATGCCGACTTAACCCTCAGATGCAGGAAGTCGTAAAGAAAGAAGTACTCAAGCTTCTAGATGCCGGTATCATCTATCCTATCGCCGACAGTCCTTGGGTCAGCCCGACTCAAGTCGTCCCAAAGAAAGGAGGAATCACAGTCATCCCTAATCCAAAGGGTGAACTCATTCCCACCCGAACAGTTACAGGATGGAGAGTCTGCATCGATTATCGACGACTAAATGATGCCACCAAGAAGGATCACTTTCCACTGCCGTTCATTGATCAGATGCTTGAACGATTGGCTGGTCATGAATACTACTGCTTCTTAGACGGGATGTCCGGTTACTTTCAGATCCCCATTGAGCTTGCTGATCAAGAGAAGACGACCTTCACATGCCCGTTCGGTACGTTTGCTTATCGTCGTATTCCTTTTGGTCTATGTAATGCTCCCGCTACTTTTCAGAGATGCATGCTTGCAATATTTGGAGATCTGGTAGAGAATGTGGTAGAGGTGTTCATGGATGACTTCTCTGTCTATGGAGATTCATTTTCAAAGTGTTTGGCTAATCTGGATAAGGTGTTAGCTCGTTGTGAGGAGACCAACCTAGCTCTTAGCTGGGAGAAATGTCACTTCATGGTTACAGAAGGTATTGTTCTTGGCCATAGAATATCTAAGACAGGTATAGAAGTCGATCGTGCCAAGCTTGAGACCATTGCCAGCTTACCACCGCCGACCTCAGTTAAGACAGTGCGAAGTTTCCTCGGTCATGCTGGTTTCTACTGGAGATTCATCCAAGACTTCTCCAAGATTGCTCTCCCCATGACCAAGCTACTCGAGAAAGATGTTCCTTTTGTTTTTGATAAAGCTTGTCTCGAAGCCTTTGATACTCTGAAGACTCAACTGACCACCGTACCAATTCTTACAGTACCAGATTGGAATCTCCCATTCGAGATCATGTGCGATGCTAGTGATTTCGCCGTTGGCGCGGTTCTTGGTCAGAGAAAGGAGAAGAGATTTCATCCTATCTACTTTGCGAGCAAGACACTCAATGATGCTCAGTGAAACTACACTACCACGGAGAAAGAGCTTCTAGCTATCGTTTTCTCCTTTGATATGTTTCGACAGTATCTAGTTCTTTCACATACCATTGTCTACACAGATCATGCTGCTCTGCGCCATTATTAGCCAAGCAGGATTCAAAGCCACGTCTCATCCGGTGGATCCTTCTCCTCCAAGAGTTCGACATAGAAATTAAAGACAAGAAAGCAGCAGAGAACTTAGCAGCAGATCATCTTTCGCGCCTCGAGGAATCACAAACAGGTAAGTCTACTACCCTATCAATGATTCGTTCCCTGACGAGCTATTGCGTGTTGAGACATTTGAACAAGTTAACAGCATAGCTATTGAGCCCTGGGCAATTCCTCACGCTCAAGATCTGAGTAATGCCGCCGATTCAGATGAGCCTTGGTATGCAACTCTAGCTAACTATCTCTCACACGGCATTGTACCTCCTGAACTGGATTTCAATGCACGCAAAAAGCTTTTTAAAGAAGCCAAGTCATACTTCTGGGATGAGCCTTTCTTATACCGCATCAGTCTTGACGGGATGATCCGGAGATGTGTCTCTTACACTGAAGTAGCTGACATCATTCGTAAGTGCCACGAAGGACAGTTCGGAGGACACTTCGGAGGCAACCGCACGGCGAGAAAGGTACTCGAAACAGGTTTCTACTGGCCCTCAATTTTTAGTGATTGCGATGTTTATGCTCGACGTTGTGATGCATGCCAGCGATCAGGTAACATTTCCAACCGTAATGAGATGCCCCAAATTGTTTCTTTAACCGTTGAAATTTTTGATGTTTGGGGATTGATTTTATGGGTCCGTTCACACCCTTTAACGGAAACAAGTACATTCTTGTAGCCGTTGATTACGTTTCTAAGTGGGTTGAGGCTGAAGCTTTACCCACTAATGATTCTAGAGTGGTGGGTCGGTTCCTTACTCGTCTTTTCACGCGTTTTGGTTCACCGCGCTTCATCATAAGTGATAGGGGTACCCACTTCCACGGACAATTCGACCTGGTGTGCAAACGCTTTGGTGTCACCCACCGAATGTCCACGGCTTTCATCCTCAAGCGAATGGTCAAGCGGAAGTGACGAATCGTGAGCTCAAGCGGATTCTTGATAGAACAGTTGGCCGGTCTCGCAAGGACTGGTCATCTAAGCTCAATGATGCCTTATGGGCATATCGAACTGCCTACAAGACTCCCATCGGTACCTCACCGTATCAGCTGGTCTATGGCAAGTCATGTCATTTACTAGTTGAGCTTGAGCACAAGGCATTCTGGGCTAACAAAGAGTTGAATATGAGCTATGCAGTAGCAGGTAATAACCGCCATGACCAGATCGCTGAGCTTGAGGAGCACCGTCTCCACGCTTATGAGAGCACAAAGCTATACAAAGAACGCACGAAGAGAATTCATGACTCTCAGTTGAAGACGATCAAGCAGTTCTACCTGGGAGAGGAAGTGCTCTTATATAATTCTCGATTAAAGCTCTTTCCGGGTAAGTTGAAATCTCGATGGTCTGGCCCTTATACCGTAGTCCGACAGACACCCTTAGGCAGCGTCTACATTAAATTGCACGATCAAGAGCCGTTTGTGGTCAACGGCATAGGCTTAAGAAGTATCTGCAAGGGTTAGCCGTATCCTCCATAGACGTGCACTACCTCGTTTTGGAATCCTGACACGAATCCAGGTATCGTCTGGCTCACGGACGTTAAAAAAAAGTGCTTCGTGGGAGGCAACCCACGGCTGGAGTCAGTTATTTTTACAGTTGAGTCGTTTTGTTTTGAAACCATGTTTGAAAAAAAAAAAAAACACTGCCGCCGGTTTTTAAATCATTTTCGGCGAAACTGTGTCCTTCTTTTCGCCGAAACCATTGTTCAAATTCGACCTGAACCTCCTGTCCATACTTTTCGAACCGAAGACCCCACCATTCTCGCCGAAACCATTCCTTCATTGAAACTACTATTTTCGCCGAAACTGCTCCTTTCGATTACCCCTATCCCACCTGTCTATTATTTTCGCCGAGACTAACCTTTCATTTTCGCCGAAATCACCATACTCTCCTTCGACTATATAAGCGGCACCACCCCCATATTTTCGTCCCCCCCGAAAACTAAAACAGAACAAACCCCTCCCCTATTTTAAACATCCCGACCGCCTAGCCGACCGCCGCCGCCGCCCCACTGAGCAGTAGCCGCCGCCCATCTCCTGGTCCTGCCCTAGTTCCCAACCCTAGAATCGAAGCTTTTCAGCTCTGGTTCCGACCGACCTAGTTTTCCAGTTTTTCCCCATTTTCGTGGATTTTCAATCATTTTCTCGAATCATGTCTTCACGGTTAGTTGTTCAGCCTTTGATTGTGCATCTTTTGGCTTTTTGACTTTCGGTTTTTGGCATGGTTGACTAGGGTTGACTTTTAGGATCTCCCTTATTCTTCATAACTGCTTTATCGGTATCAATCGGCTAGGTTTTGGTGTTGTTTGGTGGCCTTTTCTGGATTGTGATCTGTTGTCGGTGTGATCGTGTTAATGAATCGTTCCATTATTCATGCCTGCCTCATGAATTGATAGTTATTCAATGATATATCTTGATTCTATGATAACTCGGTTACTTAGTACCCCAACGTGTCACCTTAAGTGTGGGGTAAGAGTCTTGTAATCTAATGCTGGTCATCTCTGAGTTATGTTTTACAGGGCTCCCAAGCGTTTTAAGACTACCAGTGCAGATAGAGCACAACGATCCTCAGCTCGCCAGAGCAGGACACCACCTCCTCGTCAACCCGCACCAGCTGCACAGAAATCGACAGCTGTGGCCATCATTCCCGAGGATGCGCCTACCCCTGCGACTCCCATTTCCTCTATTCCTACACCTGCCAATGGGGCCGTGCATCCTTTCATCGCCGCCATGGAGCCGCACCAGCTCGAGGTCTTTCTGAAGATCAAAGACATCCCTCCGGCTAAGGTGGCAGTTCTGTCTTTTGACAGTCTCAAAGCGCACAACCCGGCTTGGCACTCGACAATTGACACCGCTCTTAATAAAGCCGGATTGCGAGTGCTGACCACTCATGGATCCCCGTACCCGCTTGTCGCCCTCCAGGAGTTCTGGAGTTCATTTCGGCGCCTCACCCCGAAGCCCTTTCGTGAGCAGAAATTCGTTTCCTTTCGCCTCGATGGTGTTCTTCATGAGAAGTCCCTTCGCGAGTTTGGCCGCTTGCTGGATTCGCACGTTAATTTTGATACCGCATTAGCTGGCTTTGAGGACACATACTCCATCACAAGTGCTCCTTACCCGGATGTGTGGAAATGGGCATGCTGCGAGGATGAGAGCTCACCTATCGTCCACCCCACGGTCGGTGACATCTTTCACCCTGTTCTTAAATTCTTGCATTATGTTTGGGGTGCAATCTCTGTGTTTTTGCAGCAAGACGAGCCGCCACCACGTTTCTCTGGAGGAGCTCGTATTGTTCCGTGCTTTAGAGGAGGATGCCAACCTGCACCCCGGCTGGTGGCTTGCACGATTCTTTCACAAGAGAACTACCGCCAAGAAGCTTCCTACTGAGCTTTCAGGAGGCCCCTTCATTTCTATTCTGATCGACAACCTCCAGCTCGGTGATAAATGGGGCCCCGATATTCCTCGTATCCCGATTGAGCATGTAGGCGCTGAACTTGCCATAGCACGGCGCATCGACCTTTCAGAGACTATTGAGCATTGCACATCGCTCCCTCATCGCACGAACCAGCCAGTTGACCGCCCACCGTCGCGAGCGCAAATCACCGCAGAAATGAATTAAAGGCTGGCGCGTATTGAGAAGTGGCAGCTAGACTACTCGGCTGGTTCGTTGCAATGGCAGAAGGACCGAGTGGCACATGAGGAGACTCAGAATGAGCGTTGGTCCACTCTACAGCAATTCATGGCTGACCAATCAGCCAGACACATGGACGAGCTCGCATGGCGACAGCAGATGGAGCAGCGGTTCGCCATATTCTCCATTCCCACTGCACCTCCTCCTCCTCCTGCGGAACAGTGATCTGGTTGCTTCTATCTTTTTCCTTTCTTTTCTTTCTTCTTTTCGGGTCTCGACCCAATTTTATTCTGTGTGGATCCGGGACACTTGTCCCGGTGTCCTTTTGATCTTTTTGTTGTTTGTGTTTTGTAGGATTTTGAGTAGCTCTGCTCTGCTCCGGACTCTCCGTGTTCATCCACTACACCGACCATCACCTTCCAGGTTCTTCGTATATCTCTCCTCTAGTTAGTCCTGTGAGGACACAGAACAGTTCAAGTGTGGGGTAGGGTGTTAGATAACCATGCATGATCTTGATTGCCTATATCTTTGTGTGTGCCTCGTGATTCCTGTCCAGTTCTCTAGCATCGAATTGCTCAATTCTTGACTTTGGATGTTAAATTGACTTCAATTTTGAACAATGACGTCTAGACTGTTCCACTTAGAACCTGTAACCAACGTGTCAGAACTGATATTAAATGGGTCTAGGTTAGAACAGATCATAAATCACTTCTGTAGTTGGAACTGGAATTAATTGAATCAATTAACTTGTTAACAACAAAGCTCGATAACACCGTTCTAAGATGATAAATGCCAGCTTCTTCCATATTTTCACTCCATATTTGATCACCTGTGATTGTGGCTTGAGATTAGACGGAAATCCAATTCGAAATCTTGTGTAAAAAGTTATAACTAGCTAGGATTAAGTAGCTAAATGGTGAAATCAAGTGATTGACTGAATCAAATCAATGCTAAGTTCTTTAAAGTGCTGAAAATAAAGCTAGGCAAGCCCGACACCTAAGTGAAGTGTTCGGGTTGAGCACTAGCAAAAAGGCACGAATACTGTGAGCTAGGCAGGTCCAATACCTAAGTGAAGTGTTTGGTATCGAGCACTAGTATGCAGTAAATAAATTAAAGAAAGTTTGAATCTTGAAAGAAATTGTTGTTTAAATCAGTCCTAGCTAGAACGTGTAACGTACAGATCTAGAAGCGGATGAAGTCGAGTCGATAGCCACGTCACTTTTCCTGCCTTCGCGTCCACATCATGGCCAGAGCTTAAAGTCGTTTTGATTAGAATTGGTGTTATCGTAGTCGGTTAATCATGATTAATTGTTTTGCTGAGAAACAATCTGTGTTAAAACCACTACTGGAAGTGTGCAGAAATCAGTATGATCGGAAACTTGTTTGGTTGATATTCTTGCATGTGTAGGTCACTCTTTCTACGTGGAGCAGTCTAACCCAAATTGTTAGAATTGAAGCTCAGTTTCATCTCGTGTCATTTATGAATTTGAGCGTGTTTCTATTCAGTTTGCTTGAGGACAAGCAAAAGCTCAAGTGTGGGGTATTTGATGACACTCGATTTGACGTGATTATCAGCCTCATTTAAGCGACATTTCTTTGCGTAAGACATGGTTTTTAGGGTAGAATAACGGATATTGAATCGATTGCCCTATCTCGTGCCATTTGTGTTACCTTGGCCCGTTTCGGGTCTATTTGATGGTTTTCTAGTGTTTTTACGTTAGCACAGGTTTTTGCCATCGAATAAAGTAACCAAGGACGTGTCTAAGTCATTGGAACATCGAGGAACTGAACCGGAATCGTTCAAAGGAGCCAATTAAGTTCAAACCAAATTGCTGCCCGGTTTATACATATATTTTCGGCGAAACTACTCTTTGGTTTTCGCCGAAAATGGAAGAAGAAATCACTAGCCGATTGAGAGGAAGTCTTCGGCGAATATACCCTTGAGAGTTCGCCGAAAACAAAAGGAAGAATCCACTGTCCCGAGTATGAAGAAGTTTTCGCCGAAATCCTTTACTATTTTCGGCGAAAATCCCAGTTGAAATCAGAAAAATCTCGGGTTGATATAAATAGAGAACTCGGCAGCTAATATAGAAAAAGACTTTTGCCAACTGAACAGACACAAACGACGACAGAGAGAGAGGCAGGGCGAGTAGATAGAGTTCGAGGAGCAGGAACGGATCGTGACGCCATCCATCCATCTCGGAGAGCCAGTGCGAGGAGTTGAAAATCCAGCAGATTTGAGCTGCCAGGAAACATCGAAATTAGGTTTTGCAGTTCTTCTCTGTCTTCCTACCTGAGATGTATTTCTTGTCTGTCTTCGATTCTTCTGTATTGAGTATGAGTAGATAAACTCGTGTAACTTAGATTAGATGAACCCTAAGTGACCCAGGGCTTAAAGCGGTCACGGATCGGCGGTGATTAGATTCGAAATTCATTCAGTTTCATCTTGCATGTTTGATTTGTTCTTCGTTTTCTGTGTTTCTTGTCTGGTTTGGCCACCTAGATTAGATTCTTGTTAAGCTAAGGATAGAAGCGAACGCTCGCCTTACTTTAAAACACCAAATCGAACAGTCAACCTTATAATTGGAGTGTGCCTTTCGTAGGAACGATTAGGGTTGATCCATTGCTAGAGTAACTCATTAATCACTAGAATTTGCACCAGTTAAGTTAAGTCGTTGCGAGAGGCGACCGTACCCGGGCGGCTAATTAATCGTGGTAGCTAGATCGGATAGAGCGAACGTTCGCCAGTCTTAAACCTAAGGGTCAGGAGTTATGATGGTGTCTGTGAACTGAATGAACTAGAATCGAAAATCGCTGGTCTGTGACTGTTTTTGCCTTGGTGATCTAAGGGGAATTCGAAATCTAAGCTTGTCTGTCATCTTTGTAGTCAATTAATCAATCTTCAATCCTTTCTTCGGTTTAATTTTCATTTCTTCTTATTTTTGCATTCTTAGTATAGAAGTCGTGGAACTCACACCACGCACAACTTGTGTTTGAACTTGAATTAAAACTGTCAACTCCTTCGAGTAAGGAAGTAGAGGAAACCCCTGGAATACGATCTGCTATAGCCTTTTATTAGCATTAGTAGTTTATTTGGTTGAACGCATCACAGCGACACGCTCACCAGGCGCGGAACCTGTCTTGGTCTCCGATTTGGCGTGTATCGGTACACGCATCAGTGGTGCCAGTCCATGATCCAGCCCCGATTTAGTACGCCCCTTGGCACCAGTCGGTGTGATACTCGACAAGAACCTCTCCAGCACCAAGCATTTAGTTCATTGCATCCAACGGTCGTCCTCCTAGTGCTCACCCAAGCTGCATGCTTCCACGTATGCGGTCACCTTGGCCTTGAAGCTTTTCTCCTAGATTTTTGTCCACTGTTTCTGCAGACGTGTCCACGATGTGGCGCGCATATCAGTGCCCATTTCATGTATCGTTGTGGCGCGCATATCATCCCCCTCTTCTTTTGAAGGATTCGACCTCGAATCTGAACCTGCAGGTTCATCATAGAAAGGATTCAAGCCAGCAACATTGAATGTGGCACTCAAACCATAAGAATCCGGTATATCAATAATATAGGCATTATTGTTGATTCGTTGTAACACAGTGAATGGTCTTTCTCCTCTGGGCAGCATCTTGGCCTTCCTTTGTTCAGGAACCTCTCCTTTCAGAAATGGATCCACACTTGGTCACAGGGAAGGAACGCCTTCTCTTTTCTTCCCTTGTTGGCATTCTTGATGTACTGGGCGGTTCAGCGCTCAATGTTTGCCCTAGCTTTCTCGTGCAACTTCTTGACATACTCTGCCTTCTTCTTACCATCTGCATCTAGAAATTCATGAATAGGTACTTGTGAAAGATCCAGTGGGGTAAAAGGATTAAACCCATACACAAGTTCAAACGGTGAGTACTTGGTGGCAGAATGTACATCACGATTGTAAACAAATTCAACATGGGGCAGACAACCTTCCCAACTTTTAATGTTAGATTTAATGATGGACCTAAGTAACTGAGATTGGGATCTATTTACTACTTCAGTTTGACCATCTGTTTGAGGGTGGCACGTGGTAGAAAATAGCAACTTAGTTCCTAATTTACCACATAGTGGTAGAAAATAGAAACTTAGAGTCCCTATCCGGCTCTATGGTTTTTGGTACACCATGCAACCTAACAATGTTCCTAAAGAACAGGCTAGCAACATACGAAGCATCATCAGTTTTATGGCATGGTATGAAGTGAGCCATTTTAGAGAAACGATCAACCACCACAAATTTAGAATCTCTACCCTTCCTAGTCCTTGGCATCCCTAACACAAAATCCATAGAAATATCAATCCAAGGATGAGTAGGAATAGGTAAAGGAAGGTAGTGTGGTTGGACATGGGACTTGGCTCTTTGGCATGTGGCACATTGAGCTAGGCACTTCTCAACGTCATGGCGCATTCATGGCCAGTAGAACGGCTCATTCAAGCACGCCAAGGTCTTGGCAACTCCAAAATGTCCCATCAAGCCCCCTCCATGGGCTTCTCGCACCAAAACAACCCTATAAGATGAGTTAGGTAAACACAACTTGTTCTCACAGAATAAGTATCCATATTTCTTGTAGAACCAATTGAACCCTCCCTTGTCACATGCCTCAAGTATATCCTCAAAGTCAGCATCATTAGTGTATAAATCCTTAATGCACTAAAATCTGATGAATTAAGTACTAAGGATAGAAATCAGTGCGTGCCTTCGAGATAGGTCATCAACCACTATGTTCTCCTTAATTTTCTTGTATTAGATGACATAGGGAAAGGATTCTATGAACTCAACCCACCTAGCATGCCTCTTGTTTAGCTTGTGTTGAGTATTCAAAAATTTCAGCGACTCATGGTTTATGTGGATGACAAACTCCTTCGGCCAAAGGTAGTGTTGCCATGTCTCCAAGGCTCGAACTAGGGCATATAATTCCTTGTTGTATGTGGGGTAGTTCAGGGTAGCTCTATTGAGCTTCTCACTGAAGTAGGCAATCAAAATCTTCTCCTACATTAGAACAGATTCAATTCCTACGCCCGATGCATCACACTCGATTTTATAAGGTTTTGGCGAAATCCGGTAGCATTAGCAGTGGGGCGTGGGTCAGCTTCTCCTTCAAGGCTTCAAAGGTCTTTTGTTGAGGCTCTCCCCAGTGGAATGGTACATTCTTTTTATCACTGCCGTGAGTGGGGCAGCGATGGTGCTGAAATCTCGAACGAACCGTCTGTAGAAGTTGGCCAGTCCATGGAAGCTTTAGATGTCCATGATGCTAATAGGGATGGGCCACGACTTGATGGCTTCATTCTTCTATTCATCCATCCATATCTATGTAGATCTTACAACAAAACCAAGAAACACAAGGTGATCCTTGCAAAAAAGTGCACTTGGACATGTTAGCATACAAGTGTTCCTTCCTTAGGGTTTCTAAGACAGTTTTAAGTGCCCTAGGTGGTGTTCTAAACTAGGTGAATAAATCAAGATATAATCTAAGTACACCACCACAAATTTTCCTATGATAGCCCTAAGAACATGGTTCAATAATCTCTTGAAGGTGCTAGGTGCATTTGTTAAACCAAACGACATGACCATCCACTCATATAAATTGTGTTTAGTTTTAAAAGCAATTTTCCATTCGTCACCTTCTTTCATCCTAATCTGATGGTAGCCTAATTTTAAATCAATTTTAGAAAACATTGAGGCTCCATGGAGCTCATCCAACATATCATCAAGTCTAGGTATAGGGTGTCGATACTTACAGTGATGTTGTTGATGGCTCGACAGTCCACGTACATCCGACACGTACCATCCTTCTTGGGCACAAGGATGACCGGTACGACGCATGGGCTCATGCTCTCCCTCACGTAGCCTTTCTCCATCAGCTCCTCGACTTTCCTCTAGAGCTCCTTGGTCTCATGCGGGTTGGTCTGGTAGGCTGCTTTAATGGGTAGTGAGGCACCCGATACCAAATCGATTTGGTGCTCGATATCGCAGATCGGTGGCAGTCCGCTCGGGGTTTCCTCTTAATATACATCCTTGAATTCCTGCAATAGAGGGCCAACAACACTAGGAAACGAAGGGTTAGGGTTAGATTTTAGGCACTCCTTGAACAGGATCACCATCAATGAATTCTTCGTGACCAGGGCTTGTTTTTACCTCACTTGGCCTTACGAATAGGTTTTCTCTCCTCTCGGCCTCACTTTTTTGAGCTCTTGGATCCCATGGATTGTGTTATTCTATTTTTAAACTGAGGGTTCAATCTTTTCTTCTCTCTTCTCTTTTTTTAGCTCACTCTCTATTTTGTCTCGACTCACTTGGACAGCTCTTTGTGCCACTTGGTCTTGGAATATCTCAGTCGGGGTGAGCAGATTCAGTTTGAATTTCTTGTCACCGTGGGTGATCTCGTTCCAGTTGGTTCGACCATTGTGCTTGGAGAACCTGTTAAACATCCATGGTCTCACCAGTAGAATGTGAGCAGCCTCCATTCGCACAACATCACAGAGTGTGACGTTGGCATACTTCCCTATGCTGAACGGTACGTGTGCCTATCTGGTCACCTTCAGCTCACCACTATTGCTCATCCACTATAACCTGTACGCTTCAGAGGTTTAGTGGTTTGAAGCCCCATTCCATCCACCAGTGTTTGGCTCACCGTGTTGGTATAGCTTCCTTCATCGATCACCATGCAACACTGCTTGTTTCGAATGACGCACTTAGTGTGGAACAGGTTCTCTCTTTGCTCCCAACAATCTTCTACTGGTTGAGCACTCAACACCTTCCTCGATACATCTGAGAATTTCCTCA
This sequence comes from Linum lewisii, assembly GCA_034768395.1. NCBI lineage: Eukaryota > Viridiplantae > Streptophyta > Magnoliopsida > Malpighiales > Linaceae > Linum > Linum lewisii. The sequence goes on along the minus strand of CM068298.1, from coordinate 13,187,746 downwards.
TCCGATTCGGCAGTAATTCGGGCTCGCGGTACGCATCACGGTCCGTGTCGGCTCATGTATTGGGCTCCATATTGGCTTTAGTGGTCGATTCGACACTCTTCTCGCCTGTATCTCCATCTTCTGGTCCGGTTCTAGGTAGGACACGGTGTCCGCGACGGGCACACAATCTGCGTCGGCCAGTCTGACCGCGTCGGAACCGGTGTCCAGGCTCTGTATACGCATGTACATTACCGAGAACTTCTCCAGTCCGTCCGGTACCTGCTCCGCATCAGCATCTGATCCAGCACTCTCCTCCGCATCAGGCAGGACTTCATCATCTTCGGCCTCGTCATCCGTCACGACCTCTCCATCTCGGATCACCATAGCCTGCTTGTTAGGGCAGTCCTTGGCACTTGAAACAGACAAAGCCACTAGGACAGTTAGTATTTATATTCGAATTCACACCGCGTTTGGGCGTACTGTATGTGCTCGCATCGCGCTTCGATGAGCTTGAACCCAACTCCACCCTCTTAGCAGAGTTGTTCTTCCATGATGTATTATGAGCGATGGCAGCATCTCTCCAGGTGGTTGGGGTCGTGGCCTACCTTCCCAAACCATTATTCAGCTCTCTCTCTCCACTCGGATGGCCAGTGTGAACAAGTCGTCGTAGTCCATGAACCCTACGATGTTGACTTGGTTTAGAATCTCTCTTCGGAGTCCACTACTGAACCTAGCAACTCAGGCCTCCTTGTCCTCCTTCAAATCCAGTCGTGTCTAGATGATTTTGATTTCTTAATGGAACTTCGCGACACTCAACCTGCCTTGCTTCAATGTCTGTAACCCCGTGTAAAGGTCATGGGTGTACGTGAACGGTAAGAATCTCCTCCACATCAGTCCCTTCAACTCCCTCCACGACTCTAGTGGAATCATCGCGTCCCGTACACTTTGCTTCATCAACTGTCCCTACCATAAGCAGCATAATTAGTAAACTCGATGGTAGCAACCATTAGCTTTTTGCAGTCCGAGTAATTGTGGCATTCGAAAAAGGCTTCCATGTCCCTCTCCCAGTGCAGGTAGAGGTCGGTGTTGGCCTTCCCAACAAACTTCGGCACGGTCAGCTTCAATCCGCTGATGTCGTCATCCGGTTCACAGATAATTCTCTGTGGACATTGCGGTTCACCATGCGGTCCGTCTCCGTTTCCACCTTCTGGTACACAGTTCAACCTCTCCAGTATGGTGGCTAGGGCAGCCTCTATGCGATCCATCATTTCATCTGCTATCTTTGATGATAAAAAATAGGGTTAAACGAACAAAGGCCCAGAAAATATCTCACCTAAAATATGAAATAACTCACAACACTCTTATTTTGCCACTCATGTATAATATTTAGAAGCACTCAAGTAGGGTTTGGAAATCAGAAACAAAAGCTCTAGTTCAGTTCGCGCAGTTGCAAGTTTTTTTGAAACTTTCAAGTTAGAAAACCGTGAAGTGTGGTACAATTAAACCTTTAACCTAGGGTTGACTCTAGGACAAAAATCCAATCCACTCTACGACTTGATTATCAAGCAAAAAGCACACAATACAACAAGATTTTAGGGTTTGGTTCAAAACACAACTAAGCAACAAACGCTATATTTTTTACCCGTCTTCTTACAATCAAACCAATTACAAAACTTCGGTGAGATGGCCTAAGCTTTGCTTGGGTCGATTATTTTCTTTTGACCTCTTGATATCGTACATTTTCTAATTTTCTTTGGCCACCAGCTTTTCCACCACAAAGAACATAACAAACTGGAATTGAAAGATACAATGAAATCAAAACACAAGATGAAACTTTTTAGGGGTTTTAAAAAAAAAAAATTATGAAACACTAAAAGATAATAGGATACGTGTGGTTAGAGTGTTGAACCAACACTCTGATACCAAAATGATATGAATCGATCCGCAACCGTGGTCGGCAACCATATACCAATATGCTCAGTAACAAAATAATCGAGTCAATCTCTGAAATCCAGGATGGAAAGGACTTGGACCCACTAGCTATAATGAGCTAGGAACCCTAAGTATCAAAAGTCAAACTGTACCACACAGTCAAGGGGGAAAACCTTGAGTCACGATAAACCAACCTCAAGCTAAGCAATAACGAGCAGAATCTTGAAGGAAAAAGAACTAAGTTCTTATTTCAATATCTGTGTAAAAGGTCTAAATAAAACTGTAGTACATAGGTCCCTATTTATAGGGTGGGGGTTGGGCAAAGGCTCATTCGAATTTTATTACTATTCTAACTCTAAATAATAAACAAATCTGAAAAACTATCTAAAAAGGAAGAAAATTCAAATCCTAACAAGGAAAACTAATAAAAAAAGGAATAAACCCTAAATCGGGTAAAACAATCCCAATCCGGCACGGACGGTTCATTCCCTGATATTTCCGCTCCAAAAAGGACTTGGAAACTGAGGTTTACAGTGTGGTCTTCAACTTTCCTTTTCCATCGCGGAATCCTTAACGCGGGCTGATTCGCAGTCTTCCGGGTAGTCCAGCTATGACGCGGATTCACTGTATTGCTCTGACGTCCAGTACTGCGGTATGGCCTCCTTTTTCCAACCTCTTTGTATGTCGTTCCATCTTTCTTCGTTGGTTCAGCTCCACTTGGCCGAATTTTCATTGCCGGCTCATCTTTAGTACTTGGTTGTAGTTCGATGTGTATCGGCACACTCATCAGCAGTGCCAGTCCATGATCCGACCTCGGTTTAGTACGCCCGTCGACACCAGTCGGTGCGGTAATCGACATGAACCTCTTCAGCACCAAGTATCGAGTTCGTTGCATCCGACGGTCATCCTCCTCGTGCTCACCCAAGGTCCATGCTTCTACGTATGCAGTCACCTTGGTCTTGAAGCTTTTCTCATGGCTTCTTATCCATGGTTTCTTTGGACGTGTCCACGATGTGGTGCGTGTATCAACAGTTATATCATGTACCGTGGTGGCGCGCATATCACTCACTATGGGAAGCTCTAGCCCCTCTTCATCTTCGAACTCCTCGGGTGTCAAGGGAGTTGAATGCACGAGGTGAGGAGATCCAAAGCATCCTGTGAGGGAGTGATACAAGTTCAAGAGTAAGAAGAGTGGTGTTGAGCCTTGTAATTGGTATGGCTTTTGCGTTCATATTGGAGGTGAATGCAAGAATTTTGGAGCCACATATCCCATGAATGAAAGGGAACTTCACTACATCTCCAAGGGGTACCCCCAAAATCAATCGGGCTACAAAGGATATCGACAAGAGGGACTTTACAACCGAGACTACAACCAGCGTAAGTCTTCTTTCGGTACTCCTAGCTATGTAGGGGGATCAAGTACAACTTATCAATCTCCACGAGCTCAAGGTAAAGGGTATCAAAGCCAATATCAAGGCCAAGGTTATTAAAGTGGTGAGCCTACCACTTGCGACATTATGGCTCACTTGGATAAGATAGAGAGCAAGACCGACATGAGGTTTTCTAGCCACAAAACACAATTGAAGGGACAACAAGATCAAGGCCAACGGACCGAGAGTCAATTCAATGAGCTAGTTCGGATGCTTCGCCAAAATCAACAACCTTTCAGGTCTCTCCCAAACATGACTGAGACAAATCCTAAGCAGGAGACCTGGAAGGCAGTGACAACTAGAAGTGGAAAGGAAACAGGGGGATTGAGTAGGGTTGCTAGGGCCACAATGGTGTCGAATGAGGTTTGTGGAGACATACCGATTAAGGACCCGAGGCATGGGCACCATCATCTTCTATCCCACAAGTGGTGGTACCGCCTCCGCAAGTACCAAGGATACCGTTCCTGAATCTCATCCGAAAACAGGCAATGGATGATCAATTCACCAAATTCTTGGCCATTCTAAAAAAGGAGCAAAAATTAACATTCCCTTCTTGACCCTTCTAACGACTATACTAAGTTACTCCAAGTTTCTTAAAGATATCATCACTAGGACAAACCGGTGAGTGATGCCTCACTCTGCTCCATGAACCAGGACAGCTCGGATTTCCTCAGCACAAAGAGGACTATTCGTAAGCTTAAAGGCCGAGGTAGCTTCACTCTCCCTTGCTCGGTTGATTCTGTGTTGATTGAACGAAGTCTAGCGGATCTAGATGCTAGTGTGAATGTCATGCTCTCTTGTGTGTTTGAAAGATTGAATCTAGGAAAAATTAAAACCACTACCATGACTATTGTGTTGGCCGATAAATATGTTAGATACCCTAGGGGAATAATAGAAGATGTGAATGTAAGGGTGGGGCCGTTTATGATCCCGGTGAATTTCGTTGTGATAGACACCAAGGATGTCACTTCTACCCTCATTCTTGGTAGACCGTTTTTTTGCTAATGATGACACTAGAAATATCGTGATTATCTGCCCCAATTAAGCGACATTCCATTGTCTGAAACAAACTTTTGGGGTAGTTTGGTGGATTTCCATTCATTAACGCTATTTCTTGTCGATTTGGTTACCTTGGCCCGTTTCAGGTCTTTTTGATGTGTTTTCTTATGTCTATGTTAGTACACAAGTTTTTACCATCGAATAAGTATCCATCGGGAGTGTTCGTGATGCAATGGAACCTCAAGACAGAACCAGGATCATTGAAGAAAAAATAAAAATGATTACAAAAAAGTTTTCGGCGAAAAGTATGAAGTCTTTGCTGAAAAATATATGAAGAACACAATGTGAAATTCTACGTAGAAAATATCAAAATGGTTACGAAGACCTTTTCGCCAAAAAGTTCGAGGTCTTTGGCGAAATGTTTGTGAAGAGAAGTTGAAATTCCAACGTCGAAGATTTAGAAAATTGTTTCAAAGAAGTTTTCGCCGAAAAGTTCTCAACAATTTTGGGAAAAAGTTCAGTCTTTCAGACTGAACACATATTTGAAATTCAACCCTATTTAAGGATCCATTAAGCCCTCCTTTGAGAGAGACTCCATTTTCAGACTTTCCCACACAAATGAAGATAGGTTGGAGCATATTTTGGAGTTCTTGGCAAGATTAGTTCATAATCTTTTCACCCCGGAAGACGCTCGAAGCTAGGAGTTGAAGATTTCTCGAGATCGAAGCTTCACAGAATCGTCAAAATTAGGTTTTACATATTTCTCTGTTCTTCATTAAAGCGGTCATGGATCGGCAGTAATTAGATCTTAATTCAATCCATTCTTATTCATAATTGATCTTGTTCTTCATTTATGTTTCTTTTCTAGCTTGATCACCTAGATTAGATCCTTGTTAAAATAAGGATAGTTGGCGAACGCCCACCTTGTTTTAGAAAATCAAATCAATTAATTAACCTATTCAATGGAATCATTCCCCTAGTAGGAACCGTTTAGGGTTAATCCATTTCAAGGATAACTCATATAATCAATTCAGGTGCACCCGTCAATTATCCGTTGCAGAAGTGACCACACAGACAGATAATCGATCTTGGTAGCTAGTTTAGTAGTAGCGTATGTTCGTGGACTTAGACCTAAGGGTAAAGAGCTATGGCGGTGATTAAGAATTGAATGAATTAGGGTTGAAAAGTCACCGGTCTTGTGATCGCCAATGCCTTGGTAATCTTAGGGGGATTCGAGTCTAAGCTTTCAGCTAACTGAAAACCAAAACGAATCAATCAATCTACCACTTTTAATTCAATTTCATTTACTTCCATAACAACTTAGAAATTCGTGGAACTCACACCACACAACTTGATTTAAACCCGAGTAATTGTTAATTATTTTGAGTAAACGATTAGAAGAAACCCCCAGGAATACGATCTATCCTACTTTTGTAGGTTAGTTATTTGAACCGCTGTTTTGCAGCCTATCAAATTGGCACAATTTCCGGGGACTCTTCTGCGTCATTTAAAAGAAGAGTTGACAACTATTCTTCTACTTTCCATCATTCCATTTTTCATCACACTTCAATTTTACATCGGTTGCTCTTGTTTTTGTTGATTTGCATGTTGAATGCACGTATATGAACCGTCCAACTACTCGTTCTCAGCTCAAGCAATCAAGACTAAGAGCTCAGACATTCCTGGAAGTTCCATATTGATAAAGCAACAACAAGGAAAGACGCGAGTGATAACCGACCCGCCTCCCCCATAAAAATCAAGGAGACTAAGGGAGAATCATCTCCATCCTCTAATTCTTCAGGCTCTCAACCACCTACTCCTCACACCGCTCCACCACCACCACCTCCCAGAATGGCTGCTGATAAAAGGATTTTACCAAGGTCGTATTCCACGAGGTCCTCTCATAGACCAATACTCACACTTCTCATAGACGGTCTAGACATTTGAAATTGGTTTGGTTTGATTGAGAAATTCAGAAACAAAGGCAAAGAAATGCAATACTAACAAAGATTAAGCAAGAGAGAAAGGTGGTTCAAATCAAAGACAAAGGGGGCTCTCTTGGTGGGTAGTTCCATCATGCTCAAGAGGACTAATTGAACAAACAAGCCAATCAAGATCAAGTTTGCATTCGGATGACCATGCATTTCACTTCTATAGACTCAATGCACTCTCGTAGCACCAAATCCCTATCCTAATACCACTCAACTTAGGCTCTCGCTCTCAAGCTAAGTGAAAAAGGATGCATTCTAAGTGTTTGATGAAATGCCAAGACACAAGACCCTCTCTTAAGACTCTATGACCACAAGGCTATGCATAACACTCTCATATCAATGCCCTAACACTAAGAGATTCACCAAAAAGCCTTTTCAAACTCAATTGAATGAAAATCCACATGCACACCAAGTGTTCGATAAAATGCCCAAGAGAGAAATCAAGCGAAAATGGTTGAAACAAGATGATATAATCTCTTAGAACACACTCACTTCAATCCCTAGACCTACAATCTATGCAATCCAAGCACTCTCATGCATCAAATCACATTGAATGGACCAAATCAAGCAAACATGGCATAAAATGGCATTAAGAACAAGTCTAGGAATCATCCTCATACAACCAAGATCAATCATGGCAAGTTCTATACAATCATCCCTCTATCATAGCACAACTAATCTACCCATCCAAGATGAACCCTAGAAACTCAGCCACACATGGCCAAGGGAGTAAAGAGAAAAGAAGGAAGAATGGTCACCAAGAACACCATGGATGAATCCTTGAGATGATCTTCAATTCTCCACTTGTGAGCACTTCTCCCAAGGTTTGTTGGCTTCAATCCTAGCTCCAATGGCTTCAAATTGCTCCAAAAATGTGTTCTAGGGTTTGAGGGCTCGTGGGTATGTGTTTGGGGTTCAAGGGAGATGAAAGAATGCCCCAAAATGGCCAAAAACGCGGGTATTTATAGTGCAGGGGGCAGTGCACGGCGTGCACCACTACACGGTGTGCACCCCTGCACTCTGCATAAAACTTGATCTTGTAATGCTCATATCTCCCTCGTCCGGACACCAAATGACCTCCCGTTTGCTCCTATGTGCTCCTTGTCATCCGTACTTCGATGCCATAACCTGAAAATTCACAGAGGCAACTAAAATAGACCACAAATTTGGCTCCAAAGTGGCAACCGCACAACAAATGGACAGTTTGCACAAAACTTCAATAATAGCATATAAGTCATGGCATTTCACGAACAAACACGGGCATTTCATAGGTCAATCATAAGCTCAAAATGCACTAAATAAAGTCACATCAAATTCCCCTACGACTAAGCTTTGCTTGTCCTCAAGCAAATGAACTAGAAAACATCAAAGTTCACAAATGACAAGATCGGTCCCATTGAGATTCAAGCAATCACAATTTGGCTTAAACTGTTCCACAAACAAACTTAACCTACACATGCAAGAACATCAACCAAACAAGTCTAAACCTCACTATTTGATGCACACTCCAAGTAGTGGTTAATTGGGATACAGAAAAACCGACCACGACAACACCAACTCTACTCAAAAGGACTTGAACTCGGGAAATGGAACGGATTAGGTGGGGATAGGAAAATTTGGAGAGTGGTGAGTGATCGTGATATGGCTATCGACTCAACTTCGTCCGCCTCTAGATCTTGCACTTTTACGCTCAAGCTAGGATCACTACAACAAAGGCCACATTGAGAACTCTTTTTTCCTTTTTCTTTTTTGTTCTCTTTTTTTTCCTACTGCATACTAGTGCTCGATCCAACACTTCACTTAGGTGTTGAACCTGCCTAGCTCACAGCCTTTGCCTTTGCTAGTGCTCAGCCCGACACTTCACTTAGGTGCCGAGCTTGCCTAGCTTTTCTTTTCTTTTGAGCATTTTCTTTACAAACTAGCCACTTGATGCTTAGTCCCTTAAAATGTCCACACAAGATTTCGAATTGGATTTTCGTCTAATCTCAAGCCACAATCACGAGGGATCAAAAAGTTGAAGAAAAACATGGAAAAGGGGAGAAAATCTGATTGCCTTCATCATCTTAGACCGGTGTTATCAAGTGGTACAAAAACACGTATCAAACCAATCAACCAACATACAAGAGTGATAAAATCTCTGTTCTGGCCTAGACTCATTTGATATTAGTGCTAACATGCTGGTTATAGGTTCTAAGTGGAACAGTCTAAACGTCATTGTGAAAGCTTGAAGTCAATTAAACACCAAAAGTCAAGAACCGAATGATTCTAATATAGAGGAATTTGGAAACAATCAAGATCATGCAAATCATCAAAGTATAGCATTTTATCTCTACCACAAATAATCACACCAAACCTCAAACTCCCCTACGACTAACATGAGCATTGTCCTCAATGATCAAGAGAGAGAGGGTAAGGTGGAACGAAGTTACCGCATTGGTAGAGAGGAGCATAAGACGTAAAAGTGGTGAAAGAGTTCCATGATGATCCTTGGTGAAGAGTGATCCAAAATGCTTGTCAAACCTTATTCAAAAAGCTAAAACAACACAAAACCCTCAAACAACAATCAAAAGCGAAAAAGTAAAGATAACATGGGGTGCCTCCCAAGAAGCGCTTGGTTACCGTCTTAAGCTCGACGATACCTGTGTTATGGTGTCCAACTTAGTACCTCCTTGATGTCAAGTAGCTTCTTCCATGATGAAAGTTGAGCTCCAAGAAACATCTTGGGAGAATGGTAGACTAGCCAATGCACATTGATGCTTGTATAACACTTGGTACCTTGGGGTGGCTTGCTACCTTTGAAATTTGGGACTTGAGGAAGAAAGTATGGTAGGGGTCCACCATTGAGCTCCATCGTCTCCAAGTTGGTGATGCCACTCGAAGAGTCTTCCGGTTCAAACATGGGCGACTCCTCTTCCATTACCACCTTAGGAGGGGTATAGATGCACGTCTCCTTGGGTTCTTGGCCCAAATACTACATGATCAAGCAAGAAGATTGAAGAGTACTCACAATCCTTGGTGGTACCACAATAGAGTGGTGTTGTTCACTTTCGTGCTCCACTCTCAGTGTCACCTCTTCTTGAAGCATCTCCAAGTCATCTCTCACCTCCTCCAAAGGGTCATCATCCTCAAGTCTCCTTGATTCTTCTATCCTCACATCATCGTCACTTGGTGTGTCCTCGGGTAGAACATGTTCCTTAATCTCCTCCACTACCAACTCTCTTCCGTGTCAAGCTCCTCGGATTCACAAGTGTCATCTTCATCATCATAAACTTGCTCCAAAAGATTGGGATGTCGTCCATTCTCAAAAATCTTCGTGACGAGCTCTATGCTTTGGGATAAGCGGTTAACTCGGTTTGCATTATCCTCCGCAATTTGCAAGATCTCTAGCATGAAAGGAGATGGAAGAGGTTTCTCATGACTCACGAATTCCTCTTGGGGAGACTCACTTTCTTCTTCTTCCATGACTAGCACTTCCGGTTCAAGGGTGTCGGAGATGAGCTTCACACTTTGAGTTAACGATCCAACCGGGCCGCATTATCTTCCGCAATTTGCAACATCTCCTCAATTGTGGAGGAAGGTGGAGAATGTTGTTCATCCTCTAGAGCTTCCTTGATGAGTGTCATGCCTTGAGCTAAGCGATTAAGTTGGTTCGCATTGTCATCCGCAATCTTCAAAGCTTCCTCAAGCGTGGGAAGAGATGGAGGAGGTTCCTCATAGCTTACGAACTCCTCTCGAGGATGCTCGATTTCCTTCACCATTTTCAAGAGCTCCTCTAGCATAGAAGAAGGTTGAGAAGGTTGCTCATAGTTTGTGAAATCCTCTTCAGGACGCTCGCTTTCTTTAACCATCTTAAAGAGCTCCTCTAGCATGGAAGGTGGTGGAGAATGTTGTTCATGACTTGTGAAATATAAGGACATTGCTCATTCCACATGGGTGTTGAAGCTTGTTGTTCTTGACCCCACCATTGGCTATCTCCCTCACAAGTTTCTTGGTAGTAGTTGGATGGAGTAGGATGACCATAGTATGGGTTAGGAGATGGATTCCACCTTGATAGGTACCATAACCATTACCTCCATTCCACGAGTTCATCTTACTTGCAATCTTACTCCCATGAATTAGATAGGTGGAGAAGGGGCCTACAAACACGCACAACAAACACAACCAAGTAGTACAACAATGCGGGATAACAACACCACAAAAAGAAATAACAAAGAAGCAAAACTAAAACGGAAGGAAGTGAATAGAACGGTCCACAACTAAATGCTTTCAAAGGATTGAGAAAATCCCCGGCAACGGCGCCAAAAACTTGATGCGGGAGATTTTCACTCACAACTATCAAGGTCGTATTCCACGAGGGCTCTCTCAATAGCAACTACTCACACGGTTCATGGACGGTCTATTCATTTAAAATAAGTTTTGGTTTGAAATAAGAACAATTGAAAACATAAAAGAAACTAAACAAACAAGCAAAACAAAAGGGTGCAAATCAAAGGTAAAGGAGGTTAACTTGGAAAGGATAGGTTCATCATGCTCAAGATGTATAAATGCATAAACAAGCCAAACATGATCGAGGATGCAATCGAATGACCACGCAAATCCCTTCTATAGATTCAATGCACTCTCGTCGCACCAAATCCCTATCCTATAACCACTCAACCTAGGCTCTCGCTCTCAAGCTAAGTGACTAAGGATGCATTAAAGGTGTTTGATGAAATGCCAAGCTACAAAACCCTCTCCTATGACTCTATGACCACTAGGCTAGACACCACACTTTCATGTCAATGTCCTAACACTAAGAGAATCATCCAAAGACTAATCAAAGTTCAATTGAGTGAAAATCCTAATGCACACCAAGTGTTCGATAAAATGCACAAGTGAGAAATCATGCAACCATGGTTGAATTGAGATGATCTATTCTCTTAGAACACACTCCCTTCAATCCCTAGACCTACAATCCATGTAATACAAGCACTCTCATGCATTACATTACAAATAATAGACCAATCAAGCCATAGCCATCAATGGAATTAACAACAAGTCATAGAGACCATCCTCATACAATCCAAGAACAATCATAGCATGTTTGTACAATTCACCTCTATCCTAGCACAACCATCTATCAATCCAAGAAAACCTAAGAAATCAGCCACACATGGCCAAGGAAACAAAAGAGAAAGAAAGAGAGATGATCACCAAGAACACCATGGCAATCCTCCTCTTGCAAGCTCCTCTCCAAGGTTGTGGGCTTCAATCCAAGCTCCTCTACTTTGATTTGCACCTTGCTCTAGGGTTGTGAAGGATTGGTCGATGAGGAGAAAGTGTTGGAGAAGTTGAGAGGAAAAAGGAATGAGATCGGCGAGTGTAAAATTATATTGAGCTCCCCCTTTTTAATTCGCCTCCTTCCTCTTTATATACTGCACCGGACAACCTTATATTTTCGGCGAAAACTATGTAACATTTTCGCCGAAAATGCCTTTGTAAACCCGACCGGCTGATGCATTCCTTCATAGATTTTCAGCGAAAACATTGGGAAGTTTTCGCCGAAAATGACTTCATTGATCAGATGTCCGCCGACTGCTTAGAGTTTTCGGTCCGAGAACTCTAGGTTCTCGCCGAAAACTTCTTCAGCTGAAAGTGCATTTTCTTCGATCTTGCATCGGCCGTATCTCCTCCGTCCTAGCTCCGATTGACCTCCCGTTTGATCCTACGTGCTCCTTGTCACTAGTACTACAATGCCAAGACCTGAAAATACACAGAAAACAGCTCCAATAGACATGGAATTGGCCTCAAAGTAGCAACCGGACAACAAATGGACAGTTAGCACAAAACTTCAATAAAAGCATATTAAGCATGACATTTAAGGATCAAACACGGGCATTTCATAGGCTAATCGAAGGCTTAAAATGCACCAAATAAAGTCACATCAGCTGCCCAATGCACCATTGTGGACTATAACAAACCGAGTGAGACTATCGTCCGGTCAAGCATCTATGTTATGGCGAATGATGCAGATCCTGACTATGAGATCAAGATCCCATTCATGGGTATGATTACTAGGGACATTCAGTTCAAGGGAAGCCACATGATAATCCTTGTACTCATCTGGCAGACTTCCTTGCTATGTGTGCCGCCTTCAAGAGTGGAAATCTGGACAAGAACACTCTCTGCTTGCGAGCATTCCCATTATCACTCAGGGGTGCCACCAAAAGATGGCTTCACAGGAAGACCCCCTGGCCACTACACGCAATGGGACACTCTCGCCCAAGAATTTATGGAGGAACACTTCCCTCCATCTAGAACCACAACTTACAAAGATAGCATTTCCAGGTTCAGACAGAAGGAGGGAGTCAGTCTTTTTGATGCTTGGAATGAGTTCCAAGAGCTTCTCTATAACTTCCCTCACCATGATTTCAAACAGAGACAATTGGAAGTGATCTTCGCTCGAGGTATGATAGACGAATCTGTTAAGTGGGTCAACTCCTTGGCTGAAGGAGATTATACTTCCCTCACTCCATAAGTTGCTCTTCTACACTTTGCAAGCTGTCCTTCTAAATCCAGGAACTGAGAGAGATAGTCCAAAGGCACTAACAGTCAGTTAGGCATCGAAGAACAGATAAAAGACGAAGTTCAGAAACACCTGAAGAAAGCTGAAGCACCCCTCAAACCTCCATTAGCTTCTGTGTTCGTGGCTGATTGCGAGTGGTGTGGCGCATGTGCACATAATGGAGGAAACTGTCAAAATTTTGGAAAGACAAGTGTCTGGTCTGTTGAAGAGCTAGATTTTGTTGGACAAGGCTTCCCCAACAACCAATAGGGATATTGATGACACTCGATTTGACGTGATTATCAGCCTCATTTAAGCGACATTTCTTTGCTTAAGACATGGTTTTTAGGGTAGAATAACGAATATTCAATCGATTGCCCTATCTCGTGCCATTTGTGTTACCTTGGCCCGTTTCGGGTCTATTTGATGGTTTTCTAGTGTTTTTATGTTAGCACAGGTTTTTGGCGTCGAATAAGTAACCAACGACATGTCGAAGGCATGGGAACCTCGAGGATTGCACCGAAACCGATCAAAGGAGCCATTCATGTTCAAACAAATTCCTGCCCGGTTTATACATATATTTTCGGCGAAAATACCCTTGGGTTTTTGCCGAAAATGGAAGAAGAATTCACTGACCCGATTGAGAGTAAGTTTTTAGCGAAAATACATTACTGTATTCGGCGAAAACTCCAAGCAAAACCAACCGGAAGAAACAGACGGATGAAGCTCCATTTAAACAGATGTTTTCACCGAAAATATCCTTATATTTTTGGCGAAAATTCCAAGGGAAATTAAGAAATTGTCGGGTCAGTATAAGTACAGAAATCGGCGGCTAATAAAAGGAGAACAAACTTTTATCACTGACAACTGACGACGGACCACAACAGAGAGGGAGAGAGGGCGAGTAGATAGAGTTCAAAGAGCTAGGAACGGATCGTGACGCCATCCATCCATCTCGGAGAACCAGTGCTAGGAGTTGAAGATCCAGCAGATTGAGGCTGCCAGGAAACATCGAAATTAGGTTTTACAGTTCTTCTCTGTCTTCCTACCTGAGATGTAATCTTCGTTAGTCTTCGATTCTTCTGTATTGAATATGAGTAGCTAAACTTGTGTAGCTTAGATTAGATGAACCCTAAGTGACCCACGGCTTAAAGCGGTCACGGATCGGCGGTGATTAGATTCGAAATTCATTCAGTTTCATCTTTCATGTTTGATTGGTTCTTCGTTTTCCGTGTTTCTTGTCTGGTTTGGCCACCTAGATTAGATTCTTGTTAAGCTAAGGATAGAAGCGAACGCTCGCCTTACTTTAAAACACCAAATCGAACAGTCAACCTTATAATTGGAATGTGCCTTTCGTAGGAACCGATTAGGGTTGATCCATTGCTAGAGTAACTCATTAATCACTAGAATTTGCACCAGTTAAGTTAAGTCGTTGCGAGAGGCGACCGTACCCGGGCGGCTAATTAATCGTGGTAGCTAGATCGGATAGAGCGAACGTTCGCCAGTCTTAAACCTAAGGGTCAGGAGTTATGATGGTGTCTGTGAACTGAATGAACTAGAATCGAAAATCGCTGGTCTGTTGACTGCTGCTGCTCTGGCAATCTAAGGGGAATTCGAAGTCTAAGCATGCTTGTCATCTTTCTCGTCAATCAATCAATCTTTACTTTTTCTTCGTTTTAATTTCATTTCAATTTATCTTTGCAACTTTTAGAATAGAAGTCGTGGAACTCACACCACGCACCACGTGTTTAACCTTGGATTAAAACTGTCAACACCTTTGAGTAAGGAAGTAGAGGAAACCCCTGGAATACGATCTACCCTAGCTTCACAGCTTGGTAGTTATTTGATTGACCGCTATCCTGCAGCTCATCAAATTGGCGCCGTTGCCGGGGAACTCTTCTATTTCGTTGAAAGAAGAGTTGGCATTTTAATTATTCTACCCTTTCCATCTTTCATTTTTCCATTACACTTCGATTTTACACCAGTTGTGTTTTGTCTTTGTCTCTTGCAGATCATAGCAGGTACAGAAGCAGATCACTTCCGTTCCATCTTCCTTTACCGCAATGGCTACTCTTAAAAGTGTTGCAGACTATAGTAAGCCGCGTGCATCTAATCTTCGATCACCCATCACCGTGCTTTCTAATGACAATGATCCTGACTATGAGATTCAGATTCCTCTCCTGGAGCTAATCTCTAGGGACATACAATTCGAGGGAAGACCAGATGATAACCCCTGCACACACATAACCAACTTTTTGGCTGTCTGCGACACCTCCAAGTCTGAGAATCTCAACAAGAATGTGCTATATCTCCGAGCTTTCCCATTTTCCCTCAGGGGTGCAGCTAAACAATGGCTTAGCAGCAAACCGCCAGGTCACTACACTGACTGGGAGGCATTAGCTCAAGATTTTGTTGAGGAATACTTTCCTCCTGCAAGAACAACTGCTTATAAAGACCGCATTTCCAGATTCACTCAGAGAGAGGATGCAAGCCTGTATGACACTTGGAACGAATTCCAGTCTCTTCTCTTCGATGCCCTCACCATGGGTATGAACAAAGACAGCTGGCTGAATTCTTTGCTCGTGGTATGCGCAAAGAATCTGCAAACTGGGTCAACACCCTAGCTGGCGGAGATTGCACCGCTCTCACTCCTCAGGATGCTCTTCTGCATTTTGCTGACTGTGCTTCAAAATCTAGAAACTGGGAGAGGCAAATAGAAGGAACTAAGAGTCAGAGCCAGAGTCAGATAAGTGTTGCAGAGCAGATCAAGGCAGAAGTTCAGAAGCATCTACAAGCAGCTGGTATTCCCCTCGAATCTCCGTCAACTACCGTCTTTTCGGTTGACTGTGGATGGTGTGGATCCTGTGCTCACAACGGTGGAAGCTGCCTCAAATTTGGTACAGCAGAAGTCTGGTCTACGGAAGAGATAAACTTCATTGATCAAGGCTTCGCCAACAATCAGAAAGGCTACGCCGGTTACAGAAATTACGTGCCACGGAAGCAGAGCAACCGGTTAGTAGATCCTTATTATAGACCTCCGAGATTCGTTGGAGGACAACACCAGTTTCAGGCAAAGCCGTACTACAATAGGGACATAGACTATGAGAGGAAGTTTGATCAGATCATGAGCCGACTTGACGACCATGACATTCTGTTAAAAGCTCAAGCGGCACTTAATCAAGGGCAAAGAGCTCAAAGTCAAAGAATAGAGAACGCTATAAGCACCATGGCTAAACTTTTTACTAGCAACCCCCTCCTTAATCCAGAAGCATTTCAAGCAGATTCCGATACAAGGAGCGAACACGCTCAAGCTATTACCACAAGGAGCGGCAAGCAAACAACTGATCCAAAAGCTCCGGAACCTGACATGATACCAGACACTAGTGCTGCCATAGATATGCCAGAAATAGAAGATATCATAGAAGAGGAAGAAGAAGCACCTGCTGCTCTTCTTCCGCCGCCCAAGACAGCTCCTGAACCCGTCTTGGCGCCGTATGTACCTAGGATCCCTTTTCCAAAAGCTGCAAGGAGCACAACCAAGGATCACGACACTCAGTATAAGAAATGGTACAATGTTCTTAAGACTACAGAAATCAAGATACCAGTGACAGAAGCTGTAGAGATTATACCACCACTTGGGAAGTTCTTTAAAGACCTAGTGAAGAAAGTGAAGAGCGGAGAGGTGTATTCTGTTACACTCACTAATGAATGCGCTTCTATTCTCGGTGCGCCATCTCCCATGCGACAGCCGTCACCACCCCCAGCTAAGTGTTCTGATCCGGGTTCTTTTACATTACCGTGCGTTATTAATGGCATTCAAATTGATCGCAGTCTGGTTGATTCTGGTGCCTCTATTAATGTTATGCCTGTTTATCTATATGAAAAGCTGAATCTAGGGCAATTAAAACCGATTACTCTGTATCTCATTTTAGCTGATAGGTCTGTCAAACGACCCAGAGGTATAATAGAAGATGCAACTATTTGCTGTGGTCCGTTTACTATAATTGCAGATTTTGTTGTTCTAGATACTCGTGAGTTAGATGGAACACTCATCCTAGGTCGACCTTTCTTAGCAACTGCTGGTGTGAATATAAACTGTAAACAAGGCCTGTTAACTTTAAGTGTAGGTCAAGAGAGTGTTGCATTCTGCATTAAAGATAGCATGAGATATTCTATTGCTCAAGATGATAAATGTTATGCTATTGACCCCTTAGAGTTGGCCTCGGCCGACTCCTTTACTAATGCTTTATCTAGTGATCCGCTAGAGTTGTGTTTGATTTCAGGGATTGATAATGCGTTAGAAGACCCAGAGCAGTGCTTATGGCAAGATGAGCTAGATGAACAAAAGGTGACATTCACACCCACCACTGCGCCTACCCATATTGAGCCAGCGTCGAGTCGGATTACTACTTCATATGAGAATCCGCCAGAACTCACTCTGAAGGAGCTGCCTGACCACTTAGAATACGCATTTCTGGGAAAGGACTGCCAGTTACTTGTCATCATCAATGTGAATCTATCGCCCGAGCAGAAAGGGCAACTAATCGGGCTACTCAAGAAGCACGCCCGAGCTATTGCCTGGCAGTTAGCAGACATCAGAGGCATCTCTGAAACCTTTTGCAAACACCGGATAGTCATTGATGAGGAATTCAAACCAGTCAGACAACTGCAACGCCGACTTAACCCTCTGATGCAGGAAGTTGTAAAGAAAGAAGTACTCAAGCTTCTAGATGCTGGTATCATCTATCCTATTGCCGACAGTCCTTGGGTCAGTCCAACTCAAGTCGTTCCGAAGAAAGGAGGAATTACAGTCATCCCTAATCCAAAGGGTGAGCTCATTCCTACCCGAACAGTTACCGGATGGAGAGTCTGTATCGATTATCGACGTTTAAATGATGCCACCAAGAAGGATCACTTTCCACTGCCGTTCATTGATCAGATGCTTGAACGATTGGCTGGTCATGAATACTACAGCTTCTTGGACGGGATGTCCGGTTACTTTCAGATCCCCATCGAGCTTGCCGATCAAGAGAAGACGACCTTCACATGCCCGTTCGGTACGTTTGCTTATTGTCGTATTCCTTTTGGTTTATGTAACGCACCATCTACCTTTCAGAGATGCATGCTTGCAATATTTGGAGATCTGGTAGAGAATGTGGTGGAGGTGTTCATGGACGACTTCTCCGTCTATGGAGATTCATTTTCCAAGTGTCTTGCTAATCTGGACAAGGTGCTGGCTCGTTGTGAGGAGACCAACCTAGCTCTTAGCTGGGAGAAATGTCATTTCATGGTTACAGAAGGCATTGTTTTAGGCCACAGGATATCTAAGACCGGTATAGAAGTCGACCGTGCCAAGCTTGAGACCATTGCCAGCCTACCACCGCCGACCTCAGTCAAGACAGTTCGAAGTTTTCTCGGTCATGCTAGATTCTACCGGAGATTCATCAGAGATTTTTCCAAGATCACCCTTCCAATGACGAAGCTCCTTGAGAAAGATATTCATTTCGTCTTTGACAAAGCCTGTCTCGAAGCCTTTGAGACTCTGAAGACTCAACTTACCACCGCACCGATTCTTACAGCACCAGATTGGAATCTTCCATTCGAGATCATGTGCGATGCTAGTGATTTTGCCGTTGGCGCGGTTCTTGGTCAGAGAAAGGAGAAGAGATTTCATCCTATCTACTTTGTGAGCAAGACACTCAATGATGCTCAGAGGATACTACACTACTACGGAGAAAGAGCTTCTGGCTATCGTTTTCTCCTTTGATAAGTTTAGACAGTATCTGGTTCTTTCACATACCATTGTCTACACAGATCATGCCGCTCTGCGCCATCTTTTAGCCAAGCAGGATTCAAAGCCACGTCTCATCCGATGGATCCTCCTTCTTCAAGAATTTGACATAGAAATAAAAGACAAGAAAGGAGCAGAGAACTTAGCAGCGGATCATCTTTCTCGCCTCGAGGAATCACAAGCAGGTAAGTCTACCACCCCTATCAATGATTCTTTCCCTGACGAGCTGTTGCGTGTTGAAACATATGAACAGGTTAACAGCATAGCTATCGAGCCCTGGGCGATTCCTCACGCTCAAGATATGAGTAATGCTGCCGACTCAGAGGAACCATGGTATGCAACCCTGGCTAATTACCTCTCCCATGGCATTGTACCTCCTGAACTGGATTACAATGCATGCAAGAAGCTCTTTAAAGAAGCCAAGTCATACTTCTGGGATGAGCCTTTCTTATACCGCATCAGTCTTGACGAAATGATCCGGAGATGTGTCTCTTACACTGAAGCAGCTGACATCATTCGTAAATGCCATGAAGGATAGTTTGGCGGACACTTCGGAGGCAACCGCAATGCGAGAAAGGTACTCGAAACAGGTTTCTACTGGCCCTCGATCTTTAGTGATTGCGATGTTTTTGCTCGACGTTGTGATGCGTGCCAGCGATCAGGTAACATCTCAAACCGTAATGAGATGCCCCAAATTGTTTCTTTAACTGTTGAAATTTTTTATGTTTGGGGAATCGATTTTATGGGTCCGTTCACACCCTCCAACGAAAACAAGTACATTCTTGTAGCCGTTGATTACGTTTATAAGTGGGCTGAGGCTGAAGCTTTACCCACTAATGATTCTAGAGTGGTGGGTCGGTTCCTTACCCGTCTTTTCACGCGTTTCGGTTCACCTCGCTTCATCATAAGCGATAGGGGAACCCACTTCCACGGGTAATTCGACCGGGTGTGCAAACGTTTCGGCGTCACCCACCGTATGTCCATGCTTACCATCCTCAAGCGAATGGTCAGGCGGAAGTGACAAACCGTGAGCTCAAGTGGATTCTTGATAGGACAGTTGGCCGGTCTCGCAAGGACTGGTCATCTAAACTCAATGACGCCTTATGGGCTTATCGAACTGCCTACAAGACTCCCATCGGTACCTCACCGTATCAGCTGGTCTATGGCAAGTCATGCCATTTACCAGTTGAGCTTGAGCACAAGGCATTCTGGGCTAATAAAGGGTTGAACATGAGCTATGCAGTAGCAGGTAACAACTGCCATAACCAGATCGCGGAGCTTGAGGAGCACCGACTTCACGCATACGAGAGCACGAAGTTATACAAAGAGCGCACGAAGAAAATTCATGACTCTCAGCTGAAAGACCATCAAGCAGTTCTATCCCGGAGAAGAAGTACTCTTATATAACTCTCGATTGAAGCTCTTCCCGGGTAAGTTGAAATCCCGATGGTCTGGCCCTTATACCGTGGTCCGACAGACACCCTTAGGCAGCGTCTACATTAAATTGCACGATCAAGAGCCGTTTGTGGTCAACGGGCATAGGCTTAAGAAGTATCTGCAAGGGTTAGCTGTCTCTTCCATAGACGTCACTACCTTGTTTTGGAATCCTGACACGAATCCAGGTATCGTCTGGCTCACGGACGTTAAACAAGAGCGCTTCGTGGGAGGCAACCCACGGCTGGAGTCAATTATTTTTCGTTTTGAGTCGCTTTTGTTTTTAACCCTTCGAAAAAAAAAAACTGCCGACCATTTTCAAGTAAATTTTCGGCGAAAATATCTCTTTATTTTCGCCGAAAACTCAAGGGCAAAATCAACCTGTTTTCTCCTGTTTCTCTTCGCCGCCGCTTTTCGCCGAA
Source organism: Linum lewisii (assembly GCA_034768395.1). Taxonomy (NCBI): domain Eukaryota; kingdom Viridiplantae; phylum Streptophyta; class Magnoliopsida; order Malpighiales; family Linaceae; genus Linum; species Linum lewisii. The sequence continues at coordinate 13,167,224 of CM068298.1, read as the reverse complement.
ATCCACCATCTTTTCGCCGAAAATATTTCCTCCATCCCACTAAGATTTTCGCTGAAAATCTAGCTGTCTTTTCGCCGAAAATGCTGGTTCAAATTCACCTGTTTATCCTGTTTGAAATTTTCGCCGAAAAGACACATGGTTTTTCGCCGAAAACTTTTGTGCTATCCTTCGACTATTTAAGCGGCCCCATACTTCATAATTTCGGTCCAGCATCCGAAAACTTTGAACAAATAACTCACCCTCCCTGTTTTAAAAAAAATCACCGCCGCCCCTAATCCGCCGATTAGTCGCTACCCCGTCTCCTTAGCCGCCGCCGCCGACAGTCACATTACCTCCTTCCCTTGCCCCTGTTTCAAAACCTAGAATCGAAGTTTTTCAGCTCCGGCTCCGGCCGACCTAGCTTTCAAGTTTTTCTTCATTCCTCGGATTTCCAATCGTTTTCTCGAATCATGTCTTCACGGTTAGTTGTTCAGCCCTTGATTTTGAATCTTTTGGCTTTTTACTTTCGTTTTCGGCACGATTGACTTGGTTGACTTTTGTTCTCCCTTATTTTTTCTTGATTGCTTTGTCGGTATCACTTGGCTAGGTTCTGGTATTATTTTGTGGCCTTTTCAGAATCGTGATTTTTTGTCTGTGAGATCATGTTAATGAATCATTCCATTCCTCATGCTTGCTGAATGAATTGACTGTTCTTTATTGCTTTATCTCGATTCATATTTCGGTATCATCTTCGGCTATCTCTGTTTTTTGTTTTTCAGGTGATTTGCTGTGGTCGGACGTCACACATCGACTATCAATCTACCAATGGCTCTCATGCCTGACACATGACATCCTTTCCCCACGAGTGTCTCCTTTATCGATAGACGTTTAGTGTGATGCAATGGGCTCTCTGCGGCTCGAGCCCTTCATCCCATTCCCGTACATCGCCTGCTGGATCCGCACGTCAACACACTACAACTACGTGGCTCAAGGACACATACTCCATCACGAGTGTCCTTACGAAGACGTGTGGAGATGGGCTACCTGCGGAGTCGAGCCCTCACCCATCGTACACCCCACGGTCGGTGACATCGTTCACCTATTAAATTCTTGCATTATGTTTGGATGCAATCTCTGTGTTATTGCAGCAAGACGAGCCGTCACCACGTTTCTTTGGAGGAGCTCATATTATTCCGTGCTTTAGAGGAGGATGCCAACATGCATCCCGATTGGTGGCTTGCACGATTCTTTCACAAGCGCACTACCACCAAGAAGCTTCCCTCTGAGCTCCCAGGGGGGCCTTTCATTTCACTTCTGATCGACAACCTCCAACTCGGTGACAAATGGGGCCCCGATATCCCTCGTATCCTGATTGAGCATATAGGTGCTGACCTGGCCATAGCACGGGGCATCGACCTGTCATTGGATTTCGAGCGTTGCGAACCACTTCCTCACCGCATTCCACAGCCAGCTGACCGCCCGCCGTCGCGAGCGCAAATCACCGTGGAGATGAATGAGAGGCTGACGCGTATTGAGAAGTGGCAGACAGACTACTCGGCTGGTTCGCTTCAATGGCAGAAGGACCGGGTAGCACATGAGGAGAACCAGAACGAGCGATGGACCATTCTTCAGCAGTTCTTGGCCGACCAGTCTGCCAGACACAAGGAAGAGCTCGCTTGGCGACAACAGATGGAGCAGCGGTTCGCCATTTCCTCCATTCCTACGGCACCTCCACCTCCTCCCGCGGAACAGTGATCAGGTTGTTTCTATCCTTTTCCTTTCTTTTCTTTCTTCTTTTCGGGTCTCGATCCAATTTTATTCTGTGTGGATCCGGGGCACTTGTCCCGATTTCCTTTTGATCTTTTTGTTGTTTGTGTTTTATAGGGTTTTGAGTAGCTACTCAGCCCCGCTCTGACGTCTCCGCGTTCATCCACTACACCGCCCTTCACCCTCCAGGTTCTCGTATCTCTCTCCTTCAGTTTGGTCCTGTGAGGACACAGAACAGTCTAAGTGTGGGGTAGGGTGTTAGAGAACCGTGCATGATCTTGATTGCCTATATCTTTGTGTGTGCCTCGTGATTCCATTCCAGTCTCTCTAGCATTAGAATGGCTCAGTTCTTAACTTTTGATGTTAAGTTGTTGTTTAAACTTTCATAATGATGCTTAGACTGCTTAACCTAGAACTTGAGAACCAACTTGTATACTTTGATGCTAAATTGTCTGGTCGGAACAGAATTTTAAAATCACACTTGTAGTTTGTAGCCTTGATTGCATGAAAATGACCGAATCCGACTAGCAAACCAACTGTGAGCTTTTGATCCACTGCCATAACTTGCAATTTTAATTCTTTCTGAGTGGTTTTCTGTTTACTTGAATGAGTTAGAATTTGCATGAGACCTACTCGAGACCACACGATGACACGAGTTCTAAAGGATAGGGGCACCTAGATTCAGCTACTAAGCCAGATAGCCTACCAAACGATAAAATCCACTAGGTTTAGACCCTTGAGCTTGGCCTGTTCTTTCGGTTCGATAATACATTACAGCCATTTCCCATTTCTTTCATTCCCCGTTGATCCCCTGTGGTTGTAGTTCTAGATTGACCTACCAGATGTCGGTTTGTGGTCCTATAGCCATTAAACAGGTGGTCTTAGCTAATATGTCCAGACGTGTAAACCCCTCTAGCAACTAAAAGAAAAATCGGCACAAAGGAAAAAAAAAGTAAGTAAAAGAAAGAAAAGGAGAAAATTTTTGAAAAATAGTAAAGAAAAGAAGAAAATCAGAAAAAGTTCGAAGTTTCTAGTTCAATAAAACATTCTTCTCCCTACAGATGGAAGAACGAAGTCAAAAGAAACGTGCAAAAGTTTAAAAGAAAAATTGTGTAAAGAAAAAAAAAAGAATAAATGCTAGGTTGCTTGAGGGTATCATAGGACGAGCGTTCATCATTCCACCCGTGTTTGGTTAGACGGTAGGAAGCCATAGATTAGATTCGAGGGAAGTTAGTCGAAAACTACACCGCACAAAGCCATCATCATACACTCCCATCATCCATCTCATTATAAACCCGAGTAGTGTAGTATTCATTACGGTCCTAGCAGGGAAGTCCTTCTTGACTAGATACTTGTGTTGTCACAGTGGTGGAGATGTGGTCGAAATGCAAACCTATGACAGAATTCGGTAACAGAAAATGATCGAGAGCAGAAACACATCCTTAAACACAGAGAGTGAGAGTTCCCATTGTACTATATATATCCTGTGTGAGAAGTCTGGTCGGTCAGGTCAAATTCGCGCATAATTGGTTGCTAATTACTTGTCGTGTGCAGTTTATTAGTGAGACCAGGTAGTTTGGCTGATCTATATGCATGTTAGGTTTCTTGTTCTAGGATCGAGCTGTCTAATAATTCATTGTGTTTGATTGAGCTCCAATTTAACTGATCTTATCAATTGTGAACATGGGCGTTTCTATTCAGTTTGCTTGAGGACAAGCAAAAGCTTAAGTGTGGGGTATTTGATGACACTCGATTTGATGTGATTATCAGCCTCATTTAAGCGACATTTCTTTGCTTAAGACATGGTTTTTAGGGTAGAATAACGAATATTCAATCGATTGCCCTATCTAGTGCCATTTGTGTTACCTTGGCCCGTTTCGGGTCTATTTGATGGTTTTCTAGTGTTTTTATGTTAGCACAGGTTTTTGCCGTCGAATAAGTAACCAAGGACGTGTCGAAGGCATGGGAACCTCGAGGATTGCACCGGAACCGATCAAAGGATCCATTCAAGTTCAAACAAATTCCTGCCCGGTTTATACATATATTTTCAGCGAAAATACCCTTGGTTTTTGCCAAAAATGGAAGAAGAATTCACTGACCCGATTGAGAGTAAGTTTTCGGCGAAAATACATTACTGTATTCGACGAAAACTCCAAGCAAAACCAACCGGAAGAAATAGACGGATGAAGCTCCATTTAAACAGATGTTTTCGCCGAAAATATCCTTATATTTTCGGCGAAAATTCCAAGGGAAATTAAGAAATTGTCGGGTCAGTATAAGTACAGAAATCGGCGGCTAATAAAAGGAGAACAACTTTTATCACTGACAACTGACGACGGACACAACAGAGAGGGGAGAGAGGGCGAGTAGATAGAGTTCAAAGAGCTAGGAACGGATCGTGACGCCATCCATCCATCTCGGAGAACCAGTGCTAGTAGTTGAAGATCCAGCAGATTGAGGCTGCCAGGAAACATCGAAATTAGGTTTTACAGTTCTTCTCTGTCTTCCTACCTGAGATGTATTCTTCGTTAGTCTTCGATTCTTCTGTATTGAATATTAGTAGCTAAACTTGTGTAGCTTAGATTAGATGAACCTTAAGTGACCCAGGGCTTAAAGCGGTCACAGATCGGTGGTGATTAGATTCAAAATTCATTCAGTTTCATCTTTCATGTTTGATTTGTTCTTTGTGTTTATTGTCTGGTTTGGCCACCTAGATTAGATTCTTGTTAAGCTAAGGATAGAAGCGAACGCTCGCCTTACTTTAAAACACCAAATCGAACAGTCAACCTTATAATTGGAATGTGCCTTTCGTAGGAACCGATTAGGGTTGATCCATTGCTAGAGTAACTCATTAATCACTAGAATTTGCACCAGTTAAGTTAAGTCGTTGCGAGAGGCGACCGTACCCGGGCGGCTAATTAATCGTGGTAGCTAGATCGGATAGAGCGAACGTTCGCCAGTCTTAAACCTAAGGGTCAGGAGTTATGATGGTGTCTGTGAACTGAATGAACTAGAATCGAAAATCGCTGGTCTGTTGACTGCTGCTGCTCTGGCAATCTAAGGGGAATTCGAAGTCTAAGCATGTCTGTCATCTTTCTCGTCAATCAATCAATCTTTACTTTTTCTTCGTTTTAATTTCATTTCAATTTATCTTTGCAACTTTTAGAATAGAAGTCGTGGAACTCACACCACGCACCACGTGTTTAACCTTGGATTAAAACTGTCAACACCTTTGAGTAAGGAAGTAGAGGAAACCCCTGGAATACGATCTACCCTAGCTTCACAGCTTGGTAGTTATTTGATTGACCGCTATCCTGCAGCTCATCAGATATTCTGGCTACCGCCAGTCCATACAGCCTCAACAGTAGCAAGGTAGCTTCCAAGAGCGTACCCATACAATTCCGACATGAATCAAAACCATAACAACTGACCATCTGGGTCATTCCAAGGGTAGAAGTTGGGAAATCAACCAAGTGGAGCTTACCAGCCACCACACCGCAATCAGTGTAACTATGGTACAACACCTGGAAATTGCCAGAATCAATACTTCAACAACAGTTACCAAGGACCACCTAGGTTCCCTGGAGGACAGCAACCCAGATGACGGTGCAACAAGAATCCAAGGAGAGCGAGATAGATAAGAAGCTCAACCTAATCATGGCGAGACTTGATGACCACGATGCACAATTTAAAGCTCAAGCCGCCTTGAATCAAGGCAATATAGCTCAAGGGCAGGGGATGGAGAGCCATCTTAGCAACATCGATGGCCTCCTCTCTAGTGGTCGTCCTATACAGATCCGAACCCTAGGAATGAGCATGTCAAAGCCAAATCTACAAGAAGCGGCAAACAACTAGCTGGCACTATAGTCCCTGATAATACTCCGGTCATGATTCCAGATGATATCGCCATCGACATGCCAGAAATCAAGGATAATACTCCGAAGCCGGTTCCCGAGCCTAGTCTGCATCCATATAAGCCTAGGATCCCGTTTCCTCAGGAAATGAAGATGAAGACCTACGACAGTTTAAGAAGTGGCACGCAGTCTCGAAGAACACAAAACTTAAGATGCCGCTCACTAATGCCATGGAGACGATACCACAACTTGGGAAGTTCATGAAGGATTTCACAAAGAATGAGAAGAAGGGAGATGTGTCCTCTATCTCCCTTAATGAGCAGTGCTCTACCGTCCTATGCCATTCATCATCCATTCCCCCTCCAGCTAAGTGTCGCGATCTTGGTTCTTTTACTTTACCATGCATTATTAATGGTCTAAAAATTGATCGTAGCTTAGCCGATCTAGGTGCTTCTATAAACGTGCTGCCTACTTGTATCTATGATAAACTGAATTTAGGAGAATTTGAGCCTATTAGTTTTCATCTCGTGTTAGCTGATAGATCTTTTAAAACACCTATGGGAATGGTAGAGGATGTACCTGTTCGTTGTGGTCTGTTCACCATTTTAGCTGATTTTGTTGTGATGGATACCCGAGAGGTAGATGTTACCCTCCTCCTAGGCTGACCATTTCTGGAAACAGCCGGCGCGACCATTGATGTCAAGCATGGCTCGTTGATTTTAAGGGTCAGAAATGATAGTGTTACATTCCGCCTCAAGGACGGCATGCAATATTCTGCTGAGCATGAGGCACATTGTTTATCCATTGACTTTGTGGAGTTGGTTTTGGTTAACTCCAGTGTTAATGAAAAATCTAGTGTTTCTTCAGAGATTTGTATGACAAAAAATGAGCAGGCTACCCATCAAAAGAATGAGCCTCTTATGCAGAAGACAAATGAGAAAGATGACCAGAACGCAGTCAATGATGAAACTCGACAAATTAGAGATTATGGAGACGTGAAGGAGCCGTGCAAAACGAAAAAGAAAAGGACTTGGAAGCCAATTGACCCTCCATCATCTGCCAAGCCACTGGAAGGAAACATGCACCAGAAGGATTTTTTTGGGCCATTCGAGGTCACCGACACCCTCCCCGACGGTAGAACCAACATCACTCATGCCAACGGTAGGTGATTTCTTTTAACTGGAGGTACACCAAAGCTGTACTTCAAGGATGCTAACGCGAGCGTGAAGGAATTCCTGAGTTGGGACGCCTCTTGATCAGTTTCCAGGTATCTTCCGGCTCAAGGACGTTAAACGAAAGCGCTTCATGGGAGGCAACCCACGACCGAAGTCAGTTTTTCGTCATTTTCATCTATTTCGGTGTGGGGGGGGGGGGAGCCCAAAGTGTCAAAGTCCTATTTTTTTATTTTGTGTGTGTGTTTCGTGTCCTCGGATATCTTCGAATTTATTTCAGAGTTTTCCGATTTTTCTCGATTTTTTACATTCATTTGAAGTTCTGTTCTTCTACTTTGAAAAAGTTAAAAATTTAGTGCCAGGTCTGATGTTTTCGCCGAAAATTTCATTGTTTTATTTAAAATTTCTGACGACTTGATTTGAATAATTATTTGTGAAGAACTTTTTGCCGAAAAGTTGATGTGTTCTGAGGTCAAATTTTTGTCGTTTTTTCAAAAAATAGTTTCAAAGAGGTTTTCGCCGAAAACGTCAAAGTTTTTAGCAAAATTTTTTTATGTTTTAGGGTCAGTTATTCTTTAGTTTTCAATTAATTATTTGCAAAGAAGTTTTCGGTGAAAACTTTCCAAAATTTTTAAACCCCTTGCCTTATCCCCTTTCCCGTGCCCATCAATTTTTTCATCAAAAAAAGCTTAAACTGTCACCCTCCTAACTGTTTTCACTGATGCCGTCCCTTTCCTGCCACCGCCGGTTGGTCCCCCTCTCCAAGCCAAGTAATCTGCCACCTGAATCGCCCAAATTGGAGCTCTATAGCTCCGGTTTCACCCGAAACACCTTCTCCGAGTTTTTCACCAATTTCGTGCATTTCCGTCCTTTTTCTTGCATAATGTCTTCAAGGTTAGTTGTTGGGTTTCTCAATATGAATATTTTGACACATTTCTTGTCTCGTTTCGACGATTTTCATTTTTGGTTGACTTTTTTTACTTGCCTTGATTTGTGTGCCCGCTGTTTCGATGTAAATTTTACGAATCTAATTCTACCTAGAAGTTATAGACCATGCTAGGAGTGCTGTGCTATGATTTTGTGCCATTTGCACATCAATTGCCTTATCGAATTGCCTTTTGAGTAGATTGTGTTGACTTTTGTTGACCGAACAGTTGACGTTGCGCTCTAGAACTCCTATCACTGTGCCGTTGTTTCCTGTGTGTTCCTTATGTTTCTATGATGATGTTGGCCGGTTGGTATGACTGAAACCCCACTCGTTTCCCACAATTCCCCTCAAATTGATTTTTTTTTTCAACCGAGTGTGGGGTGAATGTTGGTTTTGCTAATGGTAGCTTCGTGGATCAACTTTATCTTTGAAGGAACCTAGGTACTTTCAAGACCACATCGACTGATCACGAGAAGAGGAAGAAGGTTAGAATGGAGAAGGGACAAGGTTCATCCTCCGCCACCCCGACTCCCATGGACACTGTGCCCATCTCTACCCCAATTCCAGAGATTCCGCCCTAAGAGGACATCCTTGCGCCCAGTATTCCGCACCCCCGAGATGTCCGAGACCTCCACCCCTACCTCGCCAAGCTCCTAGTAGCCTACTTTCAGAATTACTGGAGGATCAAGGACGTCCCACCAGCCTCATCTCTCGCAACCCTCTCAATGGGATCCTTAGAGGCGCATGATATCGAGTGGTATGCCAATGTCCGTCATAGCCTTCAATAGGCTGGTTTGCTCGATATTTCCACCTAGGGTTTCTCCTATCCACTAGTCCCAACTCCAGGAATTCTGGAGCTCATTTGAATGGGACACCCGGAAGTACAAGCAAAATGGAAAGTGTGTCTCCTTCTATCTCGGCGGGGTGTACCACGAGGCATCTTTTGACAATCTCGCCGATTTGTTCGCCATCCACCCCAATAACTACTGCCAGGCCACACACGGTTGGGAGAACAACTGATCAACCACACATCCAACCTACCCAAAGATCTGGCGCCACATTAACGGCTGCTCTGACACCGATCTCCGCGACACCACTATAGGTCAGTTCTCTCACTCGTTTTTTCCATTTCTTACATTACTTGTGGAGACAGTGTCTTTGCTATGTAGCTGAAGAAAGACGTGGCCGACACCACATATCTTCGGAGGAGCTGCAACTCTTTAGGGTTGTTGATGACACTCGATTTGACGTGATTATCAGCCTCATTTAAACCACATTTTCTTGCTTGAGACACAGTTTTTGGGATAGTTTAGGGTGTTTTCACTCGATTTCTCTATTTCTTACCGTTTTGGTTACTTTGGCCCGTTATGGGTCTATTTGATATGTTTTTCAGTGCTTTTGTGAATGCACAGGTTTTTTCCATCAATAACGTAACCACGGACGTGCTCGGGAAGCAAGTGAACCTCGAAGAATTGCCCGGAATCGATCCAGAAATCAAACAAGTCAGAGACCAGAACCTCCCTTGCCACAACTAAGCATTTCGGTGAGAACTCTCATAGTTCTCGCGAATAGTTTTGAGGAATTACACACAGAAGATCTAGGAGGAATTGCACTGAAGCCCTCGGCGAAAACTTCCATAGTTTTCACCGAAAACTCTTGAAGAATCAACACTGGACTTACAGGAGGATTTCCACTATAGTTCTCGGCAAAAACTTCCATTGTTTCCGCCGAAAACTCCCCTCTTTCTGGTTCAGATACGGACAAACCCTATTTAAGCAAACCGGCGGACATCATTCAAGATATACTTTTCCAAGGATTAAGTTCCAGACTTCAAAGTTCGAGAGAGAGTTGAGAGCATCCTCGGAGTTCCCGGAGAGATCGTGACGCCGTCTTTCCACCTCGGAGTGCTCGGAGCTATGAGTTGAAGATTCTTGAGATCGAAGCTTCACGAATTCATCGAATTAGGTTTTTCAGTTCTTTTCTGTTCTTCCTACCTGAGATGTATTCTTTGATTGTTTTTGATTCCTTGTATTGAATATAAGTAGCTAAACTCGTAGAGCTTAGATTAGATGAACTCTAAGTGACCCGAGGCTTTAAAGCGGTCACGGATCGGCGATAATTAGATTCAGACAATTTCTCTTGCATGTTTGGTTTGTTCTTCATTGCCTGTGTTTCTTATCTAGCTTGATCACCTAGACTAGATTCTTCTTAAGCTGAGGATAGTAGCGAACGTTTGCCTCACCTTAGAACATCAAATCAACAATTAATCTATTCAAAGTGTGCCTTTCGTAGGAACCATTTAGGATTAATCCATTGCTAGAGTAACTCATAAATCACTAGTAATTGCGCCAGTTAGTTTTCCGTTGCAGAAGTGAACACACGTACGATTAATTATTCTTGGGAGTTAGATTGGATAGAGCAAACCTTCGTCGAACTTAAACCTAAGGGTCAAGAGTTATGGTGGTGTCTGAGAACTGAATGAATCAGGATCGAAAACCGCTGGTCTTGTGATTGCCAATGCTCTTGTGATCTTAGGGGGATTCGAGTCTAAGCTTGCCCGTCGTCTTGTTAAGTTAACCAATCTTTCAATCTGTCTTTTGTTTTCATTTCAATTTCCTTTCTTTAGTTTAGAAGTCGTGGAACTCACACCACGCACAACGTGTTTAAATCCGAATAATTTGTTAACTCCTTTGAGTAAATGATTAGAAGAGACTGTGGAATACGATCTATCTTGCTTCTAGCTTGGTAGTATTTGATACCCTGTTTTACAGCTCATCAAGTTGGCGTCATTGCCAGGGACTCTTCTAATTGTTTGAAAGAAGAGTTGGCACTTTATTCTTCTACCTGTTCATCTTTCATATTTATCACACTTCGATTTTATACCGGTTGCGTTTGTTTTTGTCATTTGTAGGATTGTTTACAGGTTTATGAACCGCCCGTTCACTCGTTCTCAGTCTAAGCCTTTCAAGACTATTAGCTCAGACAAGTCGGGTAGTTCTGCTTCGCCTAAGCAACCGCGAGTTCCGAAGCAAGCTACTACCATCCCACCTCATTCCCTACACCACTTAAGATCGAGGAGTTTAAGGAGAGCTCTTCATCTTCTTCCGCTTCATCCACTTCGTCAGATTCGACACCACCCTCTATCACCGTAATGGCTGCTCAGAAGAGTCTTGCGGATTACAATAAGCGAAGCGCAACTAGTGTTCGGTCCTCCATTGCTGTTCCACGCAATGAAGATGATCCTGACTATGAGATCAAGATCCCCTTCATGGGAATGATCTCTAGGGATGTGCAGTTCGAAGGAAAGCCGCATGATAACCCATGCACACATTTGGCGGATTTTCTAGCTATATGCGAGACTTTTAAGAGTGGGAGTCTCGATTAGAACACCTTATGCTTATGAGCCTTCCCATTCTCTCTCAAAGGCCCCGCAAAGTGGTGGCTCAATAGCAAGCCTCCCGGTCACTACACCAACTGGGACGACCGTGCTCAAGATTTCGTAGAGGAATACTTCCCTCCCTCTAGAACTACAGCTTACAAGGACAGCATTGCTAGATTCGTTCAGAAGGAAGGAATGAGCTTATATGATGCTTGGAATGAATTCCAAGAACTCCTCTACAACTGCCCTCATCATGGCTTCGAACAAAGACAATTGGCTGAAATCTTTTCTCGAGGTATGAATGAGGAATCTGCTAAATGGGTCAACTCCTTGGCTGAGGGAGATTGTACTGCTCTTACTCCAGCAGTTGCTATGCTTCACTTCGCTATTGTGCTTCCAAGTCAAGGAATTGGGAGAAACAATCAGAAGGAGTTAAGAGTAAGCTTAACATTGGAGAGCAGATTAAAGCAGAAATCCAGAAGCATTTGAAGAAGGCCGGCGCGCCTATTAATCCTCCATCAGCCTCTGTCTATGTAGCTGACTGTGAATGGTGTGGAGCTTGTTCTCATAACGGAGGGAGTTACCATAATTTTGGGAAAGCAGATGTATGGTATGTTGATGAGGTTAGCTTCATTACTCAAGGCTTCTCTAACAATCAACAAGGCTACATCGGCTATCGCAACTACATGCAGTCCCCACAGCAGAGAAGTTTCCAAGAGCGACCTCCTTACAACTCCGGAGCCAACTAGAACCAAAACCATAATTAGAATAGCCGGCCATCTGGGTCATACAGCCGAACAACCAATCCAGAGGAGTATATCAGGCGCCGCATAGAAACCAAGGCAATTACGGTACAACACCTGGCAATCGCCAGAATCAGTACCTGAATAATACCTATCAAGGCCCTCCTGGATTCACCGGAGGACAACAGCCCCAACGACCCACGCCTCAAAACAACAAGGATAGCGAATTGGACAAGAAGCTGAGTCAGATCATCTCTAGGCTTGATGGTCATTATAGTCAGTTCAAAGCTCAAGCTATCTTGAACCAAGAGCAGATTGCACAAGGTCATAGAGTGGAGAGTCAATTGAACAACATCGCTAGCATGCTCTCTAGTGGTCGTCCCTTCGGTAAGCTACCAAGCCAAATGGAATCAAACCCGAAGAATGAGCACGTTAAGAGTATCTCCAAATGGAATCAAAGCCGCGACTACATCTTCCGATCCGGTCATGACTCCTGATGTTGTAGCTATTGATATACCGGAGATCAAGGAATAAGAAGAGAAGGCTACCTCGCCAAGAACTACACGAGCATTGGAGCCACCTCTTGCTCCACATCAGCCAAGAATACATTTCCCCAAGGCGTTGCTACCAAAGGGAGAAGGCAAGGATAGCTCAAAGAAGGAAGCAATTTCCACTCCCTCCAAGGGAGAATGCTCTACCATCCAGTCTCGATCGCCACCCATACCTATCCCAGTTAAGTTCTCCGATCCTGGTTCTTTTACATTACCTTGCATCATTAATGACATTGAGGTTGCACATAGCTTAGTTGACTTAGGCGCATCCAATAATGTCATGCCTATGTGCTTATATGAGAAACTAAACTTAACTGAACTAAAACCAATAAGCATGCAATTGGTATTTGCTGATAGATACATGAAAGCACCTAGGGGATTAGTCAAGGATGTAATTGTTCGATGTGGCCCGTTTACATTCCTAGCTGATTTTGTCGTCATGGATACTCGAAAGGAGGATGTTACTCTCCTCCTAGGCTGACATTTTATGGCAACATCTGGCATGACTATTAATGTCCCTAACAGATTGTTAACATTAAGGGTAGGAAAGGATAGTGTAACATTCTGTCTCAAGGACGGTATGAAGTATATTCCTAAGGGAAAAGCACATTGTTTATCTGTTGAAACTATGAAGTTGGCCTCGGTCAACTCCGTTACTAATGTCACCCCAAGTGTTTCTTCAAAGACAACTGTTACAGGTGCTGAACAGGGAAGCAATCGGAAGAATAAACCTCCGGCGCAGAAGCCAAAGAAGAAGGAGGAACCAAAGACACCAGCTTCTAAATTGCCACAAACTAAAGATCCCGGCGAGATGAAGAGGAAGAGTACAAAGAAGACCAAGATGGTGTGGAAGCCAATCACTCTACCGCCCTCGATCGAGCCGATCACTCCGACTTCCCCTACCAAGCCACCGGAGAAGAATGATCCTTCGAAAGACCTCTTCGGGCCGTTTGAAGTCACCGGACACCTCCCAGATGGACGAACTCAATTGACCCACATCAATGGGAAGCGTTTCTTGCTTTCCGGAGGTAAACCGAAGTTGTACTTCATCGACTCTGATGTGAGCGTGAAGGAAATCCTGAGTTGGGATACATCTTGATCACCATCCATGTATCGTCCAGCTCAAGGACGTTAAGTGAGAGCGCTTCGTGGGAGGCAACCCACGGCTGGAGTCAATTTTTTATTTTTGAGTCAGTTCTCGTGTCTAGAGTCGGTTCGGCGGAGCCAAAAGTGTCATTCGTGGTTTCTTATGTGTGTTCTCGATTCAATTCCAATTTATTTGGGATTTTTCTTATATTTGTTGATATTGTTTTGATTTTTCGAAGTTGCGTTGCCGGTGTTTTCAATAATCTGTTTCGAACAACCTAGGTCAGGATTTTTTGCCAAATACTTTCTAAGTTCTGGCGAGAAGTTTGGTTTTAATCCCACTACCGAGTTTTCAAACCTCCTGTATCTATTTTCGATAAACATTTTGCCAAAAACTTTCATAGTTCTCGGCAAAAACTTTTCCAAACCCGGTGTGTTTTGAGTCCCTGTTTTAATTGTTTTCAAACAAGTTTTCGGCAAAAACTTCTAAAGTTCTCGCGAGAAGTTCAACCAAAATTTTAAAAATCTCCACCTTATCTATGTTTTCGCGTCCGTACCCCCCATTTCCACCTCTATTTTCGTCGAACCAAAGCCCCCTCCGCCGCCAATTTTGCTAACCCTCACCGTCCATTTTCCCATCGCCGCCGCCCACGTCCGCCACCGCCGCACCGTTCCCTCCCTTTTTAGAGCATTTTCTCACCTAGATCGCCGAATCGGAGCTCTATTGCTTTGGTTCCACCTGAAACCCCACCTTCGAGTTTTTTTTGCCAATTTCAGGGTTTTTCGTTCATCTTCTTCGATCATATCTGCAAGGTTAGTTGTTGGGTTTTCAATTTTGAATCTTTTGATATATTGATTGTTGAATTTCGTTGAACTTGATTTCGATTGACTTTTCGGTCTACCTCTATTTCGGTGTGAATTGTGCTGAATTGTTCGAACTTATGTGATCTAGACTGCTTAGGGAGCGTTGTGCCATAATTTGATAACATTTGAACTTAGTTTGATATGCTTAATTAGCAAATGTGTTAGTGTGTGGACTTTTTATAACATGTTGGTTTGACTTTGATTCCTTGATGTCATTTTGCTGTCTCGACAGTTCCTATGCATGCCTTAGGATCAATTATGGTTACTGAATGTTGAATTAGCTTATCCCCACTCGGTTTCCCTCGTTTCTTTGTGAAATTGAGTTTTTTCGTCCAAGTGTGGGGTAAGATGTCGGTTTGACTAATTTGGTTGTCAATTTTTGATATCTTTTAGGAACAGCGGTAAGAGACCGAGAGTTATTGGTCCAGTTTCGACCTTCGCCACACCCAGAGATGGTGCCAGTGCCCCCGCCCCTATCACTCCCACTCTCGCCGGTCCTCATCTGCCCGACCCCAACCGTCAAGGGGTTCATCGTTTCATCTCTAGCCTTCCACAACACTCATTTGACCGCTACTGGAGGATCCGGGACTTCCCTCCAGCCGACGTGCGCCCCCTCTCCATGGAGTCTGTCCAGGAGCATGACCAGGAGTGGCACGACAACGTCCACCACTCCCTCATCGCGGCAGGACTTCTAGAGCTCTCGACCATTGTCAACAACTTTCCACACGTTGCTCTCCAGGAGTTCTGGAGCACATTTGAGCTCGACACACGGAAGAACAGGCGGAACTCCAAGGTGATCACCTTCCGAATTGCCAGCCAGAGATGCGAGCACACATACGATGATTTCGCCCACTACCTCGGCATTCCGGTCGAGCACTACATTGATCGCCACCACGGATGGGAGAACAACAAGGCGAAGGGACCGATATTCGATGCACTCTAGAGCCACATCACCAGACAGCCGTGTGTCAAGTCCACCAACCAGAACTACATTAGTATGGTCTCTCACCCTCTCTTTGGATGTATTCATTACGTATGGCTTCGTTCTTTGTTTTATGCTCCAAAGAGAAACCGCCACCACATAGCCACCAATGAGCTACTCTTCTTCAGGGCTATCCATGAGGGCTACCATCTTCATCCAGGTTGGGTCCTCGCCCGTCTCTTCGACCAGAAGATCAGTTCTAATAAGCTCCCGCCCTTCCTTCTTGGTGGTGCTTTCATCGGTCATCTCAATGCCGGCCTCGGACTCTCCAATTCTTGGGAGCCTTGGGTCCCACGCGTCCAGGTGCATACCGTTGGAGGAGATCTTGCGGTGGAGTTCGATCTGGATTTGACTGTCCACCCAAGAGAGTATGTGACAGCCCCATCTTTGAGAGTTCCGAGTCAGAAGAAGAAGAAGAGGATGAGGAGGAGGAGCCCCAGCCTGAGCCAGAGCCACAGGTCCACCCACAGTAGATGCCGCCCTAGTACTCTGACGAGTATGGTTAGGTACTTACCCATCTGGAGCAGTGGCAGACGGACTTCTCCTCCGGTTCTCACCAGTGGCAGAAGGACCAATTGGCATTCGAGAGCAGAGTCACTTCCTGACAGGCAGAGTAGGATACCAGATGGCTCATCACTCAGCGTCACCACGTGGCGGAGGCAGTGGCGCGACGGGCGTTGCTAGATTATTTCCACATTCCACCACCTCCACCTCCACCCCAACCTGAGGATTAGTGATCAGGTCGTATCCATTTCCTTTCTTTTTATTTATTCTTTTCGGATTTCGATCCAACTTTTTTCCGTGTGGATCCGGGACACTTATTCCGGTTTCCTTTTGATCTTTTGTTGTCTTTGTTTTGTAGGAACTTTTGTAGCTACTCCGCTCCACTTTGGACTCTCCGTGTTCATCCCCTACACCGACCATCTCGTTCTAGCTTTTTCGTATCTCTCTCTCCTAATTTAGTCTTGTGAGGATACAAAACCGTTTAAGTGTGGGGTAGGATATAGAACTTTGCATGATCTTGACTTGTTTTCTGTGAATTTGTGGCTTATTCCATTCCTCTAGCATAGAATTGCTGGGTTCTTGACTTGTGATGTTTAAGTTGAGTTTCAATCTTTCATAATGATGCTTAGACTGCTTAACCAAGAACTTGTAGCCAACTTGCCTGCATTGATGCTAAATTGCCTGGTCTGAACAAAGAATTAATATCACGCTTGTAGTATTTCACCTTGATTGCATGAAAATGATCAAATCCGACTAGCAAACCATCTGTGAGCTTTTGATCCATTACACGTAACTTGCAATTTTAATTCTTTTTGAGTGGTTTCTCTTACCTTGAAAAAGTTAGAATTTGAATGAGACCTATTCGAGATCACACGATGACACGAGTTCTAGGAGGATAGAGGCACCTAGAATCAACTACTTAAGCCATAAAGCCAACCCAACGATAAATCCATTCGGTGTAAACCCTTGAGCTTGGCCCTTCTTTCGGTTCGTTATACATTACAGCCATTTCCCATGTTTTTCATCACCCCGTTGATCCCCTGCGGCAGTAGTTCTTGATTAGCCTACCGGAAGTCAGTTTGTGGTAACCTACCTATAGCCATTAAACAGGTGGTCTCAGCTATTATGTTCAAACGTGTAAACCCCTCTAGCAACTTAAAAAAATTGGCACTAGAAAAAAAAGAGAAAAACAAAAATAAAAAAAAGTCGATTGAAGTTCGAGTTCAAAGTCTAGTAGTATAGTTAATAACGTTCTTCTCCCTGCATATGGAAGAACGAGGTCAAAGTAAATGTAAAGAAAAGTCAGAAAAATTCAGAAAAAGAAAAAAATTACAAAATAAAGTGCTAAGTTGCTTTAGGGTATCATAGGACGAGCGTACACTGTCTAGTTAGACGGTAGGAAGCCATAGGCTAGATTCGAGGGAAGTTAGTCAAAAGCTACACCGCACTAAAGCCAATTCCATCATCCATTCATCTTAAACCCTTATAGTGTAGGATCGATACAATCCCTTGCAAAAGTCCTTTTGACTAGTTACTCGTGTTGTCACAGTGGTGGAGATAGTCGTCGAAATGCAAATATATGACATACTTCGGTTGAGAAAGTGATTGAGAGCAGAAACATGTCCCTAAACACAAAGTGTGAGAGTCCCCGATGTACTAAATATTATCTGTGTGAGGAGCCTAGTCGGTTAGGTCAGATTTGTGCTTGATTGGTGATTGCTCCTTGTTGTGTGCAGATAATTAGTGAGACCAAGTTGTTTGGTTGACGAGTGTGCATGTTAGGTCATTTGTTCTAGGAGTAGCGGTTTAATAATTCATTGTGAAGGCTTGAATCTTAACTTGATTTTTTTTGGTTAAGAATCTTAACTTGATCGATCCTGTCATTTCTGAATCTGAGTGCGTTCTAGTTCAGTTTGCTTGAGGATAAGCAAGAGCTTAAGTGTTGGGTATTTGATGACACTCGATTTGATGTGATTGTCAGCCTCATTTAAGCCACATTTCCCTGCTTGAGACATAGTTTTTGGGGTAGTTTAGGGTGTTTTCGCTCGATTGTTTTATTTTTTACCGTTTTGGTTACTTTGGCCCGTTATGGGTCAATTTGATGTGTTTTCTAGTGTTTTTGTGAATGCACAGGTTTTTGCCATCAATAACGTAACCATGGACGTGCTCGAGATGCAAGGGAACCTTGAAGAATTGCTCGGAATCGATCCAGAAATCAAACAAGTCAGAGACCAGAACCTCCCCTGCCATAACTGAAGATTTCGACGAGAACTCTCATAGTTTAGAACATCAAATCAACAATTAATCTATTCAATGGAGTGTGCCTTTCGTAGGAACCATTTAGGATTAATCCACAGCTAGAGTAACTCATAAATCACTAGTAATCGCGCCAGTTAGTTTTCCGTTGCAGAAGTGAACGCACGGACGGTTAATTAATCTTGGGAGTTAGATCAGATAGAGCGAACATTTGCCGAACTTAAAGCTAAGGGTCAGGATTTATGGTGGTGTCTGAGAACTGAATGAATCAGGATTGAAAACAGCTGGTCTTGTGATTGCCAATGCTTTGGTCATCTTAGGGGGATTCGAGTCTAAGCTTGTCTGTCGTCTTGTTAAGTTAACCAATCTTTCATTCTGTCTTTTGTTTTCATTTCAATTTCCTTTCCTTAGTTTAGAAGTCGTGGAACTCACACCATGCACAACGTGTTTAAATCAAATAATTTGTTAACTCCGTTGAGTAAACGGTTAGAAGAGACCCGTGGAATACGATCTATCTTGCTTCTAGCTTGGTAGTATTTGATACCCTGTTTTATAGCTCATCAGCTGTCTATGAGGGCCACCGACTTTATCTCGGGTGGTGTTTTGCCTGGTTCTTCAGCAACCGCACTAAGGCTAAGAAGCTGCCCACCGAGCTCCCTGGGGGTCCCTTTGTGGCTCTCCTCATCACCCGCCCCCACCTCTGTGACAAATGGGGCCCCGAGGTCCCGCGCATCAAAATTAGGCATATTGGCGTGGAGCTCGCTCAGAAGTTTGGCCTCGACATGGCGATCGCTCCCACCACCTACGTCCTCGCCACCATTGCACACCCAGAGAAGCCTCACGAGGACAAGCCTCCGGTAGCACCAGGAGCCTCACGAGGACAACCACAACCGCCACAATATGCTGACTAGTACGGTCAAATGCTCACCGAGATAAAATAGTGGCAGACTGACTTCTCTCGGGGATCTCACCAATGGTAGAAGGATCGGATGGCCTACGATACTGATCTCACCACATGGAGGAAGTAGCAGGACTCATAGCGAGTGGATCAAGATGCTTGATGGACAGTCACCCAGCGCCACCATGAGCAGGAAGCAGCTTAGTGGGCCGCCCAGCACGCCTAGCAGCAGAAGTGGCAGAGAGATGAGTTGGCTTGGCGTCAAGAGCTCCAGAACTGCTGGGACATGCCTGCACCTCCACCCAGACCCGACCAATGATCGCATAGTATTTGTTTTCCTTTTTTTTATTTCTTCTTTACGGACTTTATCCAACTTGATTTTGTGTGGATCCGGGACACTTGTCCTGGTTTTCTTTTAATCTTTCTATTGTTTTTATTTCTGTAGGATTTTGTAGCTGCTTCAATCCGCTCTGAGCTCTCCGCCCATCCACGACATCGACCATCACCGTCCAGGTATAGCTCTGACCTTCTATGATCCTGTGAGGACATAGTCTACTTTAAGTGTGGGGTAGGATGTTAGAATTGTGCTTAATTTTCTGTTTCTCTGTGATTCCTGTGTGTTTACTGTAGTAGAATAAACTTAGTTTTTGAAATGTGAGTTGACTTCATTGCCTCACAATGATAGTTAGACTGTTTAACTTAGAACCCGTAACCAACATGCCTGCATTGATTTTAAATGAACCTAGTCAGAACAGATTATAGAATCATGCTTGTAGTGTCACTCTTGAACTGCATGAAAATGATTCGAATCCGACTAGCAACCAATTGTGAGCTTTTGATCCGTTGCACATTAATAGCAACTTATTTCTTTTTGATTGGCTTTCTCGTACTTTAAATGAGTTAAAATTTGCATGAGACTATTCGAGACCACAAGAAAACCCTAGGACTAGGATGATAGAGCACCTAGAATTGCTACTTAATCCAGAAGCCATCCCAACGTTAATCCCTCTAGGTGTAAACCTTTGTGCTTGGCCTGTTCTTTCGGTTCGATATTACATTACAACTTCTCCCATGTTTTTGTTCATTCCGTTGATCCCCTGTGGTAGTAGCCTGAGATTAGCTAACTAACAGTCAAAATCTGTGGTGACTTTCCCAATAGGCAGAATCTAGTGGTCTTAGCTAGTATGTCCGTACATATAAACCCCTCTAAGCAACGAAAAAATTTGCACGAAACAAAAAGAGAATAAAGAAAAAAATTGTGCTAAAAAAATACATTGAGCGAAAATGTGTAGAATTCTGAAGTCTTCTTCTCGTTACAAATGGAAGAAAAGAAAATTAGATGCAAAGAAAAAAGAGAAGAGAGAAACAAAGTTGAATAAAAAAAAAAGGTGAAAGGAAACGTGTAGTTGCTTGAGGGTATCTTAGGACGAGCACACATTATTCCATTCCGGGTCTGGTTAGTGGTAGGAACCCATAGGTCTAGATTCGAGGGAGGTTAGTCGATTGCTACACCACACCATACCCATCATCATCATTCATCCCTTCATCCATTCATCATAAACCCTTGTAGTATAGGATCATTCCAGTCCTTTTGACTAGTTTCTCATGTTGTCACCATGGTGGAGATTGTGGTCAAAATACGAACTTATGACAGAATTTGGCCGAGAAAGTGATTGAGAGCATAAACACATCCCTAAACACAGAGTGTGAAAGTCCCCCCATTGTACTAAATATTTTCTGTGTGAGGAAGTCTGGTCGGTTCGGTCGGCATTGTGCATGATTGGTGATTGCTACTTGTTGTATGCAGAGAATAGTGAAACTGGTTTGTTTGGTTGATGTGTATGCATGTGTAGGTTAGTTGTTCCAAGTGTAACAGTGTAAATTTCATTGCTAGGAATTGAATCTCGATTTAACTGATCTTGTCATCTGTGGACTTGAGTGTGTTCTAAATTCAATGTGCTTGAGGACAAGCAAAAGCTTAAGTGTAGGGTGATTTGATGACACTAGAAATATCGTGATTATCTGCCCCAATTAAGTGACATTCCATTGTCTGAAACACACTTTATGTGTAGTTTGGTGGATTTCTATTTATTAACGCAGTTTTTTGCCGATTTGGTTACCTTGGCACATTTTGGGTCTATTTGATGTGTTTTCTAATGTCTATTTTAGTACACAGGCTTTACCATCGAATAAGTAGCCAACGAGAGTGTTCTTGACGCAATGAAACCTCAAGAAAGAACCAGGATCATTGAAGAAAACAAAAAATTGATTACAAAGAAGTTTTCGGCGAAAAGTATGAAGTCTTCGCCGAAAAGTATATGAATAACACAATGTGGAACTCTACGCAGAAAATACCAAAATGGTTTCGAAGACCTCTTCAGGTCTTCAGTGAAATTTTTGTGAAGAGAAGTTGAAATTCCAGCGTCGAAGATTTGAGAAATTGTTTCAAAGAAGTTTTCGCTGAAAACTTCTCAACAATTTTGGCGAAAAGTTCAGTGTTTCCAGACTGAACACAGATTGAAAATTTAACTCTATTTAAGGAGCCATTCAACCCTCCTTTTTGAGAGACTCGATTTTCAGACGTTCCCATACAAATAGAGATAGGTTGGAGCATATTTTGGAGTTCTTGGCAAGATTAGTTCATAATATTTTCACCCCGAAAGACGCTCGGAGCTAGGAGTTGAAGATTTCCCGAGATCCAAGCTTCACGGAATCGTCGAAATTAGGTTTTATAGTATTTCTATGTTCTTCCTTTCTGAGATGAATTCTATTGTAGTTTTTGACTCTCTTGTATCGAATATGAGTAGCTAAGCCTGTTAAGCTTAGATTAGATGAACCCTAAGTGATTCGGGGCTTTAAAGCGATCACGAATCGGTGGTAATTAAATCTTAATTCAATCCATTCTTATTCATAATTGATTTGTTCTTCATTTATGTTTCTTTTCTAGCTTGATCACCTAGATTAGATCCTTGTTAAAATAAGGATAGTTGGCAAACATCCGCCTTATTTTAGAACGCCAAATCAATTAATTAACATATTCATTGGAATCATTCCTCTAGTAGGAACCATTTAGGGTTAATCCATTTCAAGAATAGCTCATAGAATCAATTCAGGTGCACCAGTCAATTATCCGTTATAGAAGTGAACGCACGGACGGATAATCGATCTTGGTAGTAGTGAATGTTCATGGATAGACCTAAGGGTAAGGAGCTACAACGATGCTTAAGAATTGAATGAATTAGGGTTGAAAAGCCGTCGGTCTTGTGATCGCCAATGCCTTGGTAATCTTAGGGGGATTCGAGTCTAAGCTTTCGTCTGTTTATTGAAAACCAAAACCAATCAATCAATCTGTCGCTTTTAATTCAATTTCATTTCCTTGCATAACAACTTAGAAATTCATGGAACTCACACCACACAACTTGTTTTAAACCTGAGTAATTGTTAATTTCTTTGAGTAAACGATTAGAAGAAATCCCGATGAATATGATCTATCTTACTTTTGTAGGTTAGTTATTTGACCGATGTTCTGTAGCTTATCAGCTACCGGGGGATCCATTCTAGATGTCAAGGGTGGCAATCTCACCCTCAAAGTTGGAGACGAGAGTGTGGCAATCTCACCCTCAAAGTTGGAGATGAGAGTTTCATCTTTCGACTCGCCGATGGAATGAGGAGAGCTCATGAGGTAGAAAGCGACACTGTGGGTTCAATTGATGCTATTAACGAGGCTACGACCTTGTATTTTTCTAACAAACTTTCTAGTGGCACACAGAAGCTCCTTTGTTTTTGCACTTCTGTCTCTGAGTTTCAGGAGGTCTCAAGGTTGGCCCCCGCTATGAAGCTAATGAGGATTTATTTGGCGTAGCGAGCTCGGTTTGTTGGCCACGAGAGAGTAAAAGGAAGTGGTCTGAGGATGTCGAGGCCGAGTTGGTCGCAAGGTTCGCAGACATTGAGCTACAGTTGATAGAAGAAGAAAGGATCAAGGAACATCTTCAGAAGGAGATAGAGATATGGATGGAAAGATTGCGTAATCTGGAGTCATGAGTCAGCACATTGAACATTCAAGATGATGGTCGCGAGTTTCAAGTCCAAACCGAAGAAGGTGATGTATTTCTATTGTCTGAAGATGATAACCCTGAGATGAATGTAGTTTAGCCTAAGCCTTCAAGGAAACGACTTAACAAAAGGAAAAGGAAGCGACTCAGAGAAGAATCAACAAAGAGTGAGCAGAAGGAGGAAGGGTCCTTGATCGATAGAATGGAGTGTTCGTCTCCCATCACTCCTCTCCCACTTGTTCTTACTCAACCCGACTTACTACTCCTAAGACTGTACGGTAGAGGACAAGCAAGAAAAAGAGAGCTCGGAGAAAGAAAAGGGCTATGTTGCTAGAGCTCGAAGGTGCTTCATCGACTATGAACTGCGGGAAGGAGCCTATTGAATCCATCACACCTCCTCACGAGAGTCCGAACCCTACTTCTCCAAAGGTGACCCAGAAAAGGCCGGGAAAAAGAAGGCGAGAGAACGCTACAAGAAGAAGTTAGCCTCAAAGTTTACTTGAAAGGACATTCCTTCAAGCTCTTTGAGTGCACATGAAGGGGACCTATCAAAAATCGTTCTCTTATCTTCTATGCTCTTTGAGCCCTGTTGACTTGTTCCTTAAAGTTGACTTTTATGTTTTTGTTTGTTGAGTTTTTGTTCCATTGTTGTTTCACCGCTTTGATAGCACCCTTTCCACTCTGAGTAAACTTCATTGAGGGGACCCTCATCCTCCGTCCCGATCATTCCCCAACAAAGGTGCCAAAATTTGATCAGAGGAAAACCTCTCCTAAAAGATATATAGCTTTTGGCTAGGGTCGTATTCTCGCGGGGTCCCTTAATTCGGCTTACTCATTCGGAGAGAGGTGCTCAGGGTGGAGGGGGGGGGGGGTAGGACACTCAAAAGTAACGGTTCAAACAATAAACAAGTCAAGCAATGGCTCAAGTCAAAACTCAAGCACATGCCCAAATAGCATGAAAGAAAAGGAATTCACTCAAATCACACACGATGAAAAACACAAGAAGATGTAATGGAAGAGAGGCAAGGATTAAGCAAGTTTCCCCTTCGGGATCATGAATCAAGAAGTACACAACCTTGGATAAACAAGTTCAATCAAGCATAAAATGGGCTCTTTCAACACTTACATCGACACGTATCCTAAAGCTCTATTCAGTAAATTAGAACCAAGTATAGACAGCAATAAATCGTGCTCTCACCTCTATTTTGACCAAATAGCCATGCACACCAAGTTTTCAATGAAATGCTTAAGGGGTTTTCAACCTAAAAAGAGATAGCTAACATCCATCTATTGAGCAAAAAGTGAAAACTAAGAGCATTCCCACGGTAATCAACGATATGAAAGCTCATGGGTCGAGTCAATCAAAATCAAATAGCAACCTAATCATGCATCTAGGTCAAGTATGCAAAGAAGATGAAATAAGAATTAGCACGTGGGTCTGGATCACATCTGAACTTGAAAGTAAACCAAATAATCCAAGGGTTTACGACTGTAGAACAATCATCAACCCCATAAGGTTCCCCTCAGCGAACCCTATGGGTTTTAGTTACAACAAGTCATAATGAAAATCAAAAGAATACAACCTAGAAAGAAAGAGGTAGAACAATCCGCCGATTTCTTCGAGCTTGGAGGATTTCAAATCTTCCCTTGATATTTTCGTGATGTTGGGGATGAAGGACAATGATTTTTTGGATTTATGAGGGTTTTCCAGGTATGGGAGATCAGTGATGTTTGTTAAAATCGTGTTGGGAATGAATTGTGGTTCTCCTGAAAATTGCTAAAACAGGCTTTTTAATGCCCTAGGCACGCCTCATAAATGGCGCGTTTTTGGCGCACACGCCGTTTATGGGAAAATCATGCGCCGACTCTCGTTGACACAACCTATACGTAGCCTCTGGTGCCTTTCTGTCACACTCTCTGTGGCTGCGCGGCGTGGCTCGCTGACGCAACCTTCTTAGTATGCGTTTCGAACAAAATGCAAATTTTCTTCAGTCTTCGATATCTCGAGCATATAGACTCCGATTTGATCATCGTTTGAACCTGTGGATTCGTATTCTCGTGCTCTATTATATCATGACCTAAAAACTCATCAAAAATATCTCAAAAAACGTGAAAATGTACTGCAAGGGTCTCAAGAGGCTATTTCTGACTAATTATCACAAATTGATCAAAACCCACTTAAAACACAACAATAACACTCGAATGCCACACAAGAATGTATCAATTATAGGGAATTAAGAGTGTAATATTTTGAGTCATCAAGTAGCCACCCAGGAAACGTGTCCAACATGCGGGAGAAGTATCCCGAGCTGATAAAATGAAAAGAACCATGTAAATTCCTTAAGTCCCTTCTTTATGAATTATCAAATCGGGTGTGAATTTTCTTGTGGAGTGTTTAGGTTTCAGGATGAAGCCTTTTTGAAGTTCTAGGGAATTGTAACGACCCATTTTCAGTTGTCGTTACTTGAAAAATTTGAGTTGAAATGAGAATGCATGAATTGAGTATAACCTTTAATTTTCTGGCAGAATGGTTTTGTAACTGCAGTTGACAATGGGCGTCACACTCGGTGCAACGACCGTTGTGACCATGTAAGACAATGGGAGTTGATTATGGCAACAAACATTGCTACACTTTAGGTGATTGGAGAAGTGTCTTGATGAACCTAGAGGCTTGAAATCGTAAAGGTGTGATCAATGAATCAAGGGAGGGAGTTGATGAGCAGTTTCCGGCGTTCTTTGACCTCCGATTCAAGGTAAGGAACTCCTCGGTTGACCATCCTTTTCTTAATTGAGTTGTAAACCTAGGTTCTAGTAAATTTCATGGGTTGTGGTTATGGGTTTTCTATAGTGGTTCGTTATGGATTTCTAGAGAAGGAAGTAGTTGCAGTCTCGGGGAAAGGAAGCAAGGTTTACCAGGTGAGGGTTCAACGTCGATAGGTAGCTTAGTGTGAGGAATTGCAATCTGACCTAGAGGAATATTAAGATGCATGAAATGGAGAGTGTGAAAATTGATTGTTGAAGTATGTGTGTTTGGTGGGTGATATGCTTTTGGTGATTGTTTACTTTCTTGGACACCCATTTGATAAGTGGTTTAGATTGAGAGTAATGTATAGAAATGTGGTATTATACTATGGTTTTGTTTTATGAATTGTGTATGGTGGTTGCAGGAGGATGATCCCAATCAAGGATCATCCAATGAAGGATGAACAGGTGGGTAGCCCTAGACCTCATGAAAAGACTATCCTATTCTCATTATTTATGTAGGTGGAATGGTTGGTGAGACTAGTCGTTTACCCTTGACCCATGTGAGGTGTATGTGTAGTCGTGTGATGGTTTTTATGTGTTTGTTGTGATATGGCACGGTGGCACTAGATTGAGGGATTTGGGATGTGGTATTGAGTGTCGGGATATTGGGGATTAAGAATGGGGAATTGGAATGTGATGTACTAGTGTGGCATACTATGTCATGGTGTTGTTAATTAAAGTATAATATGGAAGGAGCCACCGTTAGCCCAGGAATGTGATGTGGAAATGGTTGTTGGTCTACCGAAGGGTAGACACTATTCTCTCTACGGGGACGGATCCTACGGGAAGAGTGCGTCTGTGGGCCGACGGTGTAGCGGTAGAACAACTCCTTTGGCACCAAATTAAAGACTTAATAAATTAAAAGTGATGTGATGTGTTATGAGGTTGTGTTTGCATTTGGAACTGTGTGTTTGATATGTGTTGATGTAATCTTATGATGGTGATTGGATTGTGATGTGGTATATTTATATTTTTTTTTATGAATAATTAGTGTGGATTCATTCACCAAATGAACCAAAATAGGTAAGCATCCTATATAGAATAATTGTAGGGGTAAAAGGAACTCAAAAGACAAACCAAAGAGAAATTGACTCTTGTATCCTCATCTCCCTTTTCAGAAAGGTGTCTGATTCAACTCAAGTCAATCAAACTCTAAAATCGAGGAACTAACAAACTCTATCAAGTATCTAAAAGGCAAAAAGAACAGCAAATTCAAGATTTGGTGTTGACTTCGAATTGAATCACTTCCACTAACTCCTTCACTATCCTAGCTCTCTCTCCAGCATGTCTTCTACGTCTTTCATACCATATATTTGCATACAATGCCCTCCAAAGCAATCTCCCCTTCTGTTCAGCATGAAGCAAATGACTGGCTTTAAGAATATCCTCTTCCCAGCTCAAACCTCTCCAGCGATCACCATGACAACCTCTTATAACCTCAATCACATACCTGCAATTATGGAAAATATGATTCCTTTCGTCCACACCCTGTTGACAGAAATAGCAGCTTATATCAATTGTTAATCCCAATTTAGCCATATCCACTTTACATGTGATCCTCTTCAAAATCATCATCCAAGTGATGAATGAGTGCTTAGGGATACTTCGATTCCCCAAACCAACTGATACTAGTGCACAGGAGCATATTTTTCCCTTAAGCTTTCCCACACCATGGTAACCGAATATTTTGACATTAATCTTCCATTCCAGAGCACTTTGTCATTTTGAACTAGGAAGAATGGATGTAGTTGGGATCAGACCTTCATCACTCTTCTCCAAACCCAAGAATGATATGGCTGAGGTTTGCAGCCCCAAATATCTCCCTGCTTAACTCTATACTTTTGGATCCAAGCTACCCATAAGGAGCTAGCTTGAGCTAAAACATTACATATATGTCTACCAATACAAGCAACATTCCATGTATTTAGATCTTTAATCCCTAAGCCCCGCTCAGACTCCAGCTTAGCATAATCTTTCCAACAAACTTTAGCACGTTTCTTACTCTCTGCACCCACATTCCAAAGGAACTCATTACACTTCTTCTCAACCTTTTTAATGATAGACTTTGGCAAGAGAAAACTGGCCATCCAGAACTGATTAAGTGTAGTAAGAACTGTGTTAACGATCAACAATCTTCTAGCATAACTCAAAGTTCTAACCTTCCAACCATTTATCTTTTTAGTAATCATTTCAACCAAAATATCACAATCTTTATTTAGCAGTTTACCTGAGATGAGAGGGACTCCAAGGTATCTAACCGACAGATGTCCTTATTTGAATCCAGTGATAGTATTCATTCTAGTTCTTATGATTTCATTTACTGTGACAGAGTAGAAGATCTCTGATTTCTCAAGATTAATACTCAAACCAGAAATGCTATGAAACCTAGTAATGATCTCTTGAATTTCTCTAACCCCTTCTAGAATACCATTTGAGAAAACCAAAAGGTCGTCTGCAAAGCACAATTGAATAATATCCTACTCTATGCAACAAGCAATGAAGGATTTCCATTGTTATAAAAAAGAGAGTAGGAGAGAGCGGATCTCCCTATCTCAATCCTCTCTTGCTTTTAAACTAGCCCACAGAACCTCCATTTAAACCCAAGCTAACCATCATAGTCCCCAAACATCGTTTAATCCACTTAACAAACAATGTAGGAAATCCCATAGCAATAATAGCATTTATCAGGAAATCAATGTTTACTGAGTCAAAGGCCTTACGAAGGTCAATTTTCAAAGCACACTTTGGTGTAGTATTCTTCAGATGATAGGCACTAATCAATTCATGTGCCATTAAAATGTTGTCCCCTATCTTCCTTCCTTGAACAAATGCAGACTGACTACTGCTGATTACCTCTAGAAGACAAACTGAGAGCCTTTTGGTGATGATTTTCATTACACACTTATAAATGACATTGCAACAGGCAATCGGCCTGAAATCCTTTATGTTAACTGCATTATTCTTCTTTGGAATAAGTGAAACTAGAGTAGAGTAGAGTTAGCTGCTTCATATATTTTCCCTTTCCTGAAGAACTTGTGAATTGCATCACAAACTTCCTATTTAACCAGAGACCAGGGCCTTTGAATGAAATTAGAAGTGAATCCATCAGGCCCTGGACTCTAGCTTCCAGGAATGTCAAACATGGCATTTTTAATCTCCTCCTCACTAATATCTTTACATAAACTTTCAGCAGCTTTCTTTGATAGTCTTTTCAGCACTATCTCTTCAAGCTCAGGGACTGACAGCTTAAGAACATTTTTTATCAATTCCCCCAAGTAGCTTTTTATAGTAAAGAACCATTATATTTGAGATTTCATCAACCTTCGTGACCAAATTACCATCCTCCCTCTCCAGTTGAACAACTTGGTTTCTAGCCTTTCTAATTTATCGATAGAAAAAGCAGTGTTTGAATCCCTAGGTTGAGCCATTTTACTCTTGATTTCTGCTTCAGTAATGACTCCTGATCAACTAACTTTAGATCATACCAAACCTCCTGACATTTCTTAGCATCAACAGCCAACTCAACAGAAGGAGATGCTAAAGCAAGCGATTGAGTTGACTGCATCTCAGCTTCAACAACTTTTACTCTTTGACTAATGCTAGATAAACAGTCATTATTGAGCTTGTTCAAAGCAGTCTTAACATTCTTCAGTTTTGCATAAACTTTATAAAATCCCGATTTATTATCGACTCCATCATTCAATTTCTAGGCTTCCTCTCCACGATCCTTCCATAATCATCATTAGCCAACCACATATAAAAAAACTTGAAAAGATTTGGCTAACTATTCACATCTGTCTCGGTTTCCAACAAGATACCACAATGATCATATTTTTGTGGAGCCAGCAATTCCACACTGCTATTACAGTTCTCTTTTAACCAAACTTAATTGATAAAACATCGGTCAACCTTTCTATAAAAATTGGTTCCTCTGGCTTGTTGTTATACCATGTAAATTGAGGACCTACAGTCTTTTGATCCAGAATCTTGCAGCCATTAATTCAATCAACAAAGTCTAACATTCCATCAGTAATGCCTATGTTGTTTGAAACCTCTTGAGGCTTTGGTATGACATTGAATTCCCCCAAGATGCAAACTGGTTGATTTAGGCTCCGAGTAATTCACGAGTACCAGCAAAGAAAACCCTTCTATCTTCAACTTTATTTATATCTGCATTTTGTATAATTGTTTAATGTTTAAGTGGTTCTATGCGGAGGATATGCATGCTATGGGTGTAGGGAGATGACAATGATATGTTCACCTAATATTATCTAGTAGGATTTTAAAATAGAATAGACTTACGATGAGTCCCATTGTAGATGACATAGTGAAGGAGTCTGGGATGCTCCCTAGATAGTTTGACACATAGTTGGGATCCGTGGGTTCACTCAGTTTTATTAGGAAACCGATCTCCCCCACCCCTTTCCCCCTTTTCAGATCATTTCGAGTAGTATGGATTGTGTTCAACAGAGCAGCAAGTGTAGTAGTTTCAGGATGAGGTATTGTAGCGGCTCTCCTTTTAGACTTAGACACATTTACTTTTTTAGTTCAATTGACTTTTGATTTTCGGATGGATTATTGATGTATTTTGGATAATGGTTTGACCGTTTGTGGTATGTTTTACATTGATCTCGAGATCCTCTTTTATATCAGTTTATTTGATAGTATGGTTTACTTTATGTATTCGCTGATTTTGTGTTTATTTCGATTTGGTTCATGATTAATGTTCAGTTCTGGTTCACTCATGGGTTTGATCATGGAAACTGGAGGTGGCCGTTACACCAACGGTCATGGCTTGTAATAGACCACAAGTGTGGTGATATGACCAACGGTTGTGGCATGTGTTTGACCATGGGGGTGGGATCCAGTCTTATGGTCGTTGTCTATATCTAATACGGTTGTGGGGTGGTGTCCAACGGGTGTGGGCTTTTAGGGTTTAAAATAAACCAATGGCCAGCAATTGCTATTTTTCAAAAACTCACACTTTCTCTCCCGAGAAACTGTCGAACATTTGAGAGAAAGTTTTCCAAATCCAGAGCTTAGAAGCTTAGACCGTTGTGAAAGTTTGGAAGAAGGTCAAGGAAATTACCAGGACCGGTTTTCCCTCTTCAATTTCAGGTAATTCTCTATTGTTTGTTGGTTTCGGTCTCTAGGAGAGTGTGATCTCTCTATAGTTAGTTTTTCTATCTAGTTGGCTAATTTATGTGTTTTCCTTGATTTGTACATGTTGGAATTTGATTGTTAGATCAAAGAGAGTGTCTATAAGGTAACTTGATCACGATTCCATCCAATTCCAGCCAAGGACATTTTTTTTTAATTGTGTGGGATTTTATGTCGCTTTGAGTATTATTGTTATGATCCATACATTAGGGTGATAGTTTCAATTCAATGGCATGGGTTATTGGTTATGAATATATTGGTGAATTACTCATTAGAAACTACAGAGGCTGAGAGTGTTCTCAAAGAACCCCATTTCTTTCATCAGTTATATCAAAATATGCATGTTACATAAGGTTGGAAAAGGAGTGAGTATGAGTAACCCACCCATGGATTTTGCAATCCCGTGGGCTTTACATTGGCATCAGGGTCATGAAGATCGCAATGGTTAGCCTATATGGCGTCATTGGGCCCGGTAGACCGCTTTAGCATTGGAGTCCTCTCGACCAAATAGTGGTTGCTTGTACTCCCAACCTATAACGTATATTGGATTCATTGGTTATCTCTTGACTTGTATTCAAAATCATTTTCATTGGCATTTGCTATAATTTCTGCTCTTATCTCATCTCTATTCTATTCACTAGTTCACTTAGAGCTTTTCACCGACCCCCGATTTTTTCATGTTGTGCATTGGTATTGGGTATGTAGAGCCAGAGGAGCACGAGCTAATACAACTTGGAGAATTATACCCAATTAAGTATTCTTTGAGTTGATATTGGATTTTACTGGTTTATTTAATTCATTGGTTTTCCCGTTTCGGGTTGTTACTATTATTTCATTTGTTTATTGGTGGTTTCTGTTATGAAAGATTTGCTTTGTATGAATGACTAATGAGTATGCGTATGTGTATGAGAGTTAGTAACACCCCGAATAATTATTTCATTGATTGAACTAGTGATTCAACCAAAATCTTATAAGGTGAAGTGCCAGTACTACACTTGTACACTTAGATATATTTTCTCCCAACCAATATTAAGCATATGTCATAGTGGCACTTTAACATTGATTATGTAACACATGCCCAAGATACTAGTATAAACTGACAAACAATGTATATTAGAGAATAACTATTATTAGAAACCAACTATATTTCTCATGAGATTATCAAGGTTACTTTACTTTGACCATTCCTTTCCTTCCCAGCTGTGTTTCGCCCTAATACCAGTGTGAATGATTGGCCTAAAAGGGGGAGATTTGAATAATAAATTAATTATTTAGTGTGATGATTACTTAAATATATATCATGATTGGTTAATCTGGTCAAAGAACAGGAACATGGATTAATGTTAAAATGTTTAATTAGCCTAGATAATGAAATGCAGGGAGAAGCCAGAAACAGTTGGAGGACAGATGGCAAGACAATTACCTCGAAAGCATAGCTCTCTAGGATCCTGTTTGAGTTTTGTTGTTGTTGTGTATTATCTATAATCCTTAAAATCATCCATACGTACAGCAATATTGTTCCGACACTAATTGAAATATAAATTATGATAGACCACAACCCATAATGCAGGGCTGTAATGGGACAACCAGTCCTTAAAACTGGCTCTGTCTTCTTCACATGCAAATTTCGGAACATGATCATTACAAAATAATTCTTGTCTACGTTTTCTAAACCCTAGCTATACCTTAGTCTGCAGTCTCGACCTTCTGAAATTTCTTGCTTTCATTTTTTTTTTTTATGGATTCGTTACATTTTTATCACTCAAGTTTTGGGTTATTAACCTTTTACTCACTCATTAATACCTTTTTGACGATGGCGATGAGCTTCTTCATCTTCTCCTTCCTCTTTTCAGTCTCCTCCTTCAAAATCAAACTAACCCAAATCCTACTTCTACCACCGCTGCCAAACCCTAAACCTTCTCCCAAATATGAATTCCGAGATTAGGGTTTGGAAAAGAATTATGATAAAATATGAGTTTCCAAAAAAACTTGGTTTTATAACCTTCTACTTGTACGTTGTTTATTCATTATAGACGAAGAGGAAGGATACCATGACTTGGCTTCATCTAAACACCACCATTCCCAACTCACCAAACCCACATGTATAAGTACAAAGTTTATATGAATAGTAAATAAAGGAAGAATGGCTCACCTGCCAACCCTGGCCTGGTGGCTTTATATTTATAGGAAAGAATAGATACAGTTGTGTACAAGAAGATAACTATCTCTTAGAATATCTTAGGCTAAACAAATAAGCCAAGATTATCTAGAGTAGTTAGAAAATAGAATAATAAATTATCTACACAATCTATTCATATCCTCATTACCCTCCCTCAAGCAAATGGGCGGTACGACATGAAGCTTGGTACGCAACTCCACAAACCGAGCAGTAGCTAGCGGTTTGGTTAAACCATCGGCCAGCTGATCCTTGGTCGAAATGTAGGCCACACAGAGCGATCGATCAGCCACCTTCTCGCGGAAGAAATGAAAATCGATTTCTAAGTGCTTCGACCGGGAGTGGAAACCAGGGTTCGTTGATAAGTATGTGGCACTGATATTATCACACCATAGAGTCGGAGAAGCAGTCACCGCGTGGCCGATTTCTTTTAGCACCGAGGCCAGCCAAGTGATTTCGGAAGCCACTGTGGCGAGGGCCCGATACTCCGCCTCAGTGGAGGAGCGAGAAACTGTCCGCTGTTTCCTGCTAGACCACAAAATAATGTTAGGGCCATAAAAAGTAACATACCCACTCGTGGATCGTCGATCTGTCGAATCACCGCCCCAATCAGCATCGGAGAAGCCTTGAAGCACCTGAGACGTGGCTGGTCGAATTAGGAGGCCAAGCTCGGCAGTCCCGCGCAGATAACGTAATGCTCGCTTCAAATGAGTCCAATGAGCGATGGTTGGGGCGTGCATGTGTTGGGAGAGGCGTGTTGTCGTGAATGCCATATCCGGTCGAGTCATAGAAAGGTACTGCAGACCTCCAACAAGCTGTCGATACAACGTCGGGTCATGGAAGGGAGAATCGGCAGGAGCTGAGGACGGCGTGGCTGATGGAGTGGAAAGAGGCTTGGAAGTGGCCATTCCAGCCCTATGTAATAACCCATTTATGTACTTAGTCTGACGTAGATGCATACCTTCCGCGATGGACGAAACCTCCACACCTAGAAAATAGTGAAGAGAACCGAGGTCCTTAATCCGAAACCTAGCAGAGAGATAGGCCAATAGCGTCGTCATCATGGAAGAGCTCGACCCAGTGAGAATAATGTCATCTACGTAAACAAGAACAAAAAGGGTGATGTTAGCACGCCTATAATAAAACAGAGAGTGATCCGTCTTAGACCCCGTAAAACCGAAAGTAACCAGTGCATCACGCAAGCAAGAAAACCATGCCCGAGGTGCCTGCTTAAGACCATAGAGAGAACGCTTGAGAAGACAAACATGATCCGGGAGGTGCGGATCACCAAAACCAGGAGGTTGCTTCATATAGACAGTCTCATCCAACGTGCCATGCAAAAACGCATTAGAAACATCAAGCTGCTTAATCGTCCAATGATTTGTGACCGCAAGAGTGAGGATTAAACGTACACATGCTGGCTTGATGACCGGACTAAAAGCCTGTTGGTAATCAACCCCTTCAGTTTGATGATAGCCCTTCGCAACAAGCCGCGCTTTGTACCTAGCAATAGAACCATCCGGATGAGTTTTAAGACGAAAAACCCATTTATTACCAAGTACCCGAGCAGATGGTGGTCGTGGTACGAGTCTCCAAGTATCATTCTCGAGGAGAGCATTGAACTCCTCACTCATCGCAATGCGCCATAAGGGAGAAGCATTTGCCTTGGTGAAACACGTAGGTTTCGCTGCCTGAGGTGGGTCAGCGTGGGCAACCCATGCACGAGGTTTGAGAGAGCCCGTACGTGATCGTGTGACCATCGGATGAGAGGGAGCTGGTGGCTGTTCATGGGCCGGAGGAGGCGGGGGCCCAAGCAGCTGTGGTGTAGGCACTAGGGCGCGCTCCTCAGGTGCAGCTGAAGAAGCAGCCGGGCCCGGCCCATCATGCGTAAGTCGGGCAAGACTGGAAACCGGCGGCTCATCCCGTACAGGAGTGACGGACTGGATCCGTGGGGATTGGGCCTGGACGCAGCCCGTTGGAGTGGGCAGAATAGGCGGGCCGAAAGTCTGAGGCCGAAGAAAGACAGCACGATCATTTGGAGGAGCAGCCTGCCAAGGTGTGGGTGATATATGATAGGGCAGCACAGTTTCATCAAATATTACGTGTCGAGAAACTTGTACCTTCTGTGTGTGCAAATTGAGACAATAGTAGCCCTTGTGTCGGGAGCTGTAGCCAAGAAAAACACACGGAGCTAATTTGGCATCTAACTTGTGAGCTGCATAGGGCTTCAACCAAGGAAAGCATAAGCACCCAAAAATGCGAAGAGATGTATAATCAGGATCAATATTAAATAAACGACGATAAGGAGACTCATTGTCCAGGACCGAGGATGGAAGACGATTAATGATATGTACTGCTGCTTGAAAAGCATATGTCCAATACTGGAGAGGTAACTTAGCTTGATGTATGAGGGTGCGGCCCGTCTCTACAATGTGTCGGTGCTTGCGTTCAGCACACCCGTTCTGTTCTGGACTATGAGGACACGAGGTTTGCTCCATGATCCCGTGGTCCTTAAGATATGATGACAGCTTTTGATACTCACCGCCCCAATCAGCTCGAAATGATCGAATGGGCCGACCAAAATATTTTTCCACCAAGGCTCGAAACTGTATGAAAACCTGTAGCAAATCGGACCGATAGCGCACAAAATATATCCAGAATATTTGCTGAAATGATCATCAAACAGAATGTAATAGTGTTGATGAGCAACAGAAGAAACAGGTGATGGGCCCCACACATCACTACAAATCAAATCCAACGGTCCTGAAGCCTTAAAATTTGAAACAGGAAATGGTAGTTTATGCATCTTCCCTAGACAGCAATCCGGACAAATTGCGGGAAGACGCTTATTAGAAAAAAGATAAATTATAACGCCTAAGAGCACGCTTCACAGTATCCAGATTCGCGTGACCAAGTCGTCGATGCCACGTAGGTAAGGTGACCGAGTGAACCTGAGGACGAGCATCCTCGAACATAGCCAACGGAATTGGGTACAAGCCATCTCTACTCCGGCCTCTGAACAGCTGGCGGCGCTCAAGTCCTGAATAACCACCAAATCGCGATAAAAGGTAACAGCCACATTATTATCACGAGTGAGAGCACTGACAGACAAGAGGTTTTGACACGACCGAGGAACATAGAGCATACGATTTAGAGTAAGCGGAGCAGTAGATAAAAACATAGTAGATTGACCAGAGTGTGAGATTGGGACATGTGTACCATCACTTAATTGAACTTGATCAGTGCCTTGATATTCCGAGTGCATAGCAAGATTGGCGAGATCATTGGTCAGATGATGATTCGCACCAGAATCAAGAGTCCACGACAGCTGGGACGGTGACTGTGGAGAGGTGACATAGTGAGCAGTCGGTGGAAGCTGAGAGTTATGTTGTCGAGGTGACGGACATGCCCGATAATGATGCCCATGACCTTGGTGATTATAGCAAATAATTTGCCGGGCCTGCTGAGGATGGGGAGACTGAGGGCCTCGGCTGGGTGGCCCATAGTACTGCGGTGGGGGCCCGCGTCCTGGAGCTTGTGCAGATGGGCCAGAAGACGGCCCACGGCCCGAGCCGCCATTGTAAGAAGCCAGCCGAGATCTTCCTTGGCGTGGGTAACGCCCCCACGGCTGTCCAGACACCTGCTGTCCAGGTCTTGTGAAATGGGCTTGAGGCCCAGAAACCTCATCGGCGGCCAGATCAGTCTCCTCAGCTAGAAGAAGCCCGTACAGCTCCAGGTAGGAAGGCAGCAGCGGCCGATTTCTCTGGCTACGAACAAAAGGCTTGTAAACAGCATTTAAACCATGTAATACACGATCAATAAAATCCTCCTGGGAAACAGCAGCACCAAGAGAGAGTAATCTATCATAAATCGACTTCGCACGCTGTAAATAAACAGTCATGGATTCTGAGGATTGATATAAAGCATAGAGTTGGGACTTTAACGATATTATCTGTGAAGGGCTACCGGCACCATAAGCGGCAGCAAGAGCATTCCAGGCATCACGAGCATTCGTAACACCGACCAAAGTGTGAAGAGCAGCCTCTGTCACGGAATCGATGATCCACCCGAGGACAAACTGGTCCCGACGGCGCCACGGCACAAAGAGCGGGTTCTCCGATCCATCATCAAGGAGGGGTTGAGGCTGTAGTGTGGATCCATCAATATGGCCATAGAGATCATGGCTAGCAAGGAGTGGCTCAAACTGGAGCTTCCAAATCAGATAATTTTCAGTGTTCAATTTCAGGGAGAGAGTGTTGGGTAGGGATGGTATTTGGACGGTTTGTGGGTTTGGGGAAGGAGGGTTGGGGGTAGGGTTGGAATCGGCAGTAGGGTTAGATGTAGCAGACATGATGATGGAAAGGCGGCGGACGAAGGGTTTGGGGATTTTAGTGGGGCTTAGGTCACAAGGAAGAGAGAGAAAAGGAGTTAGATCAAATTGGACTGAAAAAAGAGGAGCTCTGATACCATAAAGGAAGAATGGCTCACCTGCCAACCCTGGCCTGGTGGCTTTATATTTATAGGAAAGAATAGATACAGTTGTGTACAAGAAGATAACTATCTCTTAGAATATCTTAGGCTAAACAAATAAGCCAATATTATCTAGAGTAGTTAGAAAATAGAATAATAAATTATCTACACAATCTATTCATATCCTCATTAGTAAACACTCTATATGATGTTGTACACTTTGTATCTGTATAGCCGTACCATTTGTGTGGGTTTGGTATATTGTTCATACAATATGTGTACGGACTGCATGAAATTTGTACACTTTGTATAATGTTTGTAATACATGTGTAAGCATACACTCTGTATAGACTTTGTACAAACTAGATATACATACTTTGTGTATGACGTCTGTCCGGGTAACCAATAGCATGTGTGCTAGCATGTCCTACGACACAAAGCCCAAAAATTTTGTGGCCTCAAAATTTCAGAAGCTCTAAATTTTTTTGGTTAACAGATGTTACAAGAGAAATATATTAACTAGAAAGTCAAATGAAAAAATTAGACATGAATGTAATGATGGTGTAGTGGTCTATCAAGTAGGCTTATTTGTTTTATGATAACTCTTGAACATAGGCTTCGCATTTAGTATCCAGAAACTGGGTACCTACCCATAATCTGGTCGATTTGGGACTGACAAAACTTGTGAACTGGAAAAGTTGGCAAGCATATATAGGCGAACCCGAAACCCAGTTTTAGCGGGTAACGGGTAAGGATAAATTTGGAGGTATGCGTCTCGTACCATGATGACTTTTATCATTTTATTATGGAATTTGATTGGTTTCCAATTTCAAACAATAGTGGATTTATAATTTGATGCCATATTTTGGTTCCTTAAATTTAGAGTTTTTTCATGAAATTTGAATATTATAGGTTGAGTTTACCATATGATTGAAAGTGTGTTTGCTCTTAAAAAGACTTAAATGATGAGTTATATATGTGTCTAGGATTGGAGATGGTAGTATACATTGGGTGGTTAATTTGTTTGCTAATCCTCTTGATGATCAAAAGGTGAAGAGTAATTAGTGGTCACAGTAAACGAAGGAAGAAACAACAAGTAGGCAACCTAAGATTGATTAATATTACATAAAGACATGTTTAAGATTTGATGCTCCAAATTGTCTACCGAGATGGGGACTAGAAGATAGCAAAGGTAGTTAATGGAGCATATAAAAAATAGGGTTTTTAAGACAGTTGGAAATGCTAGGGTTTTGAGCTGCCTACTGTAACCTACCTTATGAAGCTGGACCACGTACCCTACCCACCACTTAATATTAATAATAATAATAATAATAATAATAATAATATTCAAATCACAGTAATACTAACTCATCCACTTCCAAATTTGAATCATAATGGAAACAAGTCGACAAACGGAGGGCGTAGTGGCCGGTGGTTGGCTCGAGGTATTTACTAAAGTCTTAACAAAACAAAACCTTTTGATTTCTTTTATCTATCTATCAATTCGTCATTTAACAAAAGGTTTGGCCATATGATAATATATATGACCTCTAGATCATTCTTCAGATATAGTTTTTATGCTTCACATCGAGACCTTCAAAGTTTACTAGGATTCTAGGACCCAAAATTATCCAAGCTAGCTAAATAGCCATAACCTATTATATTGGGATGGACAAACTTACAATGTGGATGCAGATCCTTTGTTCCCTTCTGCAGCCTGCAACATATTTCTAGGGTCGGTGATAAAGCTAGACATCATTCATACTTAACTTAAATCAAGATTAACTATCCACTGGATTATTCTTACTTGACCCTCATATTTGATTTAACCAAGTCATTATCTACCTACTAAGTTTTCTTTAATTATGATCACCCAGAAGATATCACATGACACATACTACGTCACTCTCCCATGCAAGTTTTAATTTAACATTTATCATTTTATGACATATCTAATTTGGAAAATGGAGTTTTGTCCCCTCTACTTTGCTAAGTTAACAAAAAGCCCCATGTACTACGAAATGATTTATTTACTTTCTCCTACTATACCCAACCTAACCATCAAGTCCTTTTATCCAAATTTTCGTCCAAGATTCCGTTAAGTGATGACTCATCAATATGACTCATCCATAATTAATGATAGTACATTGCCACATCAAAGACTTTCATCAATATAAATATGTTGTTTACTCAACTAAACTAAAAAGTAGAAAACATAAAAATAATTAAATTAAATTTATAATTTATAAATGAAAATATTAAAATGAAGATATTTTTATTTGGATTTTAAATTTTAATTGTTTAAAAATACTTTCCCGAGACGTCATGAACCTATAGGGGGAGTTTGTATTCTGCTTCCGTGTTAGCACTAGACATTCCAAGGGGCTGGTTTCCGCTTTGCTGCTTATGTGAAAATGTTTTAGGGAAAAAAGGATTTTTCAAAGGATTTGAAATCTAAAGGTTTTAAACTGAGTCAACTTCGAACTTGGTAAATGAACATTTTGATCTCCTATAGTGACCGGGATAGCACCACTGGTAGTCAGAGTGCTTGTGTTGTTGATCTGCCTACTATGGTGCTGGATTTTGGGCGACTCCTGAAGATGGGAGGTGTGACATTCGAGGGGAACACCTCAGATTCTCAACTAGTCCTGGAGTGGTTGAGGGAGAATGATCATGCATTCAACTTCATGGGTGCCACTGAGGAGCAGAAGTTGCGCTACTCCATCTTCTTGTTAAGAGGACATCCAAGGAATGGTGGAGAAACTTGGCGGCTGTGGAGGAGGATCCCTTTTCCATCGAGTTTGAAGGATTCAAGCAAGTATTCATAAAAGACTACATGCCTGCGACCTAGTAGTGGGCTAAAAAGTTGGAGTTTCATACACTGAAGTAGGGATAAAAGTCGGTAGTTGAGTACTACCGAGATTTTGTGCACCTTAGGACATGGTATCAGGGAGCTCTAGAGCTTAAGGAGGATAAGCTGAAG
Organism: Linum lewisii; assembly: GCA_034768395.1. NCBI lineage: Eukaryota > Viridiplantae > Streptophyta > Magnoliopsida > Malpighiales > Linaceae > Linum > Linum lewisii. The sequence goes on along the minus strand of CM068298.1, from coordinate 13,126,615 downwards.
CAACAGTTCTTGGAGGGGTTGAAGGCGTCTATCCAAGATGGTGTCACTTTTAATGACATGGGTAGGATTGTTTACATCAAGACTACTGCTTTGAGGGCTAAGTTGATGGACAATAAGCACAGGGAAGAGCGTCGGGTCTGACAGGAGGAGAAGAAGAGGAATGAGACTAGTTCGGTTGGGGCTATCTTTGGTCCTATTTTAACAGAGGAGAAGGGAGTCTGTTGGAGCTGCAAGCTAGCAGACTGGAGGTTTGGACCACAGGGCCAGCGGCAGCATACTGGTGTGCCAAGTGGTCGGCGTCCACCTTGCAACAAGTGTGGTTTGGTGCATCCTAAGGCGTGGTGCGCAACTAGAGGGTGCTACTGGTGTTGTGAGCTGTTTTGTTTGTTAGAACACTAAGGTAGAGCATAGAGAACTAAGAGGGTTACTTCAGTCATTACTAATGCTAGTTTGGAAGTTTGACGATCTGACAATGGACTTTGTCAGTGGTTTTCCAGCAGTGGGAGGAAACGATGCCATTTGGTTGATTGTGGATCATCAAACCAAGGTACCTCACTTCATTCCCATCAAGTTCAAGCCAGATGTGGATGAGTTAGCTATGTTGTATGTGGAACATGTAGTGAGGTTGCATGGTGTGCCTAAGACTTTAGTGTCGAACAGGGATCCAAGCTTCACTTCTCAGTTCTTGAAGAGCTTGTATACAGTTATGGGTACTAAGTTGAACTTCTCTGCAACTTACCACCCTCGAAAAGATGGATAGTCTGAAAGGAAAATTCTCACTCTTAAGGATTTACTGTGTTCTTGTGTTTTGGAGTTTGAGGAGTCGTGGTTTAATTTGTTGTCATTGGTGGAGTTTGCTTACAATAACTCGTACCATAGCAGTATAGGAGTGGCGCCTTTTGAGACTTTGCATGGTCGGAAATGTCGGATGCCTATATGTTGGAATCAAGAAGGGGACAAGTTGGTTTCAGGACCTCAAATTGTAGTAAAACCTACAAGTAGAGTTATGTCGATTCGGGCTCAGCTTGGGGTAGCTCAGAATCGACATAAGAAGTATGTCGATGGGAAGGCTCGGGAAGTTCAGTTCAGTGTGGGAGATAAGGTTTTCCTCAAGGTTTCACTTTGTAAGGGCGTTATGCGATTTGGTAGAAAAGGCAAACTAGCACCTAGGTACATCGGTCCATATGATGTAATCAGGAAGATTGGAATTGGTTGCTTATGAGCTAGCATTGCCTGGAGAGCTGGATCAGATTTATAATTTGTTCCATGTCAATGTACTTAGAAAGTACGTTGCAAAGCCTGGTCATGTGATTAGGCTGGATGAGGTGGACCTAGCTGAGGATCTAACTTATGTGGAAGTGTCGGTTTAGATTGTTGATCATCAATTCCGCCAGCTCAGGAGCAAGCGCATACTAATGATCAAGGTGGTTTGGAGGAACCAGAAAGTTGAAGCAGTGACTTGGGAGACGGTGGCCTTCATGAAACAGCGATATCCCAACTTGGTGAATGCATATCTCGCAGGTAAGGTATTACTACTCAATTAGTGCATTCATTTGGTTAGGGGGGAGGAGGTTTAAGTTGGTTTAGGGACGAAACCTGTTTTAAGGAGGGGGGAGTTGTAACGTCCCGTTATAGGTTAAGCCATATGTTTTGTGAATTGGTTGGAAAAGGATTATAATTGAGTTGGTTGTTGGAAATTGCAGCACTGGTGCTACTGCAATACTAATGAACACTACGGGAGATACATGTTGTGCAACGGGCCTTGCAGTGATTGTAACAGACGTTGTTTATTACACACAACAGGCATTACAGGAGGTGTAACGGCCGTTATGTCAGCTAAGTATAAAACAGTACAGTCGACAAATTCATATTCTAAACTCTCTCAAATCATTTTTACGAACAACAAAGTTTTGGGAGGAATATTTGGAGCTCGGTCCGTCGGATCATCAAGGGAACTCAATGGAATTTTGAGGGATTGATCTAGGTCGATCGTCCAGGCTCGAATTAAGGTAAATCCTCCTCGTTTCAGCAGATTCAGATATGTTAGTCAGGGTTTTGCAGTTTGGGGGATTTGTAGGTGTTCTTCTCTAATCATAATGTTTGTTGGGAACTTGTGTAGGAGGTTTGTAGTGCAATTGCTCAAGCTTGGAAGTTACCTCGGTCAGTCCAGTTCAAGAATTAGCTAAGGAAACTATGAGGGGTTTTTTCACTGAAATATTATATTTAACTGCTCTGATCCATATCCTAGTTTAATGCTTATTGTAGTATTTATGATTTACATTCTAGTATGTCATTGATGACACTCGATTTGACGTGATTATCAGCCTCATTTAAGCGACAATTCTTGGCTTAAGACATGGTTTTTAGGGTAAAATAACGAATAATCACTCAACTACCCTATCTCGTGCCATTTTGGTTACTTTGGCCCGTTTCGGATCTATTTGATGGTTTTCTAGTGTTTTTTTGATAGTACAGGTTTTTGCCATCAAATAATGTAACCAGGGACGTGTCTAAGGCATCGGAACCTCAAGGAATCGCACCAGAATCAATCCAAGGAGTCAATCAAGTCAACACAAATCCTGCCCAGCTTTACAAAGGAGTTTTCAGCGAAAAGACCATAAGTTTTTGCCGAAAATCATAGAAGAAATCGTCGGCGCTTACAAGAAGAAATTTTTGGCGAGAAGTCAAAGTTCTCGCCGAAAACTCTGGACGAAATCATCACAGGAGGATCAGTCGTCCGGGCCAGCATTTTTCAAAGAAGTTTTCAGCGAAAACTTCTTAACCTAATCCGGCTGGGAATAGGGTTAAGTATAAATATAAACTGACGGCTCAAAACATATACACTTTATCATATCAATCAAATAACTTCCAGACTTGGAAGTTCGAGAGAGAGTTTTGAGAGTTCGAAGAGCCAGGAAGAGATCGTGACGCCATCTTTCCACCTCGGAGACCCGGAGCTGAGAATTGAAGATCGTTGAGATTGAAGCTTCTCGAATTCGTAGAATTAGGTTTGACAGTTCTTCTCTGTTCTTTCTACATGAGATGTATTCCTTGTTTTTCTTTAATTCTCTTGTATCTAATATGAGTAGCTAAACTCGTAGAGCTTAGATTAGATGAACCCTAAGTGACCCAGGGCTTTAAAGCGGTCACGGATCGGTGGTGATTAGATTCGAAGTTCAATTGTTTCTCTTTACATAGTTGTTTTATTCTTCATTGTTTATGTTTCTCTTCTGGTTGGTCGCCTAGATTAGGTTTATGCAAGTTAGGGTTAGTCGCCAGACAGCTTCCCTTCTTTGGAGCATAAACTTGTCTTCCTTGATCACCTAGTTTAGGTTCTTGTTAAGCTGAGGATAGAAGTGAACGCTCGCCTCTCTTTAAAACATCAATTCTACCAATTAACCTATTCTTTGGAGTGTGCCTTTCGTAGGTACCAGTTAGGGTTAATCCACTTCAAGAGTAACTCATTAATCACTAGTAATTGCACCAGTTACTTCTTCTGTCGCAAGAAGCGAAAGCTCAGGCGGTTAATTAGTCGTGGTAGTTAGATCGGATAGAGCGAACGTTTGTCAGTCTTAAACCTAAGGGTAAGGAGTTATGGTGGTGTCTGAGAATTGATAGAATGAGAATTGAAAACCGCTGGTCTTGTGATTGCTGTTGCCTTGGTGATCTAAGGGGGATTCGAAATCTAAGCTTGTCTGTCATCTGTTTAAACCAACCAATCATTCTGTCTTTTAATTTTATTTTAATTTTCCTGCATCTTAGTCTAGAAGTCGTGGAACTCACACCACGCACAACGTGTTTAAACCTGAGTAATTTGCCAACATATTTGAGTAGACAATTATTAGAAGACCCGTGGAATACGATCTAGTCTGCCTTGGTAGATTAGTTATTTGATACTGCTAAAACTGCAAAATCAAATTGGCGCCGTTGCCGGGGACTCTTCTATATTGTTTGACAGAAGAGCTGGCTTTGAATAAGACGATTGACTTCAAGGAGCTCCAAAGTTGGGTTCCTAACAGGTACCGTGTGTCTCAAGGACGTTAAAAGAGAGCACTTCGTGGGAGGCAACCCACGGCTGGAGTCTGCTTTGAATTTATTGAGTCAGTCCTTTCGTCGTTCGCATCAGTTTCAGGGAGCCAAAGTGTCAGTTTAATTTCCTTTCATTTTGATTTGTTTTCTGTTAGGTTTTTGAAAAAAAAGAGGTTTTAAAATAAGTATTCGGCGAGAACTAAAAGTTCTCGCCGAAAACTCTCTCTCTTTTTCAAACAGTGAGCGTCTCCTTTATTTTTTTTGTGTTTTCGAAGAAGTTTTCGCCGAAAACTTGCGTCTCTTCTTAAAATCAGTTTCATTTTTTTGGCCCGATTCCAACGCATACTTGATCGCCCAAATCGGAGCTCTGTAGCTCCGGTTGTCCCCGAAACAAGCTTTTTACGTTTTTGGCCAACTTCGTCGCTTTCTATCCATTTTCTTGAGTCATGTCTTAAAGGTTAGTTGTTGGGTTTTCAATTTTGAATCTTTTGACATGTTGATTGTTGAATTTCGATGAGTTTAATTCCGGGTTATCTCGTTTTGCGTGTCTGCTGTTTTGGTGTGATTTTTTCTGAACTAATTAAGCTTAGACGATCTAGACTTCTCTAGGAGTGTTGTGCCGTGAATTTGTGTCGGTTTAAAAAAAATGAAAAATTCAAAATTTTCCCCTAAACCTTCTTCGTTTTGACTTTTATTCCGTGTGGATCCAGGATACTTGTCCCGGTTTCCTTTTTATCCTTTCATTGTTTTTGTTTTGTAGGTTCTTTTGAAGCTACTTCGTTCATCCCCTACATCGACCATCACCCTCCAGGTTCTCCGTATTCCTCTACTCTAGTTTATTCCTGTGAGGACACAGAACCGTTTAAGTGGGGGGTAGGATTCCAGGATTATGCATGATCTTGCTTGATTTTTTGTGATTCTATGGGTCATTTTTGAAATTTCTCTAGCATAGAATTGCTCAGTTCTTTTGATGTTAAATTGACTTCAATTTTTCACAATGACGTCAAGACTGTTCCACTTAGAACCTGTAACCAACATGTTGGCACTGATATTAAATGAGTCTAGGTCAGAACAGATAATAAATCACTCTTGTAGTTGAAACTTGAATTAATTAAATTGTTTTACTTGTTAATGACAAAGCTCGATAACACCGTTCTAAGATGATAAATGCTAGCTTCTCCCATGTTTTTTCACTCCATATTTGTTCACCTGTGATTGTGGCTTGAGATTAGACGGAAATCCAATTCGAAATTGTGTAAAAAATTATAACTAGCTAGGATCAAGTGGCTAAATGGTTAAATCAAGTAATTAAGTTGTGCAAATCAATGTTAAGTTCTTTTAAGTGCTGAAAATCAAAGCTAGGCAAGCCCAACACCTAAGTGAAGTGTTCGGGTTGAGCACTAGCATAGGCACAAATACTGTGAGCTAGGCAGGTCCAACACCTAAGTGAAGTGTTTGGTATCGAGCACTAGTATGCAGTAAATAAATTGAAGGAAGAAGTTGACACTTGAAATAAATTGTTGTTTAAATTGGTCCTAGCTAGAACATGTAACGTACAGATCTAGAGGCGGATGAAGTCGAGTCAATAGCCACGTCACTTTTCCTACCTCTGCACCCACATCATGGCTAGAGCTTAAAGTCTTTTTTATTAGAATTGGTGTTATCGTAGTCGGTTAATTATGATTAATTGTTTTGCCAAGAAACATGCTTTGTTAAAACTACTACTTGAAGTGTGCAGAAATTAGTGAGATCGAAACTTGTTTGGTTGATGTTCTTGCATGTGTAGGTCACTTTTTCTACGTGGACCAGTCTAAACCAAATCATTAGAATTGAATCTCAGTTTAATCTCGTGAAGTTGAGTGTGTTCTAGTTCAGTTTGCTTGAGGACAAACAAAAGATTAATTGTGGGGTATTTGATGACACTTGATTTGACGTGATTTTAAACCTCATTTAAGCTGCATTTCCTTGCTTGAAACGTGGTTTTAGGGGTAAAATAGCGAATATTCACTCAACTACCCTATTTCCTACCGATTTGGTTACTTTGGCCCTTTTTTTGTCTATTTGATGGTTTTCTAGTGTTTTTGTGATAGTACAGGTTTTTGCCATCATTTACGTAGCCACTGACGTGTTCAAGACCTCAAGAAGTGAACCGAAATCGAAACCATAAGTCAAACCGATCAGAGAATCAATCAAACCACTGCCCAACACTAAGTCTTCGCCAAAAACCTTAGAGTTTTCGGCGAAAAGATGTTAACAAACACAGGCAGAGGAGTTTACACTGAAGATTTTACAGTTCTTCTCTGTTCTTCCTACCTAAGATGTATTCCTTGATTGTTTTTTATCCTCTTTATATAATATGAGTAGCTAAACTCGTAGAGCTTAGATTAGATGAACCCTAAGTGACCCAGGGCTTTAAAGCGGTCACGGATTGGCGGTAATTAGATTCAAAGTTCAATCAGTTTCTCTTTGCATGGTTGTTTTGTTCTTCATTGTTTATGTTTCTCTTCTGGTTGGTCGCCTAGATTAGGTTTATGCAAGCTAGGGTTAGTCGCTAGACAGCTTCCCTGCTTTGGCGCGTAAACTTGTCTTCCTTGATCACCTAGTTTAGATTCTTGTTAAGATAAGGATAGAGCGAACGTTCGCCTTACTTTAGAACATCAATTCAACCAATTAACCTATTCATTGGAGTGTGCCTTTCGTAGGAACCAGTTAGGGTTAATCCGCTTCAAGAGTAACTCATGAATCACTAGTAATTGCACTAGTTAGTTTTGTCGTCGCAAGAAGCGATCGTACTCGGGCAGCTAATTAATCTTGGTAGTTAGATCGGATAGAGCGAACGTTCGCCAGTCTTAAACCTAAGGTAAGGAGTTATGGTGATGTTTGGGAATTGATTGAATGAGAATTGAAAACCGCTGGTCTTGTGATTGTTGTTGCCTTGGTGATCTAAGGGGGATTCAAAGTCTAAGCTCGTCTATCTTGTTGTTAGTCAACCTTTTTAATCTTTGTCTTTTATTTTTATTGTTTATTAGATTAGAAGTCGTGGAACTCACACCACGCACAACGTGTTTAAACCTGAGTAATTTGCCAACATATTTGAGTAGACGATTATTAGAAGACCCGTGGAATACGATCTAGTCTGCCTTGGTAGATTAGTTATTTGATACCAATAAAACTGCAGCATCAGTCATCTGGGCTTAGGATGATAGGTCATACTTGATTAATGTCATTGGGAATTACATGCATGATTATACTAATCATTCGGGTTGGATTACATGTAAGCGAGGAAATATACATGCTAAAGGGGGTCTCATAGACCATTAGAGGGCCTTTGTGGCACTGTACAGTCATTAGACCTTACATGATTAAGGGATCCTTTATGGATCAGGATAAGGATTGCTCGGGCTACCAACCTTCTAACTTATGTTGTGATCTTGAATTGATCTGACTAGCTTACTGGCTTATTGCTTTTCATAGCATTTAGGATTATTGTTTTACTGTTACACTTAGTGCATGTCACTCACCCCTCTTCCTTTGGTTACTTTGCTATTTTCGTTATGGGGTATGGTGAGCAGGTCCCCATGCCGCCTAGGAGAGCTAGGAGAGGAGCTGATGTTATGCGTGTCGATGAGTCGGTCAATGCTAGGTACAGTTAGGACATTCAAACCCACCTTTTGACTTATTGGTTTTGACCAGGATTTCAGAGATTCTTTTGCTTGTTGGTTCCTAGATGTACTAGATGTTTATTCCCCCCCCCCCCTTATTTATTGGTTATTGGTTGTATTGGTTCCTTGATTATGAGTTGTGCCGGTTTGGCTTTTTTATTGATTTAGTTATTCATTTATGTGATGAATGTGTATGCATACTTGCTTGTTTGAGTCAGTGACACCTGATTTAGTATTGCATGGGTTAAATTAGTGGTTTAACTGAGTTTTCTAGGGTAGGGTGTTACAGAGCTCTTGAGGAGTAGTGTTATGGAGTTTGAGATGTCATGGGTTGCGTTGTTGCCATTGGTCTAATTTTCCTATGACAACTCTTATCGCAACCTTCAACCTGCTCCTTTTAAGGCGTTCTAGGAGAAGAAGTGTAGGAATCCTCTATTCTAGGATGAGGAGGGAGCAAAGATGTTGAGCGGCTCTCAAATTGTGTAAGAGATGGCTAATCAGGTCAAGGTGATCCGAGAGAAGCTCAAAGTAACTCAAGAGTGTCAGAAGCAGTATGCAGATGGAAGAGCTATGAAGCTCTGTTTTGAGGAGGGAGACCATGTGTTCTTGAAAGTATCAGCATGGAAGGGTCCTATGCATTTCGGTAGGAAAGGTAAGGTGTCACCTAGGTACATTGGTCCATACAAGATTCTAGTTCGGGTTAGGTCGGTGGCTTATGAGTTGGCCCTACTGATGGAATTGAGTTGGCCCTACCGATGGAATTGGAGCGTATCCACAACGTGTTCAATGTGAGTATGCTCAAGCAATACTTTGTGGACCCCTCTCATGTAATTCTGCCTGTAGATGTGGAGATCGAGCAAGACTTGACATTTAAGGAAAGACTAGTGGATAGAAAAGTCCGGATTTTGAGAAACAAGCAAATTTTGATGGTGAAAATAATTTGGAGGAACCAAGACTCCGAGGCAGTCACTTAAGAAACGGTGTCCAACATGCAGGAGAAGTATCCCAAGTTGATGGCATAAAATGTACCTGGTAAGTGTTTTAAGTCCCATTCTTTAAAATTTATTGAACCAGTTGTTAATTCTTGTAGCGTTGATTAGGTTTTGGGTCGAAACCTTTTCGAGGTTATAGTGAGTTTTAACGACCCATTCTTGATTGTCGTTACTTGCTAAAATCAATTGGGAATGAAATGGATGGAATGGAGTAGGATATGTAATTAGCCATTATTATTACAATGATAGATATATACATATTGCATAGAGCAAGTTTTGATCTCATTCTCATAAACAACCGATTCTTTATGAATCTCATTTTTTGTAAAATTTTATCTTCCTTTTATTTATCATTATTCCCCTGGCTCCAAGCAATCTAATTCAATAGTCTGACTCATTGCATAGAACTAGAAGGTTTTGGTTGATTTAGGTTTATGTAATTTCTTTTTTTATCAAAATTTCCTTTTGGTCAATCGTTGCATTGAATAGAATTGACTGAAATAGGAACCCTTAGATACAATCTGGAATAGTACCACTTCAAGAAATAATGAATTCTTATTAAGATTTAGTCTGATAGGAGATTTTGTAACTTCGGGTGCCAATGGGCGTTGCACAAGGTGCAACGGCTGTTGTGCACATGTTAACAAATGGTTGTTGCTCTAAGGCAACAACCATTACATCACTTGAGGACAATGGTTGTTGCCTAAGGAACGCCATTGTCGCTTAACTGACAAAGTTCGTTGTGGAGCAGCAACGACCATTACGACTTGTAGGATAAAAATATGACAGTCGGATAAATGCATAGTATAAGTTTATTTATTCTTTCCTTCGATTCAGTATCTCCTCGACCAATTGGAGAGTACTCTTAACAAACCTAGTAGCCTAGAATTGTAGAAGATAGATCAAGGAATCAAGGGATGGAGTTGAGGAGCGATTTTTAGTATTGTTCGATCTTTGATTTAGGGTAAGGAACTCCTAGATTCATGATCCCTTCTCAATTGGGTGCATACCTAGGTTTCGATTCTAATACGTGGGTTTGTGGTTTAGGGTTTCTGCAGTGGTTCTTCGTTGTGCTCAAGAGCAGGATATAGTTGCAGTCTCGGGGAAAGAAGCTTGGATTATCCAGGTGAGGGCTAGCTTATCATCGATAGGTAGAATTAAGGTGAGGAGTTCCAATCATTACTTAGATGAATTGTATGATGCACAAAATTGGAGAGTGTGTAATTGGTTGTTTAAGTGTACATTTTTGTGATTGTTGTGATTATGTGATTGTTTACTTGATTTGGACACCCGATTGACTAAGTGGCTTAGAATGAAAGTAATATGAATAAATGTGTATCATGAAACGGCTGTTTTTTTAATTGTCTATGGTCGTTGTAGGAGGATTATCCCAATGAAGGATGAACAAATGGCAAGCCCTACACCTCATGACAAGACTACCTTTGTTTCCCCTTGCTTTTGTAGGTGGCGTGGTCGATGAGGCTAGATGTTTACCCTAGACTAACATGATGAGTAGATGTGGTGATATGACATTATTGATGTGGTTGTTTGTGATATGGCGCAGTGGTATCGAGAATGTGGAAATTGGGATATTGTATTGTGTGTCGAGATTGTAGGATTGGGAATGGTGAATTGGAAATGTGAAGTACCATTGTGCCATACTTGATCTGTTGTCGTGATTAACATATAATATGAAAGGAGCCAATGTTACCTCCGAATGATATATGGAAATGGTTGTTGGTCTATTGACGGGTAGACACTATTCTATCTACGAAGAAGGATCTTGTGGGATGCGTCAAGAACTCTCCCTGGGCCAGAGTGCGTCTGTCAGGCGTGCGGGGTTGCGGGGGATCAACTCCTTTTGTGCCTTAATAAATACCTAGAATTAAGTTATTATGATGTGATGTTGCCGTGTGAATGTGCATGCATGTGATAGTGTGGTTGAGATGTGATGATGGTATTGGTGATGGTAATTGGATTATGATGCAATATATCTCATTTGTGTATGATTGTTAAAAGGTGCTTGTGGGGTTATTGCATGCAGGGCCATCCCATTAACATCGGAGGCCCTGTGACATAATCAAGATGTGGCCTGTTATTACATATTTTGACAAAATAATTTTTAAGTATATCAACATAAAAATTGATATTTTACATTTAAATAAATATTATTATATGTTATAAAAATATAAAATTTTTGGTTAATAGATATATGAGTATACAATTATATATTATTCAAAAGATAACACTCTCTAACCATAAGTAATTTATTTATTATTCTCAAATATACTTTCTCCGAAATTATAATTGGGGATATTTCTGTAAAGCTCGTATATCTAATTCTGAAATTTAAGTTCTATTCGATTAGAAATTGATATCCAGATGATTCAAAATATATTATTATAAAAATCCTAAAAATAAATCTAAAAAAGATTTAAAAAATAAGAGTTCACTTACTTAAAAAAAAATAAAGGCGTACCTTGACGGATGAATGAGATGAATTATTTAATAAAAAAGAAGTCTCCATGCCAAAGTGATAAATGAGAAAAATAACTAATAAAACAACATCTAGATGAAAGATATTTTGTTCAAAAAAAGATAAAAGATATGAATTATTTAATAAAAAAAGGGCCCCATATGCCCAATAGATAAAAAAAAAAAACTAATGAAAATAACATTTTTGTGAATTGAACCTGTGACCTAACAACATGATAAAACATTATCTACATCTTCTAACCACTACACCACACACACAATAGTGATTATATTTTAGTTTTAGGTTTACTTATTAAGAACTATGTATCTGATATTTTTACCCGAAATTCTGAGGCCCCCAAAATTTTGGGGCCCTGTGCCGGAAACAGGCCGGCACACCCTCTGGGCCGGCCCTGATTGCATGATATGGATAGTGGGAGACTATTGTAATGTGATCACCTAGTATTACTTAATAGGTTGTTAAAATGAGATAAATGTAGGTTGGGTCCCATTGTTGGCGATTCAATGGAGAATCTGGGATGCTCCCTAGTTCGTTCGACGTATAGTTTGGCCCTGTGGGTTCACTGAATTTAAAAGGAAACTGATCCCCCCTCTCTTCCCCCCCCCCCCCCTTTCAAATCTCTTTGAGTAAGTGGTTCATGTAGAGCAGAGCAGCTGTTCTAGCAATTGAGGATGAGGTATTGGAGCAGCTCTTACTTTAGGCATGGTTACCTTTTTGTTCAGTTCAGTTGACTTGTGGTATTTTCATATATTTTATCGTTGTATTGGATTTATCTGGTTGACCGGTTGTGGTCTATTTTACATTGATCTGAGATTCCCTTTTATTCAGTTTATCAGATGGTTTAACTTATTTATTACTTTCCGCTCGTTTTGTTCTTTAAATTCGATTTGGTTCGTCAATAATGATCATTTCTGGTTCACTTATGGTTTTGACCATGAAAACCGGATATGGGTGTTACAAAAATTCCACAAGTCGACTCTCCTCTTCTCTCTGACTTCAGTCGTGATTCCAAACTATTTCTTTCTTTCTCCTGATTTAGGCAGTCAAGTTGTATTTTATACCTGACAGTTCGCAACGGTCGTTGAGTTCCACACAACACTAGTTGTCACTTAAGGTTTCAATGGTTGATGGCTCCTTACAACACTCTTTGCCTCACTCAGTTTAACAAGTTTGAGTCTCACTCCGGAACGGGTCATTACAACTTGTTACCTCTTTAAAAAGGTTTCGTCCTGAAACCTCAACCCTTGTGTGAACGCTCTTACCTTTCGAAATGAGATTCGAACCATTATTGATTATAGACCGTAGGCTACCCAATGTTGAACCGACCCAAATTAATCTACACTTAGGATAACAAAACCAACCAATTGTGAACCTCCATATGGCAACTACTATTCCACTAAGGCAACGCTCGTTGCTACCCTCACAGGAAACGACCTTTGTCATTTGGAATTATGGATAAGGGAAACGACCGTTGCTTTCTTCCTCATTTCTTCATTTCTCCGACTACCAACTTCCTCTCCTATAAACTAAAACATGAGCACTTGTTAACAACTTCAAATCCTATGTCCTCCTTTTTTTATTCATTACCTCCACTAACGACTACTCCGATTTTCTTCAGGTACTATTTCTCGATGATTCACACCCTCCTCCGATCTCCCAGTTCAACTCTTCTCCTCGACAATAGTAATTACTCATTTCTTACATTCTCGTTTGTCCAAATACACATGCACGACCAGAATTGGTTTTTTAGATGCCTTCTAGTCGATTTACAACAAATAGGGTGCGTGGATTGGGAGGAGATTGCAACTACTCCCCTCTGACACTACAAAAAGGGGGGATCTGCGTCGGTTGAAACGAAAGTAAATTACGTCGGTTGGTCAAAGACCGATGCGAAAAATAGTATTCGCGTTAACCCGTGTAAATGGCATCGGTTGTGGTTCAGTCGACGCTAAATCTGTGGGTTTTAACCGCTATATACTATCCTGGCCAGATACGCCGGTTGGACCAACAGATGATTTAACGTCGAATGTGAGAAAGTAATTTGCGTCGGTTACAACCGACACTATATACACGGGCTTTTAGCGTCGGTCGACGACCGACGCTAAATACCTAACATATAAATCTTGCTTTCCACCGACAGAGCTCATTTGTGCCTCTCAACTTCAAAGTCTCTCTCTCCGCCACTCAACTCCACTCCGCATCTCCACTTCTTCTGAACACCCGTCGCCGACCTAAAGCTCGTTGCTGACCACCATCTCTCCGCCAGACCGCCTACTCGCCGCCAACTAGGCTCTCTGCCGACCAGACACCCCCGCCGACCGCCATCTTGCCATCTCGTCAGCCAGCAGTCAGCACATCTCCGTCGGGAGATTCTTCTACACTCCCGTCGTCGACCGCCATCTCGACGCCAACCAGACTCTCCGCCGACCAGACTCCCCCGCCGACCGCCATCTCGTCAGCCAGCAGTCACCACATCTCCGTCGAGAGATTCTTCTGCACTCACGTCGTCGACCGCCATCTCACCGCCGACCAGACTCCCCCGCCGACCAGACCATCAGATTGGAACCGACGCGAAATTACCCAATCGAATAACCAACCAGTGGGTGGCTGGACGTTTTTTGCGTCGGTTGGTCAGAAACATTAGCGTCGGTTGTTGTTTCGACCGATGCTAACATTTAGCGTCACTGTTATTGGCGTCGGTCGTATTGACCGACGCAACTTGTATTTAGCGTCGGTCATAACCGACGCTAAAAACCCGGTCTAACCGACGCTAAATGCCTATTTTTTGTAGTGTGAGTGTGGCACGACCCAATCATGGAGCAGCTACTGGTGGGTTGGATGGAGTAGCTCTTCGAGGTCAAGGAATATGATACGATGTGTAACATCCCAACCTTAACTGACAAGATATTGTCCGATATGGGTCTAAGCCCTTACGGATTTGTTTTTGGGTGTTGGTGGGATTCGAACTCATGACCTCCTCCTCTCAAGATCAAACCTCCACCACTACATCCCAAAACGGGTCATGATTGTTAAGGTTGAACCATTCCCCATAGCCCATGGATCTCTCAGCGTGCTTTGTCGATGTGAGATTTTCCTAGGATGTCACATACACCCCCCTCAAGGACTCAACGTCCTCGTTGAGGTTTCCCCACCATCATTCAAGAGGGACGCGGAGAGGCTCTGATACCACTTGTAACTTCTCAAGTTTTTCTGACAAGATATTGTCCACTTTTGGCCTAAGCCCTCACAGATTTGTTTTTGGGTGTTGGTCGGATTCGAACCCATGACCTCTTCCTCTCAAGATAAAACCCCCACCACTACACCCCAAAACGCGTCATGTCAGTTCAGGTGGAACCATTCCCCATGGATCTATCTGCGTGCTTTGTCGATGTGGGATTTTCCTAGGATTTCACACGATGGACATGTCAGGCATCTGGCAACTCTTGACCGACGACCCGACTACTTACAAGGATGGTACGATCTCTTTCTCTTTTCTTTGGTTAACTTGATTGAATTCTTGCATTCATTTCTCGTCTAACAATTTACTTTCTTATTTGTAGGTATCAATATGGCCTCCCACTTCCATGATCCGGTTCTCTGGTTCATCCACAAAATGCTGACGTGGACCATCACAGGTCGGACAGAGAGTGTGGGGGTTGTGGCAGTTCGGGTGCTAGAGTTGACAATTTACTAGTGATAGTTTTGCCCTCCACTTGGGAGCTCTGGTGGCATATCTCTTCCACCACTTTCTGACCTCAGGAACCCCTTCACTGTGCCTTATGAAGCTTACATCACTTGCTTTACCAAGTACCCGAGGCATCTGAATCTGTTCAGGGGTGGTTGATGCCACCCGAGCACAATAGTAAGCATATCACAACTGATTAAGATGAAGCGTCGAGTGTGGAACGACCAACAGACTGGGGTGGTCTGGCAAGAAACTTCTGTTGCGAGACTTCTAGAGGTGGAATCTCCTAGTGCTAAGGAGGAGAAGGCCCAAGACGAGGCTCATCTTGCTGGAAAACTCCCATCCCCAGGTTCTGGAGGAGATCTCTCAGTTGTCCCTCGAGATGCAATGGTGGGAAGCCTAGTGGACGGAGAGCTAAGAATGGATGCAGAGGGGTCTCCACCAGCAGTTCTGAGACTTGCCCGAGCTATCGACTTTCCCTCCAGATGAGGAGTTCTTAAAAAATTACTCTCATTTCAAATCCCCAACTAGTTAAAACATTTGAAAGTCCCTAGATGGTCATTTAATCTTGCATCGTTGTTTCATCTTCTCCCTTAGAAGGTTAATTAATCCTCTTGGATAGAAGAATATCCACAGATCCAACAACAACTAAACAGGCTCTGGTGCCATTTGTAACATCCTCTCCCAATTTTTAGAGTTGGACCCACGATAGAACCGAAATTGAGTACCACTAGCGATAATTGAGACTAAACAATACATAAAAGTTAAGCGGAATACTGAATGGGGAGTTACTTTGGTTTGCTCTAAATGCTCTAAACCTCTGAGTTATTGTTCCATTGCCGCTGTGTGATTCCTTCATTGCTACCCTTTGGGGAGGCTCTTCTGATGGCCTCTTCTTCTTCTCCTGATGATGTAGTGAAAAATTGGGCTCAGATAGCTTCGGATGAGGGATCAGCTCTGTGCTAGGTTGAAACTCTAGAATCATCGTATCTTGATGATGTTCTTCAAATTCCTCAGTCAGTGATCGATCTAGGCATCAAGCACTTAAATTCGGCGGTGGTTGCTCAATTCGTTAGTACGATGCCTTTGATAAAGTTAATTTCCTCGGTTCTGAATCGGCTTTGGGGATTTTGTGAAGTGATCCATGTATCCCTACTTTCGCCGTGTTTTATTCTGGTGAAGCTTTCAATGATGGAGACCTGTGACTGGATCTTGGCACATACACCATCATCCGATGTTGATTCGGAAGTGGCAACTAGGTATTGAGCCTCTGGATTTATCGCTGAAAGCTAAACCAACCTGGATTACCTTTTGTAAGGTTCCTCCTACTCTGCTCACGGAGGAGGGAGTCAGTTGGATGGCTAGCCAGTATGGTAAACCAATTCACAAGCATGTCCGTGAAGGCTTGAATGTCAAGGTATGTGTTCTCAGAGGTGAAGTAACTAATATGAACACTGAGTTGAAGGTTCATCTTGGTAAGGGAGAGGTAGTGCATATAGCAGTGGAGTTTCCCCATGCTAGGTCATTCAAGAAGACTGGAGGTGTATTCATACCAGTATCCTAGCCTGCTCCTATTACAAATGATGTAGTACTGGATGACACGCGAACTTAAACTTCTATGGAAGTGGAGGTGGATGTGTCTGAAGGTACTCATGATTTGGAGGTTGGAGGGGGGTTAGGTTCTGGATCTAAGACTTCTGCTAAAGTGGAGGATCCTCCTAATCAAATGAGACCTGCTGAAACTTCTTCTAAAGTGGAGGTTAGTGATGACACTCGATTTTACATGATTATCAACATCATTTAAGCTACATTTCCTTGCTTAAACCTCGGGTTTTTGGGTAGTTTAGGCTGTTTTCACCTAATTGCTCTAATTCTTGCCATTTTGGTTACTTTGGCCCGTTATGGGTCTATTTGATGGTTTTTTAGTGTTTTTGAGATTACACAGGTTTTTGTCGTTAAATACGTAGCCAGAGACGAGCTCGGGAAGCAAAGGAAACCTCAAGGAACGGCCCAAGATCAATCCAGAAGTCAACCAAGCCAGAAGAAACCACTGCCCTGACCTTAACTGAAGTTTTCGGCGAGAAGTACAAAGTCTTCGCCGAAAACTAAGCCAAGAACTACACAGTCGAAGACAGGAGAATCTAGCCAAGTTTTCCACTGAAGTTTTCGGTGAAAACTCCGAAGTTTTCGCCGAAAACTAATTCCTTTTTTCGGCTAGAATCCTGAACCCTATAAATACTAAACCGGCGGCCACAATCAAAGATACCTATTCCGTGGATTAATTTCCAGACTTAAAAAAGTTCAAGAGAGAGTTTAGAGATTTTGAGGAGCAAGGAAGAGATTGTGACGCCATCCATCTCGGAGAACTTGGAGCTAGGAGTTGAAGATTCAGGAGATTGAAGCTTCACGGAGTCATCGAATTAGGTTTTACTATTCTTCCTACCTGAGATGTATTCCTTGTTTGTCTTTGATTCTTTTGTATTGAATATGAATAGCTAAACTCATAGAGCTTAGACTAGATGAACCCTAAGTGACCCAGGGCTTTAAAGCGGTCACGGATCGGCGGTAATTAAATCCAGTTTCAATTAGTTTCCCTTGCATGTTTGGTTTGTTCTTAATTTCTTTTGTGTTTCTTTTCTAGCTTGATCACCTAGTTAAGATTCTAGTTAAGCTGAGGATAGTAGCGAACGTTCGCCTCACTTCAAAACACCAAATCAACAGTTAACCTATTCATTGGAACAATTTCTCGTTGTAGGAACCAGTTAGGGTTAATCCGCTGCTAGAGTAACTCATGAATCACAAGTAATCGCACTGGTTAGTTTTCCGTTGCAGAAGCGAATGCACGGGCGGTCAATTAATCTTGGTAGTTAGATCGGATAGAGCGAACGTTCGCCAGTCTTAAACCTAAAGGTCAGGAGTTATGGCGATGTCTAAGAACTGAATGATTCTGGATTGAAAAGTCGTTGGTCTTGTGATCGCCAATGTTCTGGTGATCTTAGGGGGATTCGAAATCTAAGCTTGTCTGTCGTCTTGTTAAGTTAACCAACCTTTCAATTTTACTTTTGTCTTATTTCCTTTTATTTTCTCTGCTCCTTAGTTTAGAAGTCATGGAACTCACACCACACGCAACGTGTTTAAACCTGAGTAATTTGCCAAGTTCATTTGAGTAGACGATTAGAAGAAACCCGTGGAATACGATCTATCTTCCTTTCTGCTTGATAGTTATTTGACTACACGCGCGTGAAAATGCGTTCATCAATTAGTGTAACTCAGAGCCCTGTAGCTGGTATTCAAGTACATGTTTCTGCTTTTGAGTCTAAAAACAATGATGCTGCTTGTGACTTTGTAGTGGGAAAGTGTGATGATGATAATCCTGACTAGTATGTGCAGATCCCTGAAAAGCCCTGTTTCGGTGAGTTCTTGCAGAATGGGGCTCATTTTTCTACTCATGGGAGAGGTAAGAGTAGAGGTGGTAATGGAGTAAAAACACGCTAGGAAATGATCAAACTCTGGATCTGGAATGTTAGTGGGTTTAATAAGAAAAGTAAAGTTAACACCCTTCATTCATATATAGCTAGAGAGAGTGTTGATGTGGTTGCTCTACTTGAGCCTAGAGTCATGAGGGAAAACACTACAGATCTTTATGCCTCTCATTTTCTAGGTTGGTTAGCAGAGTTCTGTTATGAAAATGATCTTGGAAAGATATGGTTGCTATGGAAAAAAGATGTGCCTATTAGTGTTTTATACAAAACCTCTTAGCTTATTCACTTCTCAGTTAACCTGCCTGGTCCTTACTTAGCTACTGTCGTTTATGCTATTAATGATAATGGTAAAAGAAATATCCTCTATAATGATCTCTTAACTCTAAAGCCTATGAACCCCCTGGTTCATAGCTGGGGACTTTAATGCTACTTTGGATGTTGTAGAGCCTTTTAATTCCCCTTCCTCCTTTGTTGGTATGGATGACTTCCAGAAATTTGTACAAGATGCAGACCTTAGTGAGCATACTTCTCAGGGGCCTTCCTATACTTGGACTAATAATCAAGATCAATCCCCCATTGCTAGAAAGTTGGATCGTGTTCTGATAAGCCATCACTGGTTGGCTCAGTTTTGGAGCTCTGTGACAGTTGACCCTGATCATTGTGCTCTCCTCATAAACATAGACTGTAGGATTGTCTCCTATCCCAAGCCGTTTAAATTTTATCCTTGTTGGATAGAGCATAGCTCATTTCGAGAGGTACTGCAAACTGCTCGGAATAAGAGAGTTAAGGGTAACCTTTTGATGCTGCAGTTTTAGCGGTATCAAATAACTAACCTACCGAAGTAGACTAGATCGTATTCCACAGGGTTTCTACTAATCGACTACTCAAAGAAGCTGTCAAATTACTCAGGTTTAAACACTTAGTGCGTGGTGTGAGTTCCACGACTTCTAATCTAATAAAGCAGGAAAATAAAAGACAGAAAAGTAAAAGGTTGACTAACGAGAAGATAGACGAACTTAGATTTCGAATCCCCCTTAGATCACCAGAGCATTGGCAATCAACAGATCAGCGGTTTTCAATTCTAATTCAATCAGTTTCTATACACCACCATAACTCCTTACCCTTAGGTTTAAGACTGGCTAACGTTCGCTCTATCCGATCTAACTACCAAGATTAACTAGCCGCCCGGGTACGGTCGCCTCTCGCAACGACTTAATTAACTGGTGCAATTACTAACGATTTATGAGTTACTCTTGCAGTGGATTAACCCTAATCGGTTCCTACGAGAGGCACACTCCAATTATAAGGTTAACTGGTTGAATTGATGTTTTAAAGAGAGGCGAGCGTTCGCTTCTATCCTCAGCTTAACAAGAATCTAAACTAGGTGATCAAGGAAGACAAGTTTATGCGCCAAAGCAGGGAAGCTGTCTGGCGACTAACCCTAGCTTGCATAAACTTAATCTAGGCGATCAACCAGAGAAGAAACATAAACAATGACGAACAAAACAACCATGGAAAGAGAAACAGATTGAACTTCGAATCTAATTACCGCCGATCCGTGACCGCTTTAAAGCCCTGGGTCACTTAGGGTTCATCTAATCTAAGCTCTACAAGTTTAGCTACTCATAACGATAATAGAAGAATCAAAGGCAACAAAGGAAATCATCATACAGAGGAAGAACAGATAAGAACTGAAAAACTTAATTCTGACGACTCCGACGAAGCTTCGATCTCCTGGATCTTCAACTTTAAGCTCCGAGCTCTCCGAGGTGGAAGGATGGCGTCACGATCTCTCCACGGATCTTCGAACTCTCTAAACTCTATCTATCGACCCTAAGGTCGTGGCTAATCAGCCAAAATTCGTGTGTATCTAATCTGGCTTCAAAAAGTCTATATATACCCCCAGAAACCCTTTACAAGTTGGAAAAGGCTGAAAATTAGGGTTTCTGCCCGGATTTTCAATGGAATTTTTCGCCGAAAATATCACCAAATTTTCGCCGAAAATATTAGTTAAAAACCAGCTCCAACTTGTTTCGATGATTCCCGCTTCGTTTGAACTCCGATTTGGTCCCCGTTTGAAGCGCTGGACTCGTGAGAGAGTCCTCTATAATGTGGTAACCTGGAGGCTCAACATAAAAGATCACAAAAAGGGTAAAAATAGCCAATAAATGGACAATGTATGCACTAGGAGCCTAGAATCACAAAGTTATGACAAATGCACCAAATACTCATCAAAATGGCATCAAAGGGTATGAAATGTTGCTTAAATGGGGCTTATAATCACGTCAAATCGAGTGTCATCACCTTTCTTTGTCCTTTATGCAAAGCTTCACATACTGAAAGCTGATCTCAGAAAGCTCAATATTGATCATTTCTCTGACATTCAACGGAAAGTGATTGATAAGAAGAAAGATATGGAGGGATTGAAGAATGATATGTTAAATAATCCTTCCCCAATTGTTGTGAGAAGTGTTAAAGATGGAGAGATGGAACTTGCACGTCTACTCTCCATTGAGGAGAGTATCCTAAGTCTGAAGGCTAGATCCATGTGGGTTAAGCATGGGGATGGGAATAGTAGCTTCTTTGGAAGGTATGTTGCATCTAGAAATGGGAAAAACACTATAAGGCAATTGCAGGCGGATGATGGTTCTATGGTTGATGACACTAAGGCTATGGCTGATATTGCAGTTAGTTTTTATGTTAAGCTTCTTGGAACCTCAACTCATGTAAGTGAATCCTCTTTCCAGTCCTTGATCACAAATAAACTCATTAATGATCAGATTGATATGTTAGCTAAGGATGTATCAATTGAGAAGATGAAATCAGCTGTGTTTGATTTGGCTTCTGAAAAGGCCCCTGGCCCTGATAGGTTTTTAGCAGCTTTTTATAAGAAATGTTGGAAGGAGGTAAGTGTGGATGTGCTTCTGGCAGTGGGGGGACTTCTTTAGTAATGAGAAGCTTCATCCCTCAGCCAACTCAACCATCATTACCTTGATCCCTAAGAAGGTGAATGCTACAAGCATGTGAGATTATAGCTAGGCCAATCTCCTGCTGTAATACTATATATAAAGCTCTTTCCAAGAAACTGGCTAATAGGCTTTGCAAGGTTCTTCATTCTCTCATTGGCTATGCCCAGTCAACCTTGATCAAAGGAAGGATGATAAGTGACAATGTTATCCTTGCTCATGAGCTGCTTTCTAAGTACAATCAGAAAGAGATCTCTCACAGGTGTGCTCTCAAGATAGACCTTACTCGGTGGAGTGGTCTTTTATTGGAGATTTTCTGAGCGTTATGGGGTTTCCATATAGGTATATCAACTGGATCATGGCTTGTTTGAATTCCACAATGTTTTCGGTAAATTTGAATGACTCACTCTTTGGTTATTTCCCCGCAAAACGAGGTTTAAGGCAGGGTGATCCTATTTCACCATATCTGTTTTTTTTATGGCAATGCAAATATTGGATTGCTAGTTTGCAGATGCCTCTTCTAAGAGTTTTTTTCAGTACCATCCTCAAAGTAAAGGGATTAAACTCACTCATCTTTGCTTTGCTGATGAATTGTTAGTTTTCACAAAGGCAAGTGTGCATGCTGTAACACAAGTTAGACAAATTATGGATAAATTTCATAGCATCTCTGGCTTGCAGTTCAATCCTGAGAAGAGTGACATGTATGTAGTTGGGGTAATCAGGGTTGTGGCTGCTCAAATGGCTTCAGTAGTTGGGTTCAGGGAAGGTACCCTTCCTATGAGGTACTTGGGAATTCCTATTTCTGCTGGGAAGTTATCTAAGGAGGATTTCGGATGCTTAGTTGATAAGATAACCAGTAGGATTAAGGACTGGAAGGCAAAACTGCTTAGTTATGCAGGGAAGATGCAGCTCATTAAGTTTGTTGTTCAAGGAATTCTGCAGTATTGGCTTTCCATGTTCATTTTTCCAAAGTCTGTGCTTAAGGATATTGAAGATATTTGTGCTTGTTTCCTTTGGGGGAAGAGATAAGGAAGCACAGTGAAGGTCTCTTGGTATCACGTGACCTTTCCTTTTGAGGAGGGGGGACTAGGACTGAAGGACTTGAGCAGTTGGAATGAGGCGAATATTATTCGTCACCTTTGGAACTTAATAGTGAGGAGTGGCTCAATGTGGGTTGTCTGGATATTGAAGTATCTACTTAAGCATAGTGATATATGGAATCATGTTACTTCAACAGGATCCTGGCATTGGAGACGTATTCTGAAATTAAGGGAATTGGCTGCTGGACATATAACTATTGATACAGATGGAGAAACATTGTGGAATGGAGATATCATGCCTAATTTTAAGGTCAGTAAAGTTTAGGAAACTATTAGACCACGACGAGAGAAGGTTGCTTCGTCAAAATATCTCTGGAATGGCTTTAAGATACCAAAGAATAGTATGCTTGTTTGGTTGATCCTCCATGATAAGATTAGCACACTATAAAAAACACTGCATTTAATAGCGGCAGAAACAACGTTTAACAGCGGCCAGCGCCGCTGTTAAAATAATTTAACAGCGGCCGGAAGCCGCTGTTAAAATGACCAATGCTAAAAGGATTTAACAGCGCGACTGCCGCCGTTAAATAGGCCGCGATTAACTTTATTTATTTAACAGCGGCCTATAGCCGCTGTTAAATGATGCCATCGATTAAAGTAATAGCCGGAGCTCCGGCGATTGAGCCGGAACTCCGGCATTCGTCGTCCTCCTCCTCTTCTTCCTCCTCCTCCTCCTCTTCTTCCTCCTCCTCCCCCTCCTTCCCCTCCTCTTTTTCCTCCTCCTCCTCCTCTTCTTCCTCCTTCTCCTCCTAATTCACTGAGAAGGAGAATCTGATGGTGGATGAATCTGATGAAGTAGGAGATACGCTGAGAAGGAGGCGGTGGTGGTACTTCATCAGATCGGAAGACGAAGAAAAGAAGAAGAAGAAGAAGAAAAGAAAAAGAAGAAGAAGAAGAAGAAGAAGAAAAGAAAAAGAAGAAGAAGAAAAAGAAGAGGAAAAGAAGCAATGGTGTTCTGGAAAAAGAAGAAGAAGAAGAAGAAGAGTTATGGAGATAAGAAGAAGAAGAAGAAGAAGTGGCGGTGGCAAAATTCCGGCGGCGGCGGCAAAATTCCAGCGGCGGTGGCGGGAGTCGCGAATCAGGGGGAAGAAGAAGAAGAAGTAGTGGCCGGATTATGGTTTCTTTGGGAAGAAGAAATCAGGACCGTTGATATTAAATCAACGGTCCTAATTTCATTGGGAGCTATCCGCGTCCATCTGTTTCAGCCAATCAGGGCTTAGTATTTTAATAGCGGCCACATAGCCGCTGTTAAACTCTCTAATTTAACAGCGGCTAAGTGGCCGCTGTTAAATTTCTCGTGTTTTTCAATTTAACAGCGACCAAATTATGGTCGCTGTTAAGCTTCTGCTGTTAAATTGACATTTTCTTGTAGTGGCACTTTGGACAAGGTTAGCAGATGGAATAGCGATGGCAATACTATATGCCCATTGTGCAACAATGCTCCGGAGTCCATAGACCACTTATTTGCAGATTGTGATTACTTCCTCAAATGTCTTCATAACTTCTTCCCTGCAGTTCAGTTTGCTTCTTGCAACGATCTGATGTGACTTTATTTGGTGCATTTTAAGCCTTCGATTAGCCTATGAAATGCTCGTGTTTGATCCTTAAATGTCATGCATAATATGTTTTTATTGAAATTTTGTGCTAAGTGTCCATTTGTTGTCCGGTTGCTACTTTGAGGCCAATTATGTGTCTATTAGAGTGATTTTCTTTGCATTTTCAGGTCTTGGCATGAAAGTACTGGTGACAAGGAGCACGTAGGATCAAATGGGAAGTCGATCGGAGCTAGGACGGAGGAGATACGGCCGATGCAAAATCGAGAAAAACACACCTTGAAGCTGAAGAAGTTTTCGGCCGAAAACATTCAAAGTTTTCGGCCGAAAACCTTATGCACTCTCAAACAGAAGGAAGCAGAAGATCAACTTTCGATTCTTGAGGAAATTTTCGGCGAAAACATTCAAAGTTTTTGCCGAAAATATTAGAACAAATGCAGCAGCGGTCGGTGTTTTCAAAGAAGTTTTCGGCGAAAATGTTGCACAATTTTCGCCGAAAACTCAAGCTTATTCCGACATGCTATATAAAGAGAGAGGAGTGGAAATTTTGGGGGATTGATTCTAATTTTTACAACACCACCGCCGACTCCTCTCTCTCTCTCAACTCATCATCATCATCGCCTATCATCCTCTCCCTCAAACACACACCAACCTCCCTCAATTGTTGATCAACTTGAAGATCTAAGTGAAGCCTTCCACCCTAGGATAGGAGCTTGAAGAGCCAAGTGAGAAGATCCTCCATGGAAGCAAGGATGGTCTCCTCTACCCAAATTCAGGTTTCTTCCATGGTTAAGCTAGGCTAAGCTTAGGTTTAGTTTAGTGAGGGATGGATCAAGCTAGGATAGGTGATTGATTGTATGGATTGAGTCTCTCTTAGCCATTTGTGTGAGATGATGATCCTTGACCTTGTGCTTTGTAGCCATTAGAGCTTGATTTGCTCTTTTGGTTTTGTCATGTCTTTCAATACATGAGAATGATTTATTGATGTTGATCTAAGGTTATAGGATTGTAATTGGATGATTTGAGAGATTGGGTTATCAAGTTACAACCATTTTGATCTTGTTCTTCCTTGTTAGCATTTTATCAAACACTTGGTGTGCATTGAGTTTTCTTTCATTTGAAGGTTGAAAGACCCTTTTTATTGCTATACTAGTGTTATATGATTGACATGAGAGGTGTCTTGCATCATTTCCCTTGTGCTAGATGATTGTTGACATAGAATTCAAGTTCCAAGCATTTCATTGAGCTAGTTAAGGCATTCCATTCCTTTTGTTCACATAGCGAGAGCATGGTGCATTTGGTCTAGGAATAGAGAGTCAATTGTGCGAGAGTTCGTTGATTCTACTTGAGTGAGATGCATGGTAATTAATTACACATCGTTGCTTGAGATTCAATTCAGCTTTCATGAACCTTGAGCTTGAAGAAACCCCTTGCTAGACTAAACTCCTTTCTCTCTTGTTTGATCCTTAATTCCATTTGTCAATTTTGCCTTGTTTGTTTATGCTTTTAATTTGTTCTCTTTCAAAACCAAACTTCAATTCAAATGTTTAGACCGTTCATGAATTTTGTGAGTATTGGCCTATGAGAGGACCTCGAGGAATACGACCTTGATAAATTCTTTATCAAGTTTTTGGCGCCGTTGCCGGGGAACTCTCTCATTCCTAAGAAAGCAAATATTAGTGAACCGATCTTTACACTTCCTTCCATTTTCCTTTTTGCTTCCTTGTTGCTCTTTGTTTACTTAGTTATCCCGCATCGTTGTATTACTCGGGTGTGTTTGTTGTGCTTGTTTGCAGGAGATTTGGGTTAGTGCATGAGGCGTTCAGCTCGTCTTCAAGCACGACTCCAAGGACTACAACAAGTGCTCGAACCACGGACTACTTCCCCACCTCCTACAGTTGAAGAACACGAAGCTGACCACATCCCGCACCACACTATGTCTCAACACGGAGATGACGATGACCAATCGGTACATTCACAACACAATAATGAAGATGATCAATCGCAAAGAGGTGCGAGGCCCACACTAGCCGATTATGCTCGCACAACCCTCGAAGGGGCAACCTCGAGTATTGTGCGAAGACCGGTAAATGCAAGAAACTTCGAGTTGAAGCCTAATATGATTCAGATGGTACAGAATGGAGTGGTGTTCAACGGTATAGATGGAGAGTGCCCGTCTAGACACTTGAAGGACTTTCTAGAGATTTGCGATACGGTGAAGAACGATCAAGTTCATCCGGATTGTGCGACTCCGACTCTTCCCCTTCTCACTCAAAGGTAGAGCTAAGTCTTGGTTGGAGAACCAACCTAGTAGAACATTCACTACATGGGAGGGATTAGCCGAAGCCTTCCTCGAGGAGTTCTTTCCCCCTTACATGACGGATGCGTTCCGAGATCGTATCAACCACTTCACACAACACAAAGGAGAGCTCTTGCATGAGACTTGGAATAGGTTCCAAGCCCTTCTTCGGGCTTGTCCTCATCACAACTTCGCCGAATGGAGCTTGGCGGATATCTTTGCTAGGTCCCTTGATTTTGAGAATACAAGGATGATCAACCAAGCCGCCGGAGGTGATCTAAGGATGCTCACTCTCGAAGATGCTCTAGAACTCTTCGCGGAGATGGCCAACAAGACAAGGAGTTGGTCTCGACAACAACCTCCAAGATCCAAGTATGGGAGCGACACTCACTATGACTCTAGAGCTATAAGTGTTGATGCACCAAAGGAGTCATCTAGCTATGGGAAGAAGCCTAAGTTACCGGGGCACCAAGATGAGGATGACACTATGTTTGCGCTCCTCATGTCTAAGATCGATGCTATGGCATCCCAAGTAAGTAACCTAAGCATGCCTAAGCATCCCTCCAAGGTTTCATCATCACATGTGGGTAATCCTCCAGTGGCTTCAATATATTGTTGTGAATGTTGCGGGAGTCAAGGCCACGATGTTACTGCTTGTCCTTCCGCCACTCCTGAGCTTGGCCAAGGCGACCACCACGAGGAGGTGAGTTTCGCACAAGGTCAAGGATTCCATGGTAATTTCAGCCCCCAAGGTAACTATCAAGGTAACTATAGCCGACCTTGGTATAACAAGTCTAACCATGGTTACCAAGGCCAAGGGAGTCAAGGTAGTGGTTATAGCAAGGGTTACAACCAAGGAAATCAAGGAGGATATCAAGGTTATAGAGGGTACCAAGGAAACCAATGGTCTCAAGGAAGTAACCTAAACCAAGGTAGTCAATGGACTCAAGGAGGACCCCAAGGTCAAGGGAACCAAGGGGGAAATCAATAGAGTCAAAGTGGACTTCCAAGTCAAGGTTCCCAAGGTCCTACCCCGCCGGGAATGTACAATCATAGAGGTGAGGGACCACCTGGTTTCAACAAGCCTCCTCAAAACAAAGAGGGTGGTTCTTCGATCTCTCAAGAAGACACCAATGCGGCAATGATCCAACTCATCAAGAATCAACAAGCTTCAATTGCCAATTTGGAGAACCAATTGGGACATATTTCTAAGGCACTCTCAGAGCGACCCTCGGGCACTTTACCTTCCAACACCGAGGTCAACCCCAAAGGCCCGGAGCATTGCAAGGTAGTGACATTGAGAAGTGGGAAACCTTTGCAAGATACAACCTCTTCCCCAATTGACTCCCAAAAGGTACAAGATCATACTATAATGGTTGATGAAGATGATATCAAGGATCCTTCGGATCAAGTTGAGGTTGAAGTCGAACCTCCTACGGGTAATGTAAGTACTAAGGTTGCCAAGGAACCTAGTAAGGCTACATTGAGTACACCACCGATCTCTCCTCCCGCACCGGTTGTACCTCCATACAAGCCTAAGCTTCCATACCCCTCTCGAGTGGAGGATGGTCTTGAGAAAGTTTTTAAGAAGTTCGTGGAGCGGCTTAGTCAAATGCAATTCTCTCTTCCGTTTCCCGAAGCTATGACTATGATGCCTCAATATGCTAAGTTCATGAAGGAACTCTACACCAACAAGAGGAAGCTACCGGAGACACCTCTAGTCCACCTCAATGAGGAATGCTCCGCCGTTCTCTTCAAGAGTCCACCGGAAAAGCTTAAGGATCCAGGTACTTTTACTATCCCTTGTGCTATAGGTAATACCTCTTTGGCTAATGGTCTTGCGGATCTAGGTGCTAGCATTAATGTCATGCCTTATTACATATTTGAGAAAACTAGGATTATCTAATCTTCGTCCTACTCGTATGTACATTCAACTTGCGGACAAGTCGACCAAGAGTCCTAAGGGGATTGTTGATGATGTGCTAGTTAAAGTTGGTCCTTTTGTTTTCCTAGTTGATTTTGCGGTCATTGATACCGATGATGTGGATGTCTCATTGGTATTTGGTAGACCATTTCTTGCTACTTCTCGTGCTTTAATTGATGTGCATGATGGGAAATTGACATTGAGAGTAGGACAAGAGAGTGTCACGTTTTGCATTGCCGATGGCATGAAGTTTGCTCATGCACAAGATGATTTAGAGTACTCATGTGATACCGTTGCTTCGGCTAGTGTGTGTTGTATTTCTAACTTCGTGTGTCGAGATTCTTTGGATGTTTGCCTTAGAATGAATGTGCAGGATCATTTGGACATCCCAGAGTTAAAAGCTCAGGTGGCTTATCTTGATGAAGGGAGAGACAAGTTGGAGAGTGAGACAGTTTTTGTTGCTCTTCCGAAGGTGGAAAGGGTGAAGACCTCTTATGAAGAACCGCCTACTCTTGAGCTCAAGCCTCTTCCCACACATTTGGAGTATGCTTTTCTCATGCCAAATTCTAAGCTACCGGTCATCATCAATGCTAAGCTTGTACCTGAGCAAAAGGACCGTCTAGTGGAGCTCCTCAAGAAGTACATGAGAGCTATTGCGTGGAGCATCTCGGATATTCGAGGTATAAGTCCCACATTTTGCTCACATCGGATCCTCATGGAGGAAGATTTCAAGCCGGTTGTGCAACCTCAAAGAAGATTGAATCCTAACATGAAAGAGGTTGTGAAGAAAGAGGTTATAAAGCTCATGGACGCGGGGATTATCTTTCCTATCTCGGATAGTCCTTGGGTTAGCCCCGTGCAAGTTGTGCCTAAGAAAGGAGGGATCACGGTGGTAGCTAATGACAAGGATGAGCTTATCCCGACAAGGATTTCTCCAAGATCACTACCCCTATGACTCGGCTTCTCGAAAAGGATGTGGAATTTTGATTTGATGAAGAATGCTTGAAAGCCTTTGAACTCCTAAAGGGTAAACTCACAAATGCTCCTATACTCATTGCTCCGGATTGGTCCAAGTCATTTGAATTGATGTGCGATGCTAGTGATTACGCTATTGGAGCGGTTCTAGGCTAACGAATGGACAAGAGATTCCATCCGATATACTATGCAAGTAAGACTCTCAATGAAGCTCAAAGGAACTATACAACCACGGAGAAGGAGCTCTTGGCCATAGTGTTTGCCTTTGATAAGTTTAGGTCCTACTTGGTGCTTTCTCATACTATTGTCTTCACGGACCACCAAGCTTTGAGGTACCTCCTATCCAAGACCGATGCTAAGCCACGATTGATTCGTTGGGTTCTTTTGTTGCAAGAGTGACATTGAAATTCGGGATAAGAAGGGATCCGAGAATGTAGCCGCCGATCACTTATCTCGTTTGAAAGAAGCTGAATTGGTACACAATGTTAATGAAGAAATCAACGACAACTTTCCCGATGAGCTATTATTCGCTTTAGCAACAATGGAGTTCGAGGAACCTTGGTTTGCGGATTTAGCTAACTATCTTGTTAGTGGATATTTGAAGGAGGGCCTCTCCACTCAAGACAAAAGGAAGTTCTTTGCGGATCCGAAGCATTACTATTAGGACGATCCCTTTGTGTTTCGAGTTGGCTTCGATGGGATAATTAGAAGATGTGTTAACCATGGCGAAGCGAAGGACATTATGCTTCATTGCCACTCCGGTCCTACGGGAGGACATCATGGAGCAAATCGCACGGCTCGCAAGGTACTTGAGTCCGGATTCTTTTGGCCTTCGATCTTTCGAGATTGTCAAGACTTTGTCAAGTCTTGCGATGCATGCCAACGCTCAGGTAACATATCTTCCCGTAATGAAATGCCTCAACATGTCTCGTTAGTGGTCGAAATATTTGATATTTGTGGTATTGATTTTATGGGACCGTTTCCTACTTCGCATGGTAACAAGTATATTCTGGTTGCGGTTGATTATGTGTCTAAATGGGCGGAGGCACAAGCTTTGTCTACTAACGACGCCCGTGTTGTAGGGAAGTTTCTTGTTAAGTTCACTCGTTTTGGTGCCCCTCGTGCTATTATTAGTGATCGAGGTACTCATTTTCAAGGACAATTCGATAGGGTGTGCCGACGGTTCGGTGTCACTCATCGGATGTCTACCTCGTATCACCCTCAAACTAGTGGCCAAGCCGAGGTAACCAATAGGGAGCTTAAGAGAATTCTGGAGAAAACGGTCGACCAATCACGAAAAGATTGGTCGACAAAGCTTGATGATGCTCTTTGGGCCTACCGCACGGCTTATAAGACCCCTATAGGCACTACTCCCTATAGGATGGTCTATGGCAAAGCTTGCCATTTGCCGGTAAAGCTTGAGCACCAATCTCTTTGGGCATTGAAGTTTCTAAATCTAGATATGAGTCTCGCAGGAGAAGAGCGTAAGTTTCAGGTACATGAGCTCGAGGAGTATCGCCATCATGCTTATGAGAGTGCCAAGCTATACAAGGAAAGGACAAAGCTTATTCATGACTCCCGCTTGAAGTTGGGCAAGGATTTCAGAGTTGGTGACCAAGTCCTCCTATACAAGTCTCGGCTCAAGCTTTTTCCCGGGAAGTTGAGATCTCGTTGGTCCGGACCTTTCACGGTAACTCAAGTATTTCCTTATGGCACCATCGAGGTAATCTCTCCCTCTCAAACCTAACCTTTTAAGGTAAATGGCCATAGACTTAAGCATTATGTTATTAATGATACTATTGGTACGGTTGAGGTTCTATCCTTGGTTATGCCTTGAGTGCTCTTGGTTTCGTCTAGCTAGAGACGTTAAAGAAGCGCTTCATGGGAGGCAACCCATGTTATCCTTACTTTTTCTCGCTTTTGTGTTTTTGTGTTGTTTTAGCTCGTTGAGTTGGATTTTGGCATGCACTTAGGCGGATCACTCTTCACAATGAGCGCTATGGGTCTCTTCCACTCCTTTGTTCCTAAGCTTTTCTCTACCAATGCGGTAACTTCGTTCCACCCTACCCTCTCTCTCTAGATCATTGAGGACAATGCTCATGTTAGTCGTAGGGGAGTTTGAGGTTTGGTGTGATTATTCGTTGGTAGAAGTCTAATGTTTTGCTCGGTTGACTTGCATGATCTTAGTTGAATGTCGATTCCCTCTACATTAGAATCATTCGGTTCTTGACTTTTGGTGTTTAATTGACTTTAAGCTTTCATAATGACGTTTAGATTGTTCCACTTAGAACCTGTAACTAGCATGTTAGCGCTAATATCAAATGAGTCTAGGCCAAAACAGAGATTTTATCACTCTTGTATGTTGGTTGATTGGTTTGATACGTGTTTTTGTACCACTCGATAACACCGGTCTAAGATGATGAAGGCAATCAGAATTTTCACCCCTTTTCCATGTTTTTCATCACCCTTTTCGATCATTCGTGATTGTGGCTTGAGATTAGACAGAATCCAATTCGAAATCTTGTGTGGAAATTGTTAAGGGGCTAAGGATCAAGTGGCTAAAGTCAAAAGAAAAGAAAAGAAAAAGCTAAAGCTAGGCAAGCTCGGCACCTAAGTGAAGTGTCGGGTTGAGCACTAGCAAAGGCAAAAACTGTGAACTAGGCAGGTTCAACACCTAAGTGAAATGTTGAATCGAGCACTAGTATGCAGTAAGAAAAAAAAGGAAAAAGAAAAAGAAAAAAATGAAAAAGAAAAGAGAAAGAAAAGAAAGGAAAAAAAATTCTCAAATGTAGCCCTTGATCCTATGCCCGAGTTTGTAAAGAGCGGATCTAGAAGCGGATGAAGTCGAGTCGATAGCCACATCATATTCACTCATCATTTTCCAAAATTTCCTTACCTCCACTTTCAAATTCCTTTTCC
Source organism: Linum lewisii (assembly GCA_034768395.1). Taxonomy (NCBI): domain Eukaryota; kingdom Viridiplantae; phylum Streptophyta; class Magnoliopsida; order Malpighiales; family Linaceae; genus Linum; species Linum lewisii. The sequence continues at coordinate 13,094,532 of CM068298.1, read as the reverse complement.
CGAGTTCAAGTCCTTTTAATTAGAGTTGGTGTTATCGTGGTCGGTTTTGCTGTGTCCCAATTAACCACTACTTGAAGTGTGCAGAAAATAGTGAGGTCTAGACTTGTTTGGTTGACGTTCTTGCATGTGTAGGTTTAGTTTGTTCGTGGAACAGTTTAAGCTGAATTGTTATTGCTTGATCCTCAATGGGACCGATCTTGTCATTTGTAAACTTGGATGTTTTCTGATTCATTTGCTTGAGGACAAGCAAAGCTTAGTCGTAGGGGAATTTGATGTGACTTTATTTGGTGCATTTTAAGCCTTAGACTAGCCTATGAAATGCCCGTGTTTGATCCTTAAATGCCATGCATAATATGCTTTTATTGAAGTTTTGTGCTAAGTGTCCATTTGTTGTCCGGTTGCTACTTTGAGGCCAATTATGTGTCTATTAGAGTTATTTTCTTTGCATTTTCAGGTCTTGGCATTAAAGTACTGGTGACAATGAGCACGTAGGATCAAACGGGAAGTCGATCGGAGCTAGGACGGAGGAGATACGGCCGATGCAAAATCGGAAAAAACACACCTTGAAGCTGAAGAAGTTTTCGGCCGAAAACATTCAAAGTTTTCGGCCGAAAACCTTATGCACTCTCAAACAGAAGGAAGCAGAAGATCAACTTTCGATTCTTGAGGAAATTTTCGGCGAAAACATTCAAAGTTTTCGCCGAAAATATTAGAACAAATGCAGCAGCGGTCGGTATTTTCAAAGAAGTTTTCGGCGAAAATGTTGCACAATTTTCGCCAAAAACTCAAGCTTATTCCGGCGTGCTATATAAAGAGAGAGGAGTGGAAATTTTGGGGGGATTGATTCTAATTTTTACAACACCACCGCCGATCCTCTCTCTCTCTCAACTCATCATCATCATCGCCTATCATCCTCTCCCTCAAACACACACCAACCTCCCTCAATTGTTGATCAACTTGAAGATCTAAGTGAAGCCTTCCACCCTTGGATAGGAGCTTGAAGAGCCAAGTGAGAAGATCCTCCATGGAAGCAAGGATGGTATCCTCTACCCAAATTCAGGTTTCTTCCATGGTTAAGCTAGGCTAAGCTTAGGTTTAGTTTAGTGAGGGATGGATCAAGCTAGGATAGGTGATTGATTGTATGGATTGAGTCTCTCTTAGCCATTTGTGTAAGATGATGATCCTTGACCTTGTGCTTTGTAGCCACTAGAGCTTGATTTGCTCTTTTGGTTTTGTTATGTCTTTCAATACATGAGAATGATTGATTGATGTTGATCTAAGGTTGTTGGATTGTAATTGGATGATTTGAGAGATCGGGTTATCAAGTTACAACCATTTTGAGCTTGTTCTTCCTTGTTAGCATTTTATCAAACACTTGGTGTGCATTGAGTTTTCTTTCATTTGAAGGTTGAAAGACCCTTTTGATTGCTAGACTAGTGTTATATGATTGACATGAGAGTGTCTTGCATCATTTCCCTTGTGCTAGATGATTGTTGACATAGAATTCAAGTTCCAAGCGTTTCATTGAGCTAGTTAAGGCATTCCATTCCTTTTGTTCACATAGCGAGAGCATGGTGCATTTGGTCTAGGAATAGAGAGTCAATTGTGCGAGAGTTCGTTGATTCTACTTGAGTGAGATGCATGGTCATTAATTACACATCGTTGCTTGAGATTCAATTCAGCTTTCATGAACCTTGAGCTTGAAGAAATCCCTTGCTAGACTAAACTCCTTTCTCTCTTGTTTGATCCTCAATTCCATTTGTCAATTTTGCCTTGTTTGTTTATGCTTTTAATTTGTTCTCTTTCAAAACCAAACTTCAATTCAAATGTTTAGACCGTTCATGAATTTTGTGAGTATTGGCCTATGAGAGGACCTCGAGGAATACGACCTTGATAAATTCTTTATCACGATCACTTGAATTTTGTGGTGCAAAGTTGGGGAGCTAACAGTATTATCAACAAGGAAAAAAGGTTGTGTTGGTGTTTAGTTCTCAGTGCAGTATGGAGAGAAAGGTGCAGAAGTGTTCGATGTAGGGCCTAAAACAGTAGAGATGCTTATTCAAAGTACTGCTTTAGAAGTTAGTTTATTTTTCTCAGGGCGCAAAAATGAGGCAGCTGTTAAGAGTTGTTATAGTAGCTAATTGGTCCTTATGTGTTTCTAGGGGGTAGTAAGATGATGTGGGTGAGCAAGTCACCTCACTGATGAGGGAGCTGGGGATCTGAATTCACTTCCTTCCTTCCCAAAAAATAGAGGATCTTAGCTTGTTTTGTTCATTAAGGTCTTTGTTTAGTAGTACTTTTGTGATACTTCTCTTATAATAAGGCCTTCATGGTTTTTTTATGAGAAATAAAACCCTAATAATTCATTAAAAAAATTAAGCGGAAGCATATTAAATGGAATATAAATCATTGAATAATAAGCGAGATCCCGAATTCAAAACACAATCCAAGCCACAACAGGCCAAATCTCTAATCCAATATAGAAAACCCCACCAAAACTATCAACTAAAAGAAAAATACAAAAGGGTCAATTCCGTGTCCTCGACCAACGTTCTTCAGTCATCTATTACGTCCATGCTCCAACTGCCAATCCATGATCCAAACCACATGCACAAATAACTGGGGGGAGGGTTAGCTTCCCAAGTAAATAGAGTGAACCCACGAGGCTCAACTATGCATCAAACTACCTAGAGAGCATCCCAGACTCCTTCATAGTATCATCAACAATGGGACTCAGCTTACGTCTAATCCATTTTATAATTCCCTTTTAGATAGAACTAGGTGACCACATATTCATCATCTCCCACTACCTATGACATGCTCATTCCATTTCCCATGAATTAAACAACATGCCAAGAATAGATGCATATTAAACATGCATATAAGTAATTATGTCTCTAGTATGAGCAACATTCAATTCTAGTTCACAATACAACCATTTATCACCATCATCAATAATCTGCATACACCAAAACCACGTCATACCCGTAACATGTACATCCCCACATTGCATTCACACATTAATATACTCATACCACATCAAAATCCGTTCACCATCAACAAAATTACATCATCACATCTCAGCTACACAATCCCAAATACAAACACAACCACACAACACGTTACATAACAATCAGTTAGTACTAGGTGGTTAATTAGGCGCCAAAGGAGTTGTTCTCCCGCTACCCCGCCGGCTAGGCAGATGCACTCCCACCTATATATGGAGAGCTCTTGACGCATCCGACATGATCCTTCCCCATAGAGAGAATTGTGTCTACCCGTTGGTAGACCAGCAATCATTTTCACATCTCACTCCTGGGGTAACGTTGGCTCCTTTCATATTCTACTTTAATTCACAACACAGCAAAGTATGGCATAGTGATACATCACATTTCCATTCACCATTCCCACACTATCTCGACACTCAACACCACATCCCAAATTCCACGATCTTGGTACCATCGTGCCATATCACAACAACACTGTCACACAACCACATATACAAAACACATTGGTCAAGGGTAAACGGCTAGCCTCACCGACCACCCCACCTACAGAAACAAGGGGAATAAGGGTAATATTGTCATGACGTCTATGGCTACCTACTTGTTCATTCTTCACAAGAAAGGACTCTCATATCGTGACAGACTCGGACTCTGGATATTATAAATAAGAGGCAACCCTCAACACAAAGACACACAACGCATTCATAAGAAAAGCCTTAAGCTGTAGACTCCGGTTAGTATGATTAGGGTTGTCATCCCCACAAAATCCTAAGGGGTAACCTCGGTACTTCACTGTCTCTCTCATAAGACCTTAACCCCTTTACTCATACATAAGATTGTTCGTCCTCTTACTGTGGTTTCCTGCCCTCCTTGCGAGGTACGCCATGAGCACTGACCGGCGACCAGGGACGAGACAAGCAACCACACATCCCTCAACTCTCCAGGTTGAACCTCATTGTACGCTACGACCCTCGTGGGTGGAACACTTGACTAAGCATCCTCTAGGTAAGACTTTCCAGATAATCTCATGAGCCGATCTCCTCTTCTCTCTGACTTTAGTCATGATTCCAAACTATTTTTTTATTTTCTTCCGATATAAGCACTCATGTTATATTTTATACTTGACAGTGACAACGGTCGTTGAGTTCAACACAACACCCGTTGTCACTAAAGGTTTCAATGGTTGTTGGCTCCTTAAAACACATGTTGCCTCATGATGACACTCGATTTGACGTGATTATCAGCATCATTTAAGCGACATTTCTTTGCTTAAGACATGGTTTTTAAGGTAGAATAACGAATATTCAATCGATTACCCTATCTCGTGCCATTTGTGTTACCTTGGCCCGTTTCGGGTCTATTTGATGGTTTTCTAGTGTTTTATGTTAGCACAGGTTTTTGCCATCGAATAAGTGACCAAGGACGTGTCTAAGGCGTTGGAATCTCGAGGATTGCACCGGGATCGATCAAAGGAGTCAATCAAAGTTCAGAAAATTCCTGCCCGGTTTACAAAGGAATTTTCGCCGAAAATACACTAGGATTTTTGGTGAAAATATCAGCACAAATCAACTGATGTCCGGTTGAAGGAATTTTTGGCGAAAGAATGGATTTTTCGAACCGAGAATGAAGTCCAGGAGAAGAGCGAAAATATCCCTTCAATTGCAAAGGAATTTTCGCCGAAAATTCCTCAAGAATTTCGGCGAAAATATTAGAAGAATCCGGATTGATTAGGGTTAAGTATAAATACTTAACCCGGCGGCCCAAACACATACATCATAAGATACCTGATAATTCACATAATTCGGAGAATCCTCACGAGTTCGAGGGAGAGTTTTAGAGTTCGAAGAGCCGGGAAGAGATCATGACGCCATCCTTCCACCTCGGAGAGCTCGGAGCTAGGATTGAAGATTACCGGAGATTAAAGCTTCACGATCCGTCAAATTAGGTTTTACAGTTCTTCTTTGTTCTTCCTACCTGAAATGTATTCCTTGTTTGTTTTCGATTCTATTGTTTCTGATATGAGTAGCTGAACTCATAGAGCTTAGATTAGATGAACCCTAAGTGACCCAGGGCTTTAAAGCGGTCACGGATCGGCGGTAATTAGATTCGAAGTTTAATCAGTTTCTCTTTGCATGGTTGTTTTGTTCTTCATTGTTTATGTTTCTCTTCTGGTTGGTCGCCTAGATTAGGTTTATGCAAGCTTGGGTTAGTCGCCAGACAGCTTCCCTGCTTTGGCGCATAAACTTGTCTTCCTTGATCACCTAGTTTAGATTCTTGTTAAGCTGAGGATAGAAGCGAACGCTCGCCTCTCTTTAAAACATCAATTCAACCAGTTAACCTTATAATTGGAGTGTGCCTTTCGTAGGAACAGATTAGGGTTAATCCGCTTCAAGAGTAACTCATAAATCACTAGTAATTGCACCAGTTAAGTTAAGTCGTTGCGAGAGGCGACCGTACCCGGGCGACTAATTAATCTTGGTAGTTAGATCGGATTGAGCGAACGTTCGCCAGTCTTCAACCTAAGGGTCAGGAGTTTTGGTGGTGTATAGAAATTGATTGAATGAGAATTGAAAACCACTGGTCTTGTGATTGCTGCTGCCTTGGTGATCTAAAGGGGATTCGAAATCTAAGCTCGTTTATCATCCTGTTAGTCAACCTACCTATAAATCATTCTGTCTTTTAATTTCATTTTAATTTCCCTGCATCTTAGTCTAGAAGTCGTGGAACTCACACCACGCACAACGTGTTCAAAATTGAATAAATTGCCAACATATTTGAGTAGTCAATTAGAAGAAACCCTGTGGAATACGATCTACCCTAGCTTTCTAGCTTGGTAGTATTTGATACCGCTAAAACTGCAGCATCAAATTGGCGCCGTTGCCGGGGACTCTTCTATATTGTTTGAAAGAAGAGTTGGCATTTTATTCCTCTACTTTCCATCTTTCATTTTTCATCACACTTCGATTTTACACCGGTTGTGTTTGTTTTTGTCTCTTGCAGGTTAAGGAAATTATAAAGCAAATCACTTCCGATCCACCTTCCCCTACCGCAATGGTTGCTCAAAAGAGTCTTGCGGATTACAATAAGCCAAGTGCTACTAGTGTTCGTTCTTCCATCTTTGTACCACGCGATGAAGACGGTCCTGACTATGAGATCAAGATCCCCTTCCTGGAAATGATCTCTAGGGATTTACAATTTGAAGGCAGGCCATTAGACAATCCGTGCACGCATCTGGCGGATTTCCTTGATCTCTGCAACACTTTCAAGAATGGGAATCTCGACAAGAACACTCTTTGCTTGAGAGCTTTCCCGTTCTCTCTGAAAGGTGCAGCTAAGAGGTGGCTCACTGGTAAACCACCTGGTTACTACACTGACTGAAGAAGGGTGGCTCAATCTCACCATATGGAAGACAGTAGGAAATCCAAGAAGTTATTAAGCAATGTGAAAAATTTCTTGCTACCGAGAATGGGAAGCTGTGAAAGAGCGACAAAACAAAGCACAATCACCGCCCATCAAAACATGCAAATAGACACCCCACCCCACATTTAAAATTTGGATATTGTCCTCAATGGACCACACAAAAAGGTGAAGAAGGGTGTAAGGGGTACCGAGAAGTAGATCATGAGGATGCCAGTGGAGGCAAGAGTGAAGTACCGGCGGATAGTCATGGCAGGAGCTGAGGATAGCCTGAGACTGGAGAGAACCTCACAACACGATTAGAGCATTCAAAGTACAGAATAGACCACTGACTCAAGAACTACAAAAGTTCGACACAAACTCAAAATTAAACAACTGATTCAATAACATGTGTAGCTTGATAACTAGTAGACCCCTCTTGAATCAATCATCGGTTCAAGTCGACTCTACCATTAGGAAGGAGCACGTCAAGGCTATCTCCACAAGAAGTGACAAGCAATCAGCTGATCCTGCAGCTCCTGAACTGGCCATAATTCCTAATGCTATAGCCATTGATAAGCCAAAGATCGAGGAGGAGGATCAAGAAGAAGAAGAGGAGGTGACTGCCCCGCCTTTCCTGACAAAGACAGCACCTGCGCCACCTCTCCGTCCATATCAGCCTCGGATTCCGTTTCCTAAGGCCCCGCAATCAAAGGAGAAAGATCATGATACCCGGTACAGAAAGTGGCATGGATACTTGAAGAACACGAATATGAATACACCAGTTACAGATGTTATCCAAGTGATACCGGAGGCTGACAAAATCGCAAGGGATCCTGCGAAGAACAAGAAGAAGAAAGAGTTGTCTCCCGTCCCCCTCGAGGAAGAATGCTCTGCTATCCAGGGCCATGCGACACCCATACCACCCCCAGCTAAGTGTCGAGATCCCGGTGCTTTCACTTTGCCTTGCCTATTAATAATGTGAAAATTGATCGTAGTTTAATTGATCTAGGTTCTTCCATTAATGTCATGCCTACCTGCTTGTATGAGAAATTGAACCTAGGAGAATTGAAACCGATTAGCATGCATTTAGTGTTTCCCGACAGATCTGTGAAATTACCTTGGGGATTGATAAAAGATGTGGTTGTCAATTGTGGTCCTTTTACTATTCTGGCTGATTTTATTATTATGGATACCCGAGGGGAAGATGCCACTCTTCTCCTAGGCCCGATCTTTATGGCAACACCCGGGCTTTAAACATTAATGTCCCGAATGGCTCGTTGACTTTAAAAGGGTCGGCAAAAAACACCATGACATTCCGCTAAGGACGGCATGCAAGTCCTATTTAAAAAAAGGATGCATTGTTTATCTGTTAAAGGGTGTGGGGGGGGGCCCTTCGGTAAAAACTCTATTTCCCTAACGAAAAATTTGGAGTTTCTTTAGAAATTTGCTTGCCAGGTTTTGGGGACAGGTCCTTAATCTGAAGAATGAGCTGCCACCCAAAAAGGGCCCGAGGAAGAAGGAGGATCCGCCGGGTCCCCCTCTTAAATCACCAAACTTTTAAAGCCCTGGCGAGATAAAGGAGGAGAGTAAAGAGAAGACGAAGGCGGTTTGGAAGCCGATTCCCAACCCCCCGTCTCCCAAACCCCACCGGAACGAACCAAGATAATTCCGCAAAAGGGAAGAAGTTCACACTTGTGGGAGGACCCCCAAAGGCCTTATTTCTTTGAACTCCGACTCGGGCCTAAGAGAAATCCTGAGTTGGGATGTCTCCTAAACACCGTCCAAAGGGTTTTGTCGGTCAAGGACGTTAATAAAAGAGCGCTTCGTGGGGGGCAACCCACGGCTGGAGTCCCTTTTTTTTTTTTTCGTCAA